>JZKD02S2304003.1:964121-975827 GCA_000966675.3 Picea glauca | reverse complement strand
AGACTAGGAGGTATAATTACAACTAATGGACTAAAGCCGACATAAATAAAATAACATTACTAATATAATATGCCCCAATTAAGGGGTAATGAGCCAACATTAGGGCTTAACATTTATTTTCCTCAAAGAACCCAGATATTTGAAATCTTCTTACCAGAAGACACACAGTTTCCTAAAAATAACCCCCCATACTCTTCTTTCGTCTTCTCAGTCAAAGGCAACCAAATCATTTCCACACTATGTTTCCTACTAGGATATGATTATTATGAATGGGTAGATGAAAACATTTTTGGTTTTTTGTCCATTTTCTCCATAAAAGAAAAGGCTACAACTCAATTTGATTACAATCAGTTTTTGGATGACATTATACATGAACATTATGAATGACATTATACATGAACAAGATAGGTACATTGGATGACTGAGTGCTGGTGTACCTGTTCCTTTTCTTCCAATTAGATAGATTCTCTTGTGCCTTTCAGAAATTGGATCAAAACGGGAACCCTCAACCAGTGACTTCTTGGACATCACTAGTGAGGAAGAACTCATCCGAATTCAACTTCAAATAGTTCATCGATCGGTTCTACCATTTAGTGGTGTGCATGCTCAACAACAAAATAGAACCAAGGATAAATAAGGAGGTCCATAGGATTATTTACCTATTAGACTTATCCAAAATAGGGGACTGGTACCTTTACCAGAACCATACCAAAATCAGAATTTATGGGTGTGAATTACCTCCATACAAGCTGCCAAAGTACCTACCTGTCAGAATATTTTCCTTGGAATACATCAGGCATATGATCAACTCTGATGACATCCACTTTGTGTCATTCAAGAAGAAGCAACATCTCAGGTTCAAGAGCCAAATCAGTTCTTTCATATGCAACAACATAACTGCATGGGAAGAAGCCAACAATATTTTAAAGGATATGAATTTCGGCCTAAGATTCCCATGAGATTATGACCCCTGTGGCATTATAACAGAAACTAGGCTTAAAAATAATATCTCTCCTTATGCTCACGTACCAAATCCTGATATTGAAAATTTCATGAATCAAACAGAGTGGTAGGAAAATACTTTACTAGAGACAGAAGAGCAGCCTTCCCTGCCAACATTTCACATACCAACACTCCTCATGTGCAAACAAAAAAGAGAGCCATGAAAGAAGTCTCTCCTTTAGTCACAGAGGTGTTAGTAGAAGATTTCCAAGTCTACAGGAAGAGGACCAAGACTATCCACACACCTAGCAGGCTTAGAGAAGGAGAGACACAATCCACAATAGTTATGGAGGGACCACACTCATCAATTTTCCCAGGCAACCAACACATAGTGTCCACTTATTCATCCAAGAAGCAAGAATATACTACACTGTTAGCTGAGTCCTCATAGGATCCCACAGGACTTAGTATCTTTGATAAATATAAAATGATCAAACAGAGAAATGAACTTCTGACCAGTAGCACATATACCTAGTTCTAGAAGAAGACATCCACATCTCAACATAGATTGCTATCTACATTCGACACAAAGAAGGGAAGGATGGACATGGAATTCTTATAGGAACAGGTCCCTCATCCCAAAACCATTTCTAATTATAAGAAATCATCATTTGAGTTTGTTGTGAAAGAGGTCCATTCAACGGATCAAATGGACATGCATAGGAAAATAGGGGAGATGATTTTCTCCACTCTGAAAAACACTTCACTGACTGCCTTGAAGTTTCATGTATCTTTGAACAATTTCCAATCCCAACTGAAGCTAGAAAAGATATCATCCTTAGCCAAAGATAAAAAAATCAAATCCCTAGAGGAGCTGGTGCTGAAGATTGGCTATGAACCATCCAATGTCAAGGCATCCGAGGAACTATTGAAGAAAAAAAATGATGACATAACATCTCTGAGGAAACAATTGAAACTTCCAGCCACTAAAGATTCACAAGCAAAGGAAATGGATGAAAGTGAAGGCCACAAAGAGGAGATGATGAAATTGATAATGGAGTAGAATGCACAAATAAAGGAGATGGAAGCCGAGCTAGAGAAGTTGGTTAAAGAGAAGGAACATAGTGTGAAAATGGTTGTCATCCCACTGGATGCAATTCCTCTCACATGAATTAGTACAACAACAACAACCACAACATCATATATTCCATCAGCCATCCCAATGAAAATTCCAGATGGTTCTGAGAGGTTGGTGAAGTCAATGGTGGACATGACCCTTCAAACAGAAGAAATCAGAAGATTGAAATAAGAGGTTAAATACCTCTATAAGCTGAGGTCCATGTTTCAGTCCAGCTACAACACAGAGATGCATAAATCACAAAGGATCACTCAAGAATTAGAGAAGTTGTAGAAGGAAACTGTCATGGCTAAAACATTGTCTGAGGCCAAGGAAAACATCTGGATGGACATAAAAAATTTAATGGCAGAGATATGGCCATCAATAAAAATCATTTTTGAACAACATGAAATGGTACAGAGAGCTAGACAAGCAATTGAAAAGATAAGGGAAGAATTAGGAGAGAGACCCACAGAGGCCACTGAACTCATCAGGTTCCTAAACTCCAAGACCAAAGAGGATTTAGAGGCACTGGAAATAGAAGACAGGAAAGAGGCCATCCTTGAGGTCAAGAAGGTTTTGACCAAGAAAGGATTGATGTTGCAGCTAGAGGAGAAAGCTCAGATAATGGACATTGGAGTGAAAATATTTTTCAGTAAGGTTAACACACTGCACAAGAAGGGACTCCCTTGACTACTAGTGATAAATGACAAGCTCATCACTCAATTGGACTACAAGCAGAAGATCAACACAATGGAAAAGGATGGTTCTAAATTTGCAGGAATACAAGGGAGCATTATTGGCAACGATTTCTTAGAAACTTTATAGTTGGACCTGAGCATCCAACATGAGATAAAATACATTTTCATCAGAAAGCCTACTTTTTCCAAGTACACTGAAATGGAAAAAATCTACAGAAAGTTGCTCAAGGTTTCCATTCCCAGTCAAAAGAGATGGGAAGACCTGTTCTCTCTACTTGAGTAAAGGTGAGGTGGATTTCCAAGTCAGCAAGAAGAAGACAGTCAAGTCAAAGTGATGAATCATCAACTACTTCCTCCAGAATCAACACCAAGGATTCGAATAGATCACCAACATTCCTATTATTTTGTAATTTGTAATCTAGTTAGTTAGATTTTTTCTCCACCAGATCCTAGTCATTGATGATAGGACCATATGTAATTGTTGTATAAACACTTATGACTTCGAAGTATTGAGGGTTGATTTTTGCGCCCAAGGAGCTATTTGTGTAATCTTTTACAAAAGGATCGACCAGTAATAAAAAGGCTAATTTCACACGATTCTTACATTTGAACGTTGGTGATGTTTATCTTTCTCTGTTAAATGTTTATGTTTTCTCCGTAATCATTATGTTTTCAGTTTCTAATCTTTAAAAGGAAGTTAATGAACATAATTTGTTTTGTGCACTCTATTTTTGGTCTTTAAACGATCTACATGTTTTTCATATGATATTAAGTAAAGAATTTATTAACTGCTTCTTTGCTTGGTTGACTTTCTCACATGTTCTATCTTTTTCATCCCATTTAATTCTAAGAGATCCGGCGTTTTCAATATCTCGCCCTGTGAAGGAACCTTATAAAAACTATATCCAATTCTAATCTTTAATATGACCCCATAGCCCAATGGAACTTTAATTCAATTCTTCAACCAATCTTACAAACAAAAAAACTCAGATCTTCTTAACTAGCCTAATATCTAAAAACTAAACAAATCTAAATCATATAAAGAGATCCCTCTTTGAAACTGGCAGCGATAGATCCCAATTTCAAAAGTGGTTTTTGGTAAGTTACCTCTGTCAATTTCTTCTGCCCTTGAAAACCTATGGGAATTACAGAGTGCTAACATAGTGGCGACCATACTGGGGAGTGAACAAATTTTCCAACTTTACGATTTCTCATCCCTAGATTAGAAAAAATTATTTCTGGAAAATCAAAGATCTAACTTTCAAGAGATAAATGTTCATAAGTTGTTGAAATTTGTGTATATTAAACTAGATTTCTTAAATTCTAAGTTCTGGATCCAAAAAAAATTCACACTAGATCTCACCCTGATCTAGAACCTGCAAAAATAGTAGATAACCTCGAAAAATTAATCAGAAAAAGAAACGCAACATAAGGTCACTGGAGTAGCAATCCTCTTCTCAGGTCCAATTCTCTCCCAGAGAAGCTTGTCACAATCTAGGAGATTTAGTTTGACCTACCTTTTGAGAATAGCCTTTTAAGAACCAAATCTGATAGCTTTGTGGACAAAATAGTACTAGATCAAACCATCCTCCAACCTAAAACCCCTGAAAGGTTCTCTCCTAGAATATATTTTGATCAACAAATCCTTCAAGAGTTTGAGAAGCTACAAGATCTAGCATCAAATATTGACCAAGATTTGTATAAAGCTCATTTTCAACAGTCTATTGAGCTTTATGCCATTTCTACTGCTGCAGCTTCTGTCTATCCTGAAGTAATTTAGTCTATACCTCCCAACCCTGCTTCTTCCACATCTTCTGTCAGTTCTCCAACAATCATACAAGTTGTCATCCAACCTCCTCCACCAATCATGGCAGTGAGGTATGCTCCTCTGGTGTTAGATGCTCCTTTACATAACATGCCCCAGGACTATCAAACCAAGATTCCTGAGTTTGATGGTATTGGAGCCCTTAATGCACAACAACACATGGATAAAATGAATGATTTTTTTGATTTATAGGAAGTTGATGAGGTAGATGTTCAAATGATAATATTTGCACAAATTTTAACTGGTGAGGTTAAGAAATGGTTCGAAGCATTGTCTGCTACTAGCATTGTTGATATTGCTGCTTTTCACCGAACTTTTCTCAATAGATGGGAGGTAAAGAAAAATCCTCTCCAAATCTTATCTGAATACAAAAATATTAGAAGAAACCAAGGAGAGACTGTATAGGACTATTGCACTCATTTCAATAATATCTATAATGCAATTCCTACTGATATCAAACCTCCTCAAGGCCTGGCCTTGATCAAATTCCCCGATGGTTTTGATCCTGATATGTCCTACCAATTGAGAGAAAGAAACTTTTCCACTCTAGAAGATATGTAGAAAAGTGTTGTAAGTGTTGAAGAAAACCTATTAGCTAGGAGATCTAGGAAAATAACAGAAAGGAGAGTCACAATCAAGGAAGAACCTTCCAACTCCACTGCAGATGCTAAAATAGATTCTTTGGTTAGAACAATGGAGAGAATGATGGAGAGATTGGAAATCACTGATAGGAACCCACCTAGGGAGAACCAACCTGCCCCTCAAATTCGAAATCCTAATTTTAGGAGAAATCCTCCCCATATCAGGCAAAGAGATCCCAGAGAACAACGAGAACAGAGAGGTCTTGATCAACAGATCAAGCCACACTTTTAGGAAAACTATGTTGATGATGGGTAAGAAACTATAGAGGGAATAGATGACATTCACATAAATCTTATGGGGTTTAATGACAATGGTTCCATCTTTCTCACTCAGGAAGAAAAAGAACTTTTTCTTCTATCACAAACCAAAGTAGATGAGGGGGAATCAAAACAATAAGCCTTCGGAAATGCAATAATGGAAGACCACAGACAATACAACTTAAGGAGTAAAAAGTATAATGACAACCAGACCAAAAAATCTTCTAAAACTAAGAAAACTTCCAATAATGTTCTTAAGAAAGTTCCTGAAAAGAAAAACTCAGAGACCCCCACAAAAAGAACACCTGAATCTTTACCAAGGACAACTCAAACTGAAGTTGCATTAAAAAGTCATCCCACCACTACTGTACATAGAAATGTGGTTGATAAATCATATTTTTAGAGTCAAAGCAGAACTTCTACTACATTTATCCTGGAAAGTGAATTAGCCAAACTAAAAATACCTATTCCTCTGACATAACTCATGAACAAAAATGCTTACAGATCACAAGTGATCAAAGCCTTGAACATGGAACCTGGAGTAGGTACAGACACTGTGAATGTTGTCGATGATCATCCTGAGTTGTTATTTGGTCATGAGGTGGAGGGACAAACTGACAATGATTTTGTTCCTCCTTTTTAGATTAGTTTAAATATTCACGATAAGACATTACACAATGCCATGCTAGATTCTAGTGCTTCTCACAATGTTATGCCCATGGCTTTGATAGAGAAATTAGGGCTTGATATTACCAGGCCTTACAAGGACTTATACTCCTTTGATTCAATCAAATTTAAATGCATAGGTCTCACCAAAGAATTGCGTATTACCTTGGCACAAATCCTAGCTAAAAGCATGGTAATGGATATTGTTGTTGCATATATTCCTCCAAAGTATGGCATGTTATTATCTCAATCATGGGGTGCCAAGTTAAAAGGTACCTTACAGATGGACATGCCCTATGCCACCATCCCCGTGTTTAATCAACAGAGAAGGTTGTACAAAGAGACTCTGATGAAATGCATGGTCAACAATCAAGAGAAACCACATAACTACCCATTATACTCTGTTCATTCTGATATGGACTCTTTCATTTTATATAATGATGGTGACTTGGACAGTCAAATTGCACAATTGGAAGATGATGTGTGTAACCTGGAGGAAGGTAAAGCAATCCCTGAGGAAATTAAAAAAGTGACAATATAAACTGATGAACCAACATAACCTCTTTGGAGTTTAGATTTTGATGGGGCCGTCAACAAAGAAGGAGCTGGAGCTGGGGTGTGGGTGCATAATCATAAATCAAGGTATTCAGAAAGTCATTCTTATAAATTAAATTTCCAGTGCACCAATAACATAGCTGAGTATGAAACATTGATGCTTGGCTTGAAATTATTGAAGAATCTTGGTGCCAAAAGAATTACGGTAAGATTTGATTATGAAATTATCATTAAACAGATCAAAGGTGACTATTCTGCCAAACACCCTAGACTCAGAGCTTACAAAAATTCCTATAAAGGAAGAGAATAAGACTTTCAAGAAGAAACTTAGGAGAATTAACCCTAAGTTAATGCCCCTAATTGAAAAGGAAATCAAGAAAATGTACGATGCTAAAATCATTGTCCCCCTAAGCTTCTCAAAATGGGTTTCTAATTTAGTTCCTACTAGGAAAAAGAGTGGAGAAATCAGGCTCTGCATTGATTTCAGAAACCTCAACACAGTCTCCCTTACATACAACTATCCTCTACCCAAAATGGATCATATCTTACAAAAGGTAGTTGGAGCCAATATGATCTCATTGCTAGATGGTTTTTCTGGGTATAACCAAGTTCTTGTCCACCCTGATGACCAAGAGAAAACAACGTTCACTACAACCTGGGGCACTTTCATGTATGTGAAAATGCCCTTTGGTTTAATGAATGCTGGTGCCACATTCCAGAGAGAAATGAACATTTCCCTTGTGGATGAACTTGGGATATTTATTGTCATATACTTGGATGATGTAACTTTCTATTCAAAAATAGATGAAGAACACCTATGACACCTCAGAAGAGTTTTTGAAAAGTGCAGGAAGTTTGGAATCTCACTCAATCCCAAAAAAACCTTGTTTGGTTTAGAAGAGGGTAAATTGTTAGGGAATGTCATATCTAAATATGGAATCAATATAGACCCTAGCAGAATTGAAGCCATCCAGAAGATATACCATCCAAGAAACATTAAGGAATTGCAGCCCTTCATAGGAAACATAAAATTTCTGAGAAGTTTCATCCCCAATTTAGCAAAACTCCTCGGGAACATTACAAACATGCTTAAAAATGATACAAAACTAAAGTGGAACACAGAAGCTAGACAGTCCTTTGATCAAGTGAAACTAGCATTGACACAAGACCCTGTATTAATCAATCTTGATTATACTAAATATTTATACTTATTCTCTTTTGCGTTCGAACATACCATTGCAACAGTCCTTTTGCAGAAAAACAATGAAGGCCATGAACAACCTATAGCATTTTTCAACAAATCATTGAGAGATGATGCATTGAACTACAACATCATGGATAAATAAGCTTTTTCCTTGGTAAAATCAATTAAGGATTTCAGAGTATACATTCTCCATTCACATATTGTTTCTTATGTTCCTAATGCAATGGTGAAAGATATTCTGATTCAAGATAACCCAGATGGCAGAAGAGGTAAATGAATTGTTGTGATCCTTGAGTATGACATAGAGATCAAACCAACCAAGATGATCAAGGGTCAAGGGTTAGCCAAATTGATGGTTGAATCAAATTTTCATGCTTTAGATATAAAATTTATATCTGCAGTTGATGAACAAGGAGAGATGACGACTCCACATGTCAAAGAGGTATTCTGAAATTCTCCATGGTACACAGACCTTATCTTTGTCTTCCATCATTTACAAGCTCCTCCTGGTTTGACAAAAACTAAATCTAGATTTTTAAAACTTAAATCTTTGAAATATTGCATTCTGAATGGAAATCTTTACTGGAAGGAGGCTAGAGGCATTTTACTGAATTTTTTATTGAAAGATGAAGTTGACAAAGCTTTGCAGGAGTTCCATGTAATCCATACTTCTGATTTTATAGCCATAATATAATCATTGCCAATTTGCAAGCCACCATCATTAAGTTGCAGTCCACCATCATGGGGCTACTGTCCACTATTGGACTCATTATTATTGTTTCCCTCTTGCTTAAAAAAGAGACACATTCATTAATGGGTGAAATCAATAATGAATAGATTTTACAAGTAATCAACAATTAAATTCCACTAATTTTAATTATGATGTTGTTCAAAGGGCCAGATTGTGTTTTCCCCATGCTTTATCAATGTTCAACCACAACTCAAAATACGAACTTGAAATTGAGTTAGAGGTCTTATTCAATGGTCAAAGTTTTGAATTGATCCCCTCGCATTGCAAAAGATATCAAATTTGGCTTATTGGATGCAACTAAATAAAAGTTGGATGATGATATAAATGGTATGGTTTAATTATTTGGTACTTATAATTCATGATTTTAGTTTCATGTAACCACCTTGGCCAAGTTTTCGTTGGCTATTATTTTCTAGTCTTTCCTTAGTTCCTTTTGATGTGTTTGGGAGCCTACGAAAAGTTCTCAATAGGTTGTATATGAAATTTTTTATATAGAACTAAATAAAATTCAACATATTAGATTCAAAATATGATATACCTTCATGGACCAAGTGTTTTCTTTCCATATTTTCTCATTGTCCTCTCCTTTGCATCTTCCAATAGATTCTTCCACTTATTCTCAAGAATCGTTGGAGGACACTCATACCTAGGGTTTTCTTTCAAATGAATTGTATATTGATCCATCACATATTTAAAATATGTACCGACCAATGAGATGAATCCAAATTTGTTGAAGGATTCACCAAACATGATAACCAAGTGGTCTGTAAGATCATTTTTCAAATTGGGATTTTGAGCATTCCACCATGTGTGTATGGTGGGACCAAAAATATCTAAGGCCTTGTCATTCATATGCTTAAAATAAATGTTGTTTCCTATGGAACAATATGATCATTAATTTAAAATGATTAGACATATGTATTTTTCAATTAGATAATAGGAAATAATTAAGACATTTGTAAATACCTGTGAGTTTTGATATCTTGGTTGAAAAAAAAATCTTCTCCGCCAAAAACGTAACTTGAATTGTTCCCTTGATAGTAATATATGACGATATAGGAAATCAATTTGCAGAATCACCAATTGGATCATCTCAACCATCATGTGTTTGGTCCGGTGTGCACTGCGAGGGTGTGTCATGGGCCCCATAAGGTTCAATCATTTGATTCACAAGTATGATAGCCACAAGTAGAGAACCAAAGAGTCTCACAGGTATGTGGCTCGTGGTAAGACATTGTGGTGTTTGAGAATTGTTGTTACAGACACCAGCCTCAAGATATGGTTTTTGAGAAACTATGAATAAATCATATATAAAGAATTTGTGTTTTATTCAAATCATATAAAAGTAGCAAAACAAAATTTATAAATGAACATATGTGATAAATGACCTTTTTAAAATATGGCACTTATTGCATATCATTGTATATCTTCCATCAAAACTATGCATCTTTGTTTGTTCTCCTTCATTGGTTCATACCTACCGAATGCAATAAGTTCCATGTTTTCCTTTCTCACAATATTTTTAATTGTCTCCAATAGGTCCATGGATTCAAACAATTCATCATCGCCACCTACATTGTCAACATTGGGTGTAAAAAAATACATTTCAACAAAAAAACAAGTTCATTCAATTATTAAAACAATAATAAAATTCACTTTAAATGGATATGGATATTGTTAGTCATTTACCTGCTTCGAGGCTAGTGCCTTCCCATGATCACCCTACCACAATATAAGAAGCATGACATATTAAAATGTTACCTTATAATATGAGAAGCATGAAATATTAAATGAATGTTAAATATAAAAAATAAGAATCATTAAATAGAGCTTGGTTGAAGTTAATCTTCATATGAACACCATTCATATGTGCATAATTTTTTGAAAGACATAACTTTGTTGAAAAAACTCGTCTAAACCACATTTTCATCAAATAAAAAACAATGTCATTATTTATTCCATAAACATCCTAATATGTAACAACTATCAATTGTATGAAAATAAAATAAAAATAGTGATTTCACCAAATCATCATTAGTATGGTGTAATAATGACTTAGGTTGATAAGTGTAACCTCATAATGGTGGAATGATGATGAATGGTATTTTGGATAACAAGGTATGAGCTTGGATAGTTCCATGTATTCTTTCTTCAAGCTTTAAACTTTCTTTATTTTGTAAATTCGTTGTGCGCCATTATAATTATAAACCATGAATCCAAGAAGGAAAAGTGTGTTGGAATTATTGTCATTGATATCAAAGGATTAATGATGTTATCGATGTCATAATATGACATTACAATACACACAACATTTCAAAGATATATGTATGTGTGTGTGTGTGTGTGTGTGTGTGTGTGTGTGTGTGTGTAGAAGTATATTAGAAAAAATGGGTGCATGTGAAAAATTAAAAAGTGAAATGGTGGTTTCAAACCCATGGGTTTGGGTTATTTTCCCATGGTATTGGGAACTAATTATTTAATTAATGGATATGTCCCTTCGTTAAGGGTTATGAAAAAATATAAAAAGAGAAAGCATTGAGAGAAAGTGTGTGGGTGAAAAATGGATTAGCAAAGATTGAATTGCAAAATTAGTTTCAAGTCATCTTGGAATTTTCATTATGGTGCGCCCCTCTTGCTGGAATCCCTCAACTGGTGTGCCCTCTCTCTATCTGCATATGAAACTAATGTAGAATCCTCCTGCAATTGAGTAGATATGGAACTAGAATGGTGTGGGAGAGTATTGCATCTCTGAGACCAAGCTTGGGACAGGATAGGTGGAATCTTTCACCACCGAATCGTCCTCTAGGGTTTGTTATGTCAAAACCCTCAAAACCCCCAAGAGATGGGCTCACTAGTTAAAGCCAGATATCAAAAGATAATCATGCATGAATGAATGAGAAGAGGCCCTTGCCTTTCCTTTATACTATTTGTCTCACCTTGTCCCTCCAAAGTGACTTTCATTTTATTAATATTTCATTAATTAATTAATTAAATCACTTTAATTAATTAATTAACCTTTTTACCTTTGAAAAGCTCCTTATCTCTC
>JZKD02S2304003.1:938885-958527 GCA_000966675.3 Picea glauca | reverse complement strand
GGGGGGGGTTCCTAATTAATTAATGAAAAAGGAATCTAATGAGAATTTTGGGAAACAAATTACTTTAAAACTCTATAAAAAAGATGAAGGAGGAGTATGGATCTCATATTTTTGCGTAACGTTACACTGCTAAAATTTTATCTTGATTGAACTTTCTCTTGTGGGAGTTGGGATACCCATATCAGGTAACGAGTGGTAGCTCGACCTTGTGAGGTGATTTGGGTGATATCTTTCTTTGGTACTGTGTGCGTGGCCCCTTTGCGTCTCGGGGGGGTCAGGGGGAAGAAGAGTACCCCTAGCATTGGATGGGAGGTACCAGTGAGGTCACATCAGTTGGCAAGAGGGAGCTGGATGGAGCACGTGTGGGACAACGACTTTGGAGCATTAACATTTGGCTAAGGTACACCTGTTAAAGTTGTTACTTGAAACGAAATTTAATATACACATCTTTATTTTTCTGTACTCGGTTGAAGATTTCATCGCCATGAGATTTCTTGCACATGCATTCCTACGGTAATTGTAATCCCCTTGTCGCTTGATTTATTTCGTAAGAACCCTTGCTATCCACTGTATCCTTTATTATGAGTTACTGTCTCTTTGCACGTGGCCAGAATGAGCCCCAAACTGAAACCTTGTCTGTGTTTTCTTTATTCCTTGATTGCGCTTTTATTTCATTACTTGCTTCTCCACAGAGAAGATTTGGATGTAGATTTGTGTTTTTATCCTCTGTTCTGTGATCCTTTAAGTTATTAGTCTATGCCTGAGTAGTCAACCATGAGCCGAATAGATTGTCTTCACTCCGGTGTTTAAGACTTAGATTCAAACACCCTTCTTTTCTATGCACGGATAATAAGTGTAGGATCATTCCTATTCCCAACGTTTATTTGCAGCGAGATCTTCTGTGTTTTCCCTTGAGTTGTAATCTCAGCACCCTCTCTTTTTACTTGAGTTCTCACCGCTTGTTTACACCTTGTGTTAACCCTCACTTTACCCAATGTTTCCATTTCATTTCTCTGCATTTTCGAATGATAAATCCCAGTGTTTGAGTGTTAAAATATCTGCGTTTTTTATAACTCCCAGCGTTTTGGAATGGTTAAATGTCTGTGTTTTATTTTTAAATGATATGGTTGTGATTTTATATATTTCTACGTTCTTTTTAATGGGATCTTTGCGTTTCTTTTAATAATATGTCTGTGTTTTATTTTTAAATGATATGGCTGTGATTTTATATATGTTTGTGTTCTTTTTAATGGGATGTTTGTGTTTCTTTTAATAATATGTCTTAGTTTTATTTTTAAATGATATGGCTGCGATTTTATATATGTTTGTGTTCTTTTAACAGGATGTCTGCGTTTCTTTTAATAATATGTTTGTGTTTTATTTTTAAATGATATGGTTGTGATTTTATATATGTCTATGAATTTATACCTATGTCTGTGTTTTTTTTATACGATAAAACACAACGAATTGATAGATTCTCTAAACAATGAATCTAGCTAGCGATTTTCCCAGCCAAGGTAGCGCCCCTAGGAATTTTTCTTGGCATTCTACACAAATATTTACCCAACCTTTACTCAACCTTCACACCATGAAATTTGGGGCGATTTCACCCAGTGTTTACACAACTTTTTCATGCATATTTTTACACAACGATTTACCCGCGATCTCAAAAGATTTATCCACATATTTATCAATAGTTTTATCATCAGACTTAACAATAACTTCATTTAATAGACAACTATGTCATGTGTTAATAGACAACGATTTGATGCATTGAATGAACAACCATATCATTCATTTATTAGACAACATTATCGTGTGTTAAATAGACAAAGATATCATGTGTTTAATGGACAACGATACCATTCATTTTATAGACAACAATATCATATGTATGATGGACAACGTTTTAATGTTAATGGAAACATTGTTAATAGGTGAGAGACTGCGTTGTAATTGTTGTTGTGTATGAGAGCGATTTTGAATATCCTAATTAACTTAGGGATATCATACTTTTATAGACAACATGTCATATGTTTAATAGACAACCACATAATGTATTCAATAGGCAGTGGATTTATTTGTGTTCTAGAAAAGATAGGCATATTACTAGGATTAAGTGACATGTGCACTGAACAAGGTAAACCCTTCTACAACCAGCATGCTTGGTTTCTAGTTTCAATGTTTCAATGTTTAGTTTATATGAAATAATATTGCTTTATCAAAGGTGAACAAACTTCACATAAACTTTTCTTCATAATTGAACTTTTAATCAAATATTTTAACATACACTTAATTACATTCACTAACATGTCTAAGTAAGTACATTAACTGACTTATCCTTTAAGGTGAAATTAAATTTGAAGAAAATATAAGTATATTTGTTATACAAAGAAAATAATAATTTTTATTAATATTAAATGATATAAAAGTTTTAAAATTTATTTGATTTTTAAAAATAATAGGATTATCATTTGTTAGACAGAGATATAAATGTTGAATTAATAGGATTTGTTAGACATAATGGTTTATTTGTGTAATAGTTTAATAGCTTGTGCAAGGTTAATGGTTGAGGGATTAATATTTTTTTTTAGCTAAAGCGATTAATAGTTTAACAATTGATTGGTTACTATGCGCCTTGTGCCTTAAGTCGAATTGTAAATGGTGGTTGGTCATAGTTGTTTCACCACACATGTTTCCTTGTAGGAACCAAGAAATCCTTCGGTTAGTTGCACAATTTAATTTGAGTGATGTCACCTTGCGCCTTGTCGACTTGTTGCTTGGGTTCTTGGATATAGTCTTCATGTATTTTTGGTAGTTAATTCGGTCTCCCAACGCGTTGTATTTTTCTTGGGTTATTGGTCTAGATATGTTATGTTGCACCATGGTTATTGTCACGCCTATCACCTTGTGATGGAATGATTCTTGATGAGGGGATCATTGTGCGCTCTGATAGATAGATGTGAATGATAACCTGGCCGAAGTCTTGTGCTTTCTGATGTGGGCATATTGTTCGTTGTATTTGATGTTGGTACTTGGTTCTGTAACAGCTTAATGCGATTGGTTTTCGTGCAGTAGAGGTTTCTAGTTACTGGTTGTCGAAGCCGATGTGTTGGGATGTTGATGTTTTCCTTTAGCTTGTAGTCATTGTCTTGCTTGTTTCGGGAGTGTAGCCATTTTTATCTGTCTATTGAGTATCACATGTTTTGTCTAGTTTCATTATGTGCTAGTATGTTGGGTCGTTGTTGTTTGTTTCCTGAATGTGTAATTTGTGTTCATCGTCAAGTGTGTTGATTATTTGTTGTCATTGAATTCCTTCCTACTTAAAACAAAAAAAAAAAAAATTACTTTCTTTGCGTCGCCTGTAGACATAACGACGAGGGTCGTTACATATGGTATCAGAGCGGTTTGACTCATGACTTGGGATCACTACGGCTTCCGTTGATTTGATATTTGATTATAAGGTTGATAATTAATTTAATTTTCATTCATGTAGGTAATCATGGTTAGAGGAAGTCACGGAGGCAGACGAAGGGGTGCTAGGGGAGGAGGCGCGACACCCCCAGTAGCATCCACGCTTGAGGGGTCTAACCCCCAGGGAGACAAACAGATTGTCTGACATGAACAGATAGAAATGGGTGATGTGGTTGGGCTCATGAGGTCCTTTCAATGAATTTCTAAGGCACTGATCAACTATTTGGATAGAGATGAGGCCAGGGTGTCGACACCTATTGAGGGTCCACCACATGCTCCGGTTGGTACTGGTAGCATTCACCGCGAACTTGAGAAGGTCAAATTTCCTGAGTTCTTTTGTGCCATGGATGACACAACCATCGAGGCATGGTTGGAGAATATGGAGATGTGCTTTTCACTTCATGACTATACCTCCAACATGAAGGTCCGTATGGCGGTCTTTCAACTGAAGGGGAGCGCTCTTCTATGGGGGAAGACGCTCCTGCCACAATTGAACATGGTCGTCGAAGACATGTCATGGGAACTATTCGAGGAATGGTTCTGAGAGAGGTATCTATCTAAGGAATTCATTGAGTGTCAGCTCAATGAGTTCAACGCCTTGCAACAGGGTGGTCGTACGGTGCCCGAGTATGCGACCCATTTTATGGAGCTGCTTCGGTATGCTCCACACCCGAATACCGAGAAACTTAAGGTCAACAGGTTCGTGTTTGGACTTAATTTCAACCTTCATGCAAAGGTTAGTATTTTGATGCCTCAAACCTTTCATGATGTCATCCAGAAGGCCCTCATAGTAGAGGAGGATCTTATCAATGGGGTTCAGAGCAGGACTCCAGTGAGACCAGCAGGGCAGGTGTCATCTGGTGCGCAATAACATCAAACACCAGCTAGACACTCACCAAGATATCATGGCTTCCAGAGAGGATCCACTTTCACTACACCTCGACAACCAGTGCCTCAGCAACAGACTCCTTACCAAGGACCAAAGCACCAACAACAACGTCAACTGCAGCAACAATAGTTTAGGCATGTTCAACAGAACATATTAGGATTACAGGCCGGTGGGCCGTCAACTTCTACTTCGGGTACCAGGAGTACTGGACTGAAGAAAGGGTGTTGGACATGTGGGGAACCACATTACCAGCGTGACTTCCCAGTGGAGAGGACCAGAGCATCTAGATCAGCCAGACCCACTACCGTGGGAGATTTGGGCAAGGCCCATCGGATTCATGCAATGGTGAATAACTGCCAGGAAGAGAACCAGTCGAATGTGCTCGAGACATCAAGTACCATTACTGACCAGACCCTTAGTATTTTGATAGATCCAGGTGCTATAGAGAGTTTCATTTATGGGAAAGCACTAAAAATAATTAAGGTAAAGGAAGTTGAAAAGGACGAGTTTAGCTTTGTAGAAATGGCTTCGGGAGTAAAAAAAAAGGTTGAAGGAAAGGTTACGGGTTGTAGCCTTAAATTGGGAGAGTTTATCACCAGGGCCAACCTGTATGTCACAATCTGAGGATCTTATGACGTCGTGATCGGTATGGATTGGTTGGAATCGCATGAGGCGATACTCAACTGTAAGATGAAACGGTTGAGCTTGGTCGATGATGAGGGATAAAGATGCATGATTGTAGGTCGGAACTAGGGAGTTTCATTGAGGTTCATCTCTTCCTTGCAACTACGGAAGAGCATGCACAATGGATGTAAGATTTATGTGATCCTTGCATTAAAAGAAAAGGGAGTAGCAGAATGTCTAGAACACCTTTCGATGGTGAGAGAGTTTGCAGATGTCTTCCTTGAGGAGTTACCTAGGATGCCGCCAGAGAGGGAGTTGGAATTTACCATAGACCTAAAATTGGGGACTGAACCGATAACAATAAAACCTTATCAGATGTCAACCCCGAAGTTACAAGAGTTGAAAATGCAATTGAAGGAGTTGTTGAACCTAGGACTTAGACGTAAAAGTATGTCACCGTGGGGTGCGCCTGTTATTTTCATACGAAATAAGGATGGGTCGTGGAGACTCTACATTGACTATCATCAATTGAACAAGGAAATGATCAAGAATTAATATATGTTGCCAAGGATTGATGATCTGTTTGATCAGATGAAAGGCGCGATGGTGTTTTCAAAGATCGACTTGAGATCAGGGTATCACTAGTTACGGATCAAGGAGGACGACGTCCCTAAGACCACCTTTAAGACGAGGTTTGGACATTACGAGTTTATTGTTTTACCTTTTGGATTGACAAATTCCTCTGGGGTATTTATGAGTTTGATGAACAGGGTGTTCCACGAATACTTGGACAAGTTCATCCAAGTATTCATTGATGATATTATGATTTACTCTCGGACGATGGAGAAGCATGACTATCACTTGCGCTTGGTACTACAATGTCTTCAAGAGAACAAATTGTATGGGAAATTGTCTAAATGCTCGTTTTATCAATCAAAGATTCACTACTTAGGGCATGTCATCTCCGATGAAGGTATCGTTGTGGATCCAAAAAAGGTCAAGGCTATTATGGAATGTCTTGCACTGACGAATGTCTTCGAAGTGTGTAGCTTCATGGGTTTAGAGGGATACTATCGACAGTTCGTTGAGGGTTTTTCGAGGATAGCAAATTTGATCATGAAATTGCAGAAGAAGAACAAGAAGTTTGTTTGGACTGAGAAATGCGTGGAATAATTTTAGAGGCTCAAGGAGTTGTTGATGAAAACACCGATACTAAAGGTCCCTGACATGGACATGGACTTCTTGGTATGCACTGACGCATCCAATGAAGGCTTAGTCAGAGTCTTGATGCAAGACGGTCGAGTGATGGCTTACATATCGATAAAGTTGAGAAGGCATGAGGAGAACTATGTGACGCACGATTTGGAGTTGTTAGCCATTATTTATGCCTTGAGAGTTTGGAGGCACTACCTTATTGGATGTAAATTTGAACTAAAAATGAACCACTATGGACTACAACACATATTTACGCAAAGCGGCTTGAACACACGACAACGACGTTGGTCGAAATTTCTTAGCGAGTACGATTTCAAAATTACTTACATAAAAGGAACAATGAACAAAGTGGCAGATGCATTGAGTCTGAGACCATGCATCTTTTCGGTGATGCCTCTTTAGATGAATCTATGTGAAAATATTCCAACTTTACAATGTGATGATGGATGGTACAAAGAGGTCAAGGATTTTATCGGAAAAAACACAATGATCGTACCAAAATTTGAGATTTAAAGGTCGAATTTACGTACCTCCCAACGATGAGTTGAGAAGTTTAATCCTAAATGAGGCTCATAGAGCAGTGTACACGGCTCACTCAGGAGTCACAAAGATGAGGGAAGACCTTAAGCTCTTATTCTTCTGGAAAGGAATGAAGGTAGACATAGTCAACTATGTGGAAAGATGTCTATAATGTCAACAGGTGAAAGTTGAACATAGACATCCAGCAGGATTACTACAACCACACACTATTCTTGAATCTAAATGGGAGGTCATTTGGATGGATTTCATTATTGGATTTCCACTGACGACAAGGAGACATGACTCGATTTTTGTGGTAGTCAACACTCTGATGAAGAGTGATCATTTTACTCCTGTGTGTATGATGTATCAGGCACTTGACATAGCTAGAGTTTTCATCAGCGAGATTGTGAGGCTGCATGGCATTCCTAAGAGGATTATATCTGATCGAGGATCGATGTTTACTGGACAATTTTGGACTACTTTCCAAGAGGCCTTGGGAACCCAACTTAACTTTAGTACCACGTATCACCCAGAGACAGACGGGTAGACTAAATGAACAAACCAAATCTTGGAGGAAGTTTTTCGCATGTACGTGATGGACCAATAGAAGCGTTGGGAAGAATTCTTTCCACTGGTAGAATTCACGTATAACAACAATTATCAAAGCACCATTAAGATGGCTCCTTTCGAGTTTCTCTATGGGCGACCGTGTCAGATGCCTTTGAGTTGGGATCGTCTTGAGGATAGGGTCCTTATGGGACTAGAAGCGATCCAAGAAATGGAAGATCAAATGCAAACAATAAGACAAAGGATCAAAGAAGCACAGGATCGACAGAAAAGTTATGTCAATGTGCACTGTGTCGACCGTAGTTACGAAGTTGGCGATCAAGTTTTCTTGCGGGTGAAACAGCATAAGAGTTTGATCAATTTTGGAAAGGTTTCTAAACTCCCTCCTAGGTTTGTGGGACCTTTCAATATTGTGGAAAGGAAGGGGCCCGTGGCCTATCGACTAGCCTTGCCTGATTCTTTGATACGTATGCACGATGTTTTTCATGTATCTGTTTTGAGATATTATATTAGTGATCCTACACTTGTTATTGACATGAGTTCCTTGTAGGTATCTGATAAGGGTGCACTCACTGTGGAGCCCATCCGCATCCTTGACCATCACATTCAACAACTACGGTGTCAAACAGTAGATCAGGTCAAGGTCCAGTGGGACAACTATAGTCCACACTCGACGACCTCGGAGGACACATATGATATGCGCCAACAATTTCCATTTTTGTTTGATAAATAGACTTGTGATACTATGATACACTTTATTTCGGCACTTATATACTGTGAAACTTTGGGACAAAGTTTAAACCAAGAGGAGGTGTATCTAACATCCCTCTCTTGCACGCACTGAGAAAAATTATTCTTTGAGGACACTTTCTTGCAAGTGATCCGGGTTATTATACTATTGGTCATTTTGATTATGATTATGTGATATTATGGATTTTATGATATGTTATTTTGTTGTATTTACATAGACATGTGCTATTGACTGGGTTCTCCTGAGTGTGCAGGACTTTGGACATTGAGGATGCAGAGGCAGCGATGGAACCCCTTGGAATCGGGATTGAGTTAGGGAGTGGACTGTTGGGTTTGAATGTTGTTGATGTGAGATATGTACATATGATTAGATATTATGATGATTGATTATTATTGTTGACATGATTCAGTAATGGATGCAGGCTGACGATAGCTTGTCGACCAGACTCACATTTGGAGTAGAGGGGTCACATACGACAACCAGATACTTTGAGCGACAGGTATGGCAGCAACCCTGCCACAGCCTACTAGCACTCCCGCCAGCCCTACCACAGCCTACTAGCACTCCCTCCGTGGCTCGAACTATAGGTTAATGATTACCTAGTTCGAGAAGACCCACGATTCCATGAGGGAATACTATCACAGTCGCTCATGATGATTCTAAGGGGCACACAATAATGAAAGAGCCTTATTCCTTAGAGGCCCTTAGTCTCCCACAAGATCACCTGGTGGAGTATTGACTCCAGGGGTTTGATGTCTACCAAATTCAGTCAAGAGGCGAGTGACAGCCTTGGAGCACGTAGTGCATCTTGAAGGGCACACCGCACAAGGAAAAAAGAAAGAGGTGAGTGGCACCCTTGGAGCACGTAGTGCGTCCTGAAGGGCATGCCACGATTTTAACTAAAAAGTGAATAAACCTAGTCGGCCTTAAAATGAATGATGTGATAAGTAAATTTTAATGACTAATTTTTCCCTTAAGAACTGTTACCAAGCCTAGTGAATCAAAAACCTAGGTTTGAGTAGAACCTTAGAACAAAAAAAAAAAAAAACTAATTAGACGTATAATCATATTAAACTGGAAATTTTAATTCACTAAGGTTCTTTGTATAAAATTTTAATTCACTAAGGTTCTTTTAGAAAATTTTAATTCACTAAGATTCTTTTCATAAAATTTCAATTCACTAGAGGTTCTTTTATAACTAATAAGATAAATTCAACTTTATATATATATAAAGGGGGGTTAATGGTTGTTTTTATCTACATTTGATAATTTAATTTCTAGTTAAAAAGAAAAGAGTGTAAATGTTGTTTTTATCTACACTTGCTAAATTAATTTTTAATTAAAAAGGAAAAAGGGTAAATGGTTATTTTATCTACACTTGCTAAATTGATTTTTTTAGTTAAAAAGGAAAAAGGGGGAAACTTAAGGAAAAAGGGAAACTTAAAGAAAAGGGGAAATGTAAAGAAAAATATGAATGCCTAACTTAGAAAAGAATCTTGCCTTTGGAACTTTCTATTTATGAACTCAACTAGGAATTAAGTAAGGCATAAGTCATTTAAGAATTGTAAAGGAATTTTGAGACACCAAGGAGCGTTTTTAGGAATGCTCTTAGGTGGATGAGGGAAATAGGAATATTTAATTAATTAATAAAATTGATTTTTTGGTGCAACTAGGGGATCGGGCGACATGTGTACGGGGTTTTTTTTCCTAATTAATTAATGAAAAATGAATCTAATGAGAATTTTGGGAAACCAATTACTTGAAAACTCTATAAAAAGGATGGAGAAGGAGGAGTATGGATCTCATCTTTTTGCATAACATTACACTGCTGAAATTTTATCTTGATTGAACTTTCTCTTGTGGGAGTTGGGATACCCAGCTCGGGTAACGAGTGGTAGCTCGACCTTGTGAGGCGATTTGGGTGGTAGCATTCTATGCTACTGTGTGCGTGGCCCCTTTGCGGCTCGGGGGGATCAGGGGGAAGAAGAGTACCCCTAGCGTTGGATGAGAGGTACCGGTGAGGTAACATTAGTTGGAAAGTGGGAGCTAGACATAGTGCGTGCGGTACAACAAATTCAGATCATTCACATTTGGCTAAGGTACGCATGTTAAAGTTTTTACTTGCAATGAAATTTAATTTACACATGTTTATTTATCTTTACTCGGTTGAATATTTCATTGCCATGAGCTTTCTTGCACATGCATTCCTAAGTTAATTGTAATCCCCTTGTCACTTGATTTATTCCGTAAGAACCCTTGCTATCCATTTTATCCTTTATTATGAGTTATCTTTGTGTGTGGCTATAAGGAGCCCCGAACTCAAACCTTGCTTGTGTTTTCTTTATTCCTTGTTTGTGCTTTTATTTCATTATTTTCTTCTCCATGAAGAAGATCTGGATGCAGATTTGTGTTTTTATCCTTTGTTCTATGATCCTTTAAGATATTAGTATGCGCCTGAGCAGTCGGCCAGGAGCCAAATCGACTGTCTTCACTTCGGTGTTTAAGACTTAGATTCAAATGCCCTGCTTTTCTGTGCATGGATAATAAGTGTAGGATCATTTCTTTGCCCATCGTTTATTTGCAGCGAGATCCTCTGCATTTTCCATTGAGTTGTAATCTCATCACCCTCTATTTTTTCTTGAGTTTTCATTGCGCATTGACACCTTGTGTTAACCCTCACTTTACTCAATGTTTCCACTTCATTTCTATGCATTTTCGAATGATAAATCCCAGTGTTTGAGTGGTAAAATATCTGCGTTTTTTTTATAATTCCCAGTGTTTTGGAATGGTGAAATGTCTGCATTTTATTTTTAAATGATATGGCTACGATTTTATATATGTTTGCGTTCTTTTTAATGGGATGTCTCCATTTATTTTAATAACATGTTTGTGTTTTATTTTTAAATGATATGGCTGCGATTTTATATATGTCTGAGTTATTTTTAATGGGATGTTTGTGTTTCTTTTAATAATATGTCTGCGTTTTATTTTTAAATTATATGGCTGCAATTTTATATATGTCTGCATTCTTTTAACGGGATGTCTGCGTTTCTTTTAATAATATGTCTGCATTTTATTTTTAAATGATATCGCTTTGATTTTATATATGTATGTGAATTTATACCTGTCTGCGTTTTTTTCAAACGATAAAACACGACGAATTGATACATGCTCTAAACAACAAATCTAGCTAGAAATTTTCCCAGCCAAGGTAGTGCCCCTGGGCATTTTTCTTGGTGTTCTACACAATGATTTACCCAACCTTTACTCAACCTTCACACCATGAAATTCGAGGCTATTTCACCTAGTGTTTACACAACCTTTTCACCTAGATTTTTACACAATGATTTACTCGTGATCTCAAAAGATTTATCCACATATTTATCAATAGTTTTATCATTAGACTTAACAATAGATTCATTTAATAGACAACTATGTCATGTGTTAATAGATGATGATTTGATGCATTGAATGGACAACGATATCATTCATTTATTAGACATCATTATCATGTGTTAAATAGACAGAGATATCATGTGTTTAATGGACATCGATACCATTCATTTTATAGACAACAATAT
Source organism: Picea glauca (assembly GCA_000966675.3). NCBI lineage: Eukaryota > Viridiplantae > Streptophyta > Pinopsida > Pinales > Pinaceae > Picea > Picea glauca. The sequence goes on along the minus strand of JZKD02S2304003.1, from coordinate 946,904 downwards.
CATATGTATGATGGACAACGTTTTAATGTTAATGGAAGCGTTGTTAATAGGTGAAATACTGCGTTGTAATTGTTGTTGTGTATGAAAACGATTTTGAATATCATAATTAACTTAGTGATATCATACTTTTATAGACAACATGTCATATGTTTAATAGACAGCCACATAATGTATTCAATAGACAACGAATTTATTTGTGTTCTAGAAAAGATAGGCATATTAATAAGATTAAGTGACATGTGCACTTAACAAGGTAAACCCTTCTAAAACCAACATGTTTGGTTTCTAGTTTCAATGTTTCAATGTTTAGTTTATATGAAATAATATTTCTTTATCAAAGGTGAACAAACTTCACATAAAATTTTCTTCATAATTGAACTTTTACAAATATTTTAACATACACTTAATTACATTAACTAACATGTCTAAGTAGGTACATTAACTGACTTATCCTTTAAGGTGAAATGAACTTTGAAGAAAATATAAGTATTTTTGTTATACAAAGAAAATAATAATTTTTATTAATATTAAATGATATATATTTTTTAAAATTTATTTGATTTTTAAAAATAATAGGATTATCATTTGTTAGACAGGGATATAAATGTTGAATTAATAGGATTTGTTAGACATAATGTTTTATTGGCGTAATATTTTAATAGCTTGTACAAGTTTAATGGTTGAGGGATTAATAGTTTTTTTAGCTAAAACGATTAATAGTTTAACAGTTGATTGGTTACTATGTGCCTTGTGCCTTAAGTCGAATTGTAAATGGTGGTTGGTCATATTTGTTTCACCACACATGTTTTCTTGTAGGAACCAAGAAATCCTTTGGTTAGTTGCACAATTTAATTTGAGTGATATCACCTTGCGCCTTGTTGACTTGTTTCTTGGGTTCTTGGGTATATTCTTCATGTATTTTTGACAGTTAATCCAACCTCCCAGCACGTTGGATTTTTCTTGGGTTATTGGTGTAGATATGTTATGTTGCTCCATGGTTACCGTCACACCTATCGCCTTGTGATGACATGATTTCTAATGAGGGGATCATTGCGCACCCTGATAGATAAATGCGAATGATAACCTGGCTGGAGTCTTATGCTTCTCGATGTGGGCATATTGTTCGTTGTATTTGATGTTGGTACTTTGTTTTGTAATGCCTTAGTGAGATTGGTTTGCGTGCAGTAGATATTTCTAGTTACTGGTCATCGAAGCTGATGTGTCGGGTTGTTGATGTTGTCCTTTAGCTTGTAGGCGTTGTCTTTCTTGTGTCAGGCGGGTAACCGTTTTTATCTGTCTATTGAGTATCACATGTTTCATCTAGTTGCATTATGTGCTAGTATGCTAGGTCATTTTTGTCTGTTGCCTGGATGCGTAAGTTGCATTCGTCGTCAAGTGTGTTGATTATTTGTTGTCATTGAATGCCTTCCCGCTTAAAAAAAAAAAAAAATTACTTTCTTTGTGTCGCTTGTAGACGTAACGACGGGGGTCGTTACAAAGAAGGAGGAATATATGCTTGTGTAAACTACCCTTTATGCTCAAAACAAAGGAAATATATGGTATGTTGACAATGGATACTCAAGACACATGACAAGGGACAAGAATAAGTTTAACACTTTGAAGGAAGTAAATGAAGAGAGTGTAACATTTGGAGATAATGCTACCACAAGGATAGTTGAAAAAGGTACTCTTAGTATTGATAATGGAAAGACTAAAACAAAGAATTTATTGCATGTTGAAGGCTTCTAACATATTATTCTCAGTGTTAGTCAATTGTGTGATCAAGGACACCTTCTCAAATTTGATTCTCAAGGTTGTGAGATAAGAAATAAAGGATTGGGAACGTTAGTGGAAAATGCATATAGAACCTCAAATAATGTTATATCCTCAATGAGATCAAAGGAGAAAAATGTTATATGGGACAAATATATGAGAGTTGATTATATAATAGAAGAACGATCCATATAAAATTTGATAATCTAGTAAAAATTAGCACCAAAAAATAAGTGAGGGATATGCCAAAGATTTCTATGCCTTCAAACACTATTTCCAAGAAATGTCAGCATGGGAAATAGACAATAGGAAGATTCAAATCAAAGGAGTTGTTAGAACACATGAATTAGATAAATGTGGAATGTTTTTCTCATTAATACGATACAGATATAAATACATGATATTTACCTTTGGATTCATCTTTCAAGAGGTCTGTTGGACTCCCAATTACATTTCCTATCACTCGTGACTTCTCATATTCCCTCAAAAGTGAATAGTAAAATATATGGTAACTCTATATGGATTAGGTTTCCAACATTCCCCCCCTTAATATAAAAGGGTGTATGTGACTCCAAGAAGAGAGATGAAGTCTAGAAGCATTCAGTTGTTGATGGTTGAATGTGCTCTCTAGATCTAATAGTTTAAACATGACCACAAACTCTGAAACTTGGCCACAAATCATTTCCTAGAAGAAGTTCGAATTCTTATACTAAGTGGTGGTTTAAGGAAAACCACAACCAATATAGTGGTTTTGGGTGGCCATAAACTAAATCATGCTCGCTTGTTACTGCTCGATTGATAATACTTCAAAACTTGAAGCATGAATCTCAATCACTGATGTTGTTCCCCCCTCTCAGGTAAAAGGTGAGAAGAAGCAAATCCTTTCACTGCAAGATGCATCAATACTCAAGAATGAATTATTCAATATGGTTGAGATATCTTCTAGATTGTTGATGACCATTGCCAATAATCCATCCACCCATAGTGGTTCTTTACTCTTCTAGGTTCTTTCATTTGGAACATATTTCCAAACAATGATTATGATTTCCATAATGCTCACAAGGATGAATATCAAAGCACTTATCTTCCACATGGAAAACTTGATGAAAATGTTGGCATTTTGAAATCTACTCTTGAACTGGAGTAGGTGAATATGAACCTTCTTGTAGAAATCAAGAACTCTGGAACTAAATTGGTTTGGTATAATACATAATATGAAAGGTGACTTCATTTTCATATCTGATACCATTTCTCTGCTTGTTGTGCTTGATTTACTCCCAAGGTTTGATGATTGGCTTGGAGAGATGAAGTTGAAATTCATTTGTACTTGAATCTGAAGTTGTCTCACTAAGTTTCTTCAGCGCTGGTTGTTGGTATGAATCAATAACATCATATTATTTTAAAAGAGGGTTGTTCTGAATAAGTACTAGTTCAGAATGTTGAAGATTCTTTCACTTAAGTACATTGTGAAGAATTCGAGTCTAAGTTTGCATCAATGCTACTTTGGCTTATGAAACTTGCAAGCAAGTTACAAAATATTGCAAAGTTTCTTTGTCGATGGTGACTATATTGTCTATAGAAGAGAGTATTATAATGTTCAATAACTCTAATAATTCCTCAACTTGAGCCATTTAAAGAAAAAATTAGACGTTAGAGAGTTCTTGCAATTCCACCCATAATTTACAATGCAAACTCAACTATGCAGACTCGACAAATTAAGGGTATCATCTTCTACCGACAATGCACCCATTTACAATGTAAGTATGATAAAGAATGTAAGTACGGAAGAAAAGATAAGATTTCAAGGTGACTGTGAGATAATGGAGGAATGCACAAATTTCAAATACACTCCAGTCGAATAAATATTGAATAAAACAAAATTTGAGAGGAAACCTGAAACAAACTACAATAATGACCTAGTTGTTTGTTACCAGATTTGAGCAGTGGATGAAAGAGTCCTTACAAATCCACCTACAATCAATCAAAGAAAAAATTCTCTTATCATGGTTGGTTCAAATTGATTATATTGAAATTTTAAGTGAATGACCCTAAAAGGCACAAAAGGTTGACTTTTTCAAGAACCTCCCTTAGTCAAGCTAAAGTGGTGTGATAATATGCTTCAAGGACTTTGAAGACTACTCAGTGAAAATGTGTCTATGTTGTAACTTCCACCACTATTATCCAGTTTTGATCTTCTATGTGTGTAATTTGATGGGTCCTCAACCTAATGGAATCATAATTTGATGGGTTTCTTTCCCTCTTCAATCCACAAAACACAGACAGGTTGGTTTGCATAAGCTTTCCACTTGCCTTCCTCTTTGGCTTGGTTTCCATGTGGCGTAAGGATGACCAATAGAATTTTCTCATGTAGAATGAATCAACAATTATTTATTAGGGACTTTTTTCTTATTTATTGATTGACGAGCTAATGATGTCGAGTTCAAACTCTACGTTCAAGCCCTCGCAAGGGATTCCACATTCACCTAACTCATAGGGAGAAGAGAAGTTAATGAAGGGTTCATATTATTCTGATTTTTGATCCCACGACCTGTTAGAAGACAACAAGGTATTTTCCAATGACGAAGAAATAGGTAATGAAAGAACAAATATGTGGTGAATGAGCTTTGCTTCTAAATTTCAAAGCAATTGTTCAAACTAAAACAAGAAAATGAATAAGTTCTCATTCTTCCTCCATGTTCATGACTTGCACAAATATCTCAAAAATTGCTATAGTGAGAGCATACTACTGCCTAGGGTAGTGGTGAATATTGATGTTGATGATTTCTAATATTTTTTCTATAGAATCGCATAGATCTTGACGAATGGCTACATATGAATTTTAGTTTTCCAAGTTAATCATCATTGAGTAAGTTTCAAGGTTCTAATTTGAAGGAATTCTATGAAGTTGTTATGGACCTAACCTCCCTAACCCATCATGTAGCTAGACTAATATATTTTCCATGTAATAAAGGTCAATCTTAGTTAACGAGAGATATTTAATAATGTGAATAAGTCTAATGTAAGAAGGATTTATAGAAGCTTCCGCTTCTAGAAAGATCTTCCTCTAGAATGTTCTTTAGAAGATATAATTAGTATAAATAGGAGTAGAAGGCATGATAAAGTATTTTCTTGAGAATTATTGTAATATAGATCTACTATGTTGGATTTGTCCCCTCAAAGGGGATAGTGAACTTGGATTTCTATAATAAAGGTATCATTTTTGGTGTTGTGGTTCTTTATATTTTGTTGTTCCGCTGGCATTTGCTGCAATATTTATGTTTCTTCTTATTATAATACTTTTGGTACCTAACAAGTGGTATCAGAGAAATTTCCTCTGCAGAAACTATGGGAAATATTTTTTCAAGGTAGATATGTGTACTGCCAACATATTTAAAGCGTAGATATTTGTTGTTCAACAGGTAAAATTGTAGCCAGGGAAGACTACACGTAGGAAATACAGACGGTTTCATGGGGTTACTCGAAATAAATGTTTCACCTTGTTGGAAACCTCTATAATCCCTATTGGTACCCCTTGGAGTAGTAACGCATCAGATGAAATCTATACATGACCATCGTTCCCACGTACCATCAAGTATATCAGGAGCCCTCTAGATCTCTTGAAACCAACTCTAAATTAGTCAATCGGTTGTTTGACTTCTATAGTGACATTCAGAATAACATTGGGGAGATGCTCTCTAGTACCTAGGTAATCATGTAGTATGGCTAAGGGTACAGTCGAGCCTCCTTAGTTGGTTCCCTAAGATATTGGGCCAAGTACTATTGTTCAACTGTGCATGTATATCAGAGATATATAGCATGGGGAAAACCCTTCTTTGTAGTAATCTTGAAAACGATGACCCTTGGGAAAGGAACAAAACAGAAAATGAACATAATAGATATATTGGCGCACAACCCTACCTCTTGCATTCTAGTTGCAAAATCCCTACACAATTTTTCATGTTAACAATTTGGGAAATTTGACACTACAATATTCTTCAGGTCGGAGTATAAATTTGCAAGAGTAAAAAAAAACGTATATTGGCCCCACTGACACCCTTATTCGGGACCTATTGTTACACAACTAAGTGTTGCACTACTAAATGTTTCACTTAAGTGTCGTAAGTGTCGCAAGTGTCACAATTGTTATACACCTAAGTGTCACACCACCAAATGTTGCACCTAAGTGGTGAACTTAAGTGTTTAACATTACCAAGTGTCACAATTTCATCACCATGAGAAGATGTATGTCATAATCCCTAGACATGAGGAAGAAGAAACCTATCGGTTATAGGTCAAAATACTACCTTTTTCCTTGAGATTTTGGCCAAGTTTGATTTTCATCACCCCCCTTCCCATATATGAGGGATAAACCATGATCATCCCACCCCAAGAGTTTATTAGGGAGCGATAATCCCTTTTTCATCACCTTGTGCAAACTTATGGGGGGGAAATGAAGTAGTTGCAACCAACATGCCTTGATTTGTGAGGTTGTTTTTGAGAGATCTCATTTGGTTAAGGGATTGGTTAGAGATCAACTCTATTCAAGGCAAGGAAATCTTGTTAGTTCATCCAAATCCTCACTTGACCACAACCTCTCCTCAAAACTATTCTATGGTTGTGAGGCCTCAATGCCTATATAATGGAGGCCATGCTTGAGTGAAAATGGGGGAGAATTGAGAGAATCATACTTATGATTGTGTGAGATCCAAGGGGTTATAAAGGAGATCTTGGAGGAGTTGTTGCAATGTCAAGATTGAGATTATAAGTGCTTCACTATCGATTTCTTTCCATTAATATATAACTTGGCTTATTCCCTTCATTCCTATGTGTTCACTATAGGCATGCTTATTTTTGTCTAATTCATCATAGATAGATTTGTTCTACTTGACAATATATTGTAGAAGAAGAAGACATTGTTGTGTTCTTTACAAGAATTCTTCTGGATCTTGGACATCAATATCAAGGGTTGGAGTAGTGAGGATAACCGATGTAAAAGAGGTGAGTCATCTCCCCTTCTCTTCTCATTATGGATGTTGACATAGAGATTAGATCTAAAGGGAAATCAATAGTTGTAACAACCAATCCATTATGACATTAATGTAAGTGAGTACAGTAGTGGTAATTTTTTTAAAACAACATTTAGAATAATTAGTATGTGACAATGACATACATCAATAATTCAAAATCTATTCTCAACTGCATCACTACACAACAATTATCAAATACAACATCACTATTACTAACAGATCAAATCACATAACATAAGATAGCAAAATGTCTACCCGCCAACCTACCCTGCAAGGTTAGGACCTTCAGGACACATAATCAACGCTCAAGTCCAGGATTTGATTGATTTTGACCATTTAAGGTCTCAGGACTGGCAACTGTTCTAAGGAACATGGAGGTATCTACTCCCATAACCAAACCAACCTAGACTTAGGACTATTTTGACAGTAAGGTACTTAGTCATGATGCAAACAACTTCATTCAATAACCCAAAAATTTGACAATTCATCATACAATTTCACATCATAAGAACTAGTCAATCATCTAGTTTCATTCCATTATAAAATCATTGCTAATATCATATCATGTTAGTATAATAATCCACTTGGTGAACTCAAGAAGTAGATAGAATAACCAATTTAACTCTCACACGAAAACACCTCATTAATGTGACAATCACTCTATGTCAATATCATGTAAGCAACCACCATAATCGAGTTTATTTAAAATGTACACCAATATGATAACTAAATTATAATGATGATTAACAATAAGTTAACAATACAATATTTTACCACAATGATTAAAATTTATTCTTCTAATAGTTGCAAAAGTCTAACTTAAGGTATTAGTCCATTTAAAATTTCCTCAAGATTTAATTCATAAATAAATTTCAAATCCTTAAATAATACTCCACTTGCTCTTACCTTATTATTTTAATGAAAACTCTTAAATCATTGTTGAGTATAGGTACAAAATAGATCAAGAGAAATCAACTAAGGAAATAGTTTTGATTAACAAAAGCATTAACTTACTTCTATGGTTTTAATATATATTACAACCTATAAAGATTTAACTACATAAGTCATTCTCACACTATAGTAAGGTTATCCTACCAATGTGTATAATGACATCCACGATGGATTCATATAGAACTCTCATAAAGTAGAGCGAAGATTCAATTGACCATACTTTTACATTGTCTTGTAGTGATTGTTGACTAACAACTAATGTTATATA
>JZKD02S2304003.1:910694-936249 GCA_000966675.3 Picea glauca | reverse complement strand
TTTGGCGACTTCCTTAGAAGTGGGGGTGTTCAGAAGAATGGTATCATCAACAAATTGGCTATGAGAAGTTGCAGTTTAGAGCCCATGGATAGGAATCCATTGTAGGGTACCTTCCGAGATTAAGGCAGATAAATACCTCCCTAAGCCTTCGACCATGATTACAAAGAGGAAAGGGGAGAGTGGGTCTCCTTGAGGGATGCCTCAGGTAGAGGTCGAGAAGGGTCTAGATGGGACACCATTGACTAATATGGATAAAAAATATGAAGAGGTTAGTTTCATGATCCAGGCAATCTAGTCTATATTGAACCCAAAGGTTGAAACGAGAGAATGCATGTAGTGCCAGCTTAGTTTGTTGAAAGCTTTAGAGAGATCAAGATTTATGAGCATATTTGGAGTCCATGTGGTTTTGAGTGAATCAATTAATTTGTGAAACAAGATTACGTTGTCCATGATGTGTCGCCCCTCCACATAGCCTAATTGTTCCTTGGATATGATGCAAGGAAGAATGGGATTGAGTCGGAGCGCTATGACCTTTGTGATGATATTATATATAACGTTGCAGAGCACAATCAGTTGAAAATTCTTTGGGTTGGTAACATGTTCCTCTTTAGGGATCAGGGTGAGGAAAGTAGCATTAAGAGATGATAACACCTTCTTTGAGGTTCTATATTCATCCACAAGCTCACACACCTCTTTGCGAACCATCAACCAACAATAATGGAAGAAGTTAGTAGTGAAACCATCCGGCCTAGGGGCATTTACTTTGTAGCTTGATTGACTTGTTCTTGTGAGATTAGTCTCATCAGAGATTTATTTTTCTTAGGGGTGATTAGGGTAGGGATATTGTATGTGATCCTGTGGATGGAAAACATTCTATAAAAAGGGGGTTATGAGAGAAGATCTTTGTAGTAGGTGACTAACTCTTCTTCAATTTCTTCATGGTCTAGTAGTGTGTTTCCCTATGAGTCCTGAATCTTTGTGATGCAGTTGATGTAGCATCTCTAGATCATGGAGCGGTGGAAGAACTTTGTATTTCCCCCCCTCCTTTATCCATTGAACCCAAGATTTCATCTTCCAAAGGATCTCCTCCTGTTTGTGATGGTCAAAAATTTGTTTCTTTAGAGTCATTTCCTCTTGTAGCAAGGTTTATAAATAGCTTGAGATGATGGATTCCTGTGGAATGTCCTCCGAGCATTTTTCTAGGGATTTTTGAGCTAGGAAAATGTCCCCAAATAAATTTCAATTCTAGTCCTGAAGCTCTTGATTGAAAATTTTCAGGTGTTGTTGGAATCTGTACATCTGAGTGCCAAACTCAATTTCTGTATTGGCCCACCAAGTGTGGGAGAGCTCCAAGAAGTCTGGGTGGGTTAGCCATAATTTTTCAAAGATGAAAGATTTATACTTTGGGTTCGTGATTGTGTTTACCCACAACTAGACTGGCCAATGGTCTGAGCCAGATTTTGGGAGGATGTTAGCCTCAATGAGTGGGACTTCAAGAATTAGGTTTTCAAAAGTAGAAAATGATCCAAACAGTCGGCAATGTGTTGAGACCCCGATCATTTGTTGGACCAGGTAAAGGAGCCATTCTTGGTCTCAATGTCAATTAAGTTGAGGTTGTCTATGAGATGGCGAAACTTGTTACTGTCTTGGTCCAAGCATTTCAGAACCCCACTTTTTTATTCTAAGGTAAGGATGATGTTGAAATATCCTCCCAATATCCATTACTCTTGTCCTCTTAGTGTATTGATATAATCATACTATCTAAGAATTTAATTTTCTCATGATTGAGTTGAGGGCCATAATCATTGGTAATGACGCATGATTTGCTAGAGCCTATACCTCTATATTATGTGGTGAGTATACCTACTGTTGAGAAGGTTGGTTCCAGAATAATTGTTTTTGGGGTTCCAGAGGATAGCCAAGCACCCTGCCGCCCCTTTGGAATTGTTATAGGTCAATTTAAAATGCCTCTGACATCTTTTGAATGCTTCTTTTTCCATATTTACTACACATTTGGTTTCTTGGAGTAATAAAATATCTAGGTCTTCGGATTTGACACAGTTTTGAAGGATCCTTTGTTTGGATCTTCCATTAAGACCTCTAATATTCCAAGTGATGATATTCATCATACTTAATTATGGGGAGAGAGAAAAAATCCTTCTGAGAAGTACTGCATTTGACCTGAGTTAATTATAAAATTTCCTATCTCTTTGATTAGTTGATGTGCCGATTTGCACCCATGCCTCTTTCCTTCTTTTTGGTTCCACTTGGGATATGGATATAGCTCCAGGTGTATGCCTAAGCGAGAGGTGGCACCCACTATGGAATCGATGAAAACATTGTGTACCTTCCTGAGTAGTTACACCAGGATGGATTGTAGTTCTTTCCAGTTAAGTTCTTCCTCAAGTTTGTCAAGGTCAATGTCCTCAAGTTCCTTTTCATCGATCTACATTATTATGTCACCGCCATATTCGTCAGGGTCTTTACCTAGTAGTGTGTGGACTTGGGGATCATGGCTTCAGATTTTGTTTAAAACTAGATCAAGAGTTTGCATTGATTTTCCTTTTCTTTTTCCTGGTTCTGAAGTTTTGTGGGGGTTTTCAACTTCCTCCATGTCTGTTAGATTGCTGAGAGCATCAAAGGAATTGTTGACGGGGATCTTCCTATTCCCAGTTTGTGTGTATGTTTTAGAGGGATTTTTCCTGTGTTTATGCATTTGAGAAAAGTTGTCTTGCTTCTTCTCCTCTGTTGTTGGTCGAGCTGGTGCATTGAGGGGGAAATCACTGAAAATATTCCCATATTCATGGAATTTCTGGCATATGAAAGGGATGTGTTCATAGTCAATGGTATAATTCCATTCTTCATATTGATATTCTATGGTGACTGAACTTGGTGGGGCTTTGGAAATGTTCATATAGACACAGATCCATGCATAGGAAGTGTATAACCCCTTTGCTTCATTGCTTCTAACGATTTGACATACCTTCCCAGTGTATTTCTGATACCTATTAGGATTTCCTCAAGCCATAACTCTCGGGGTAGAGAGTACATGAAAATCCAGATAGGGGCACAAACAAAGTCTTCCTTTTATAGGAAGAAACAATCAGTCCAAAACCTTAGATACAACCCGGTCGAGTTGTAGAAGTAGGGAACATTTTCAAAAACCTTATCTTTGTCCTCCAAACTATAGAAGATGATTGTGAAGAAGCCCTTCGATCTTAGTTGCATCTCATAGTCACCTTTCAGATTCCACTAGTGCTTTATCCATTTCATGAGATCCCTTTCCGATGGTCAGATCCCTAAAAATTTTACAAACAAGGCGTGATATTTCATAATATGGGTGTGTTCTTCTACCCTGGTAGATTTTATCATGTATTTTGGTGTTGTTGGTGCTTGAGGTATACATTTACCTCGTTCCCAGTTCTGAGATTCCTTTGGATGTGACGACTCACCTTCCATTTCCATGCTTTTCCTGGAACCTTGTTCTTCTTGTAGCAGCTGGTCTCTGAGAAGCAACGATGGTTTGAAGGATGGTCGTCGGGCTTTGAGCCCATACCTTTCATTGGATGTGGAATTCCTGTAAGAGGGGTTTTTCACCCCCCTTACTGGGTTCATGTTGCGTGGAAAGGTCCTGTCGTATTTGTAGATACAACATTGTTCATATTGGTACAAAGGAGGGTCTGACCTTGCAAAGGATAATGCATGCAAGCCGTTGAAACCCTAGCTCATTTGGCTCCAATTTTTCTACCCCAAAAAAATCCTTAAAGAAAAAATTAACATTGATTACCTTTTGATCCATCGATTTCCTCTTTTTGCAACATTTCCTTAAATCTTTTATGCTCTTAAAATCCATTTTATTAATTTATTGCACACATGTGCATTTTATTCACCTTTTAAATTGTATTCCCCCTTTTCCTAGAGGTTATTATATTCTTATATCTTTTAACTTATGTCATAATTCATTTAATCCTTTATTTAATTTAGACTTAGACTTACTCTTAGACTTAGGCTTTATAATTAATAATTTATTGTTTAATTAATTATTTTATTACAACAAGGTCTAATCGTTTCAATGTTTTCTAGGCCACATAGATTTATTGACTCAAGTTTTAATTACGCGATGTGCCCTTCAAGACGCACCTCCGTGCTCCAAGGGTGCCACTCGCCTTAGACTAGTTTTGGAAGTTTATCTGACCCTTGGAGTCAACACTCCACTCAGTCGACCTTGTGAGAGACTAAGGGATTCTAAGGAATAAGGATTATGCCTTATTGCGTACCCCTTAGAAATCTTCGTGAGCGACTATCTCAATCTTCCCTCACGACATCACAGACCTCTCGAACTAGGTAATCGTTGACCTATCGTTTTGGCCAGGGCAAGAGTTCTAGTAGGATATGACAAGGACGCTGCCACACCTTTCCCTCAAATGTTTGGTTTCTGTGCATGACCCATTTACTCCTTATGTGAGTCGGATTAGAAATCATCATCAAGCTCACATCCATTGACAAAAACTCTGTCAATAATCCATATACATAATTCATATTGAATCAATCATATATCACATGTGCGTAAAATAAAATACTCAAACAAATACAATCCACTCCCTAACTCAATTCGGAGTCCAAAGAAGTCCATTGATTCCATCAACATCCATAACCTGTCAAGTGTCCTCCACACTCAGGAAAACTCGTCAATAGCATCTGCCAATACATACACATAAAAATAATAATAAGTCACAACACATCATCCTCATCATATATATCTCATAATCGAAATGAAATCACAATGTACCATAACCGTATCACTTGCATGCAAGTGTCCTCAAAGAATATGTCTATAAAAGTGTGCTTAGTGGAGTGGGATGTTACATACACCCCCTCTTGTTTTAAACTTTGTCCCATTTTTTTTAGAATATATAAATGCAAGTAAATAAATGTATTTGACATAGATCTAAATGTATAATATATCAAAAAAGTAAGGAAAATGTCGAAGCATCTCATATGCATCCTCCCAATTCGCTGAGTGTGGACTATAGTTGTCCCACTAGACCTTCACTTGATCAACTATTCGACGTAGTTGTCAAATGCGATGGTCCATAATGCGGATTGGCACCGCCATTAGAGCACCCTCGTCTGACACCTGGAAGGAAATCATGTTAATAACATGTGACATATCACTAATATAATGTCATAAAATAGATACATCAAATACATCGTGCACACGCCTCAAGGAATCAGGAAAGTCTAGTCGATAAGCCACGGGTCCTTTATTTTCCACAACCTTGAAAGGTCCCACAAACCTAGGAGAGAGTTTAGCACCCTTTCCAAACTTGATCAAACACTTGTGCATTTTTACCTGCAAGAAAACGTTGTCACCAACTTCGTAACTGTGGTCAACATCATGCACATTAACATAACTCTTATGTCGGTCTGACGCTTCTTTAATCCTCTGTCTTATTGATTTCATATGTTATTCCATTTATAGGATTACTTTTTGTCCTACCAGGACCCTATCCTCAAGTCGATCCCAACTCAATGGCATCCGACACGGTCACTCGTAAAGAAAATCAAATGATTCCATCTTAATTGTACTCTCGTAACTGTTGTTCTATGTAAATTCTACTAATGGCAAGAAGTCTTCCCAACATTTTTATTTATCCATAACATACATATGAAACATATCCTCCAAAATATGGTTCGTTCTTTCTGTTTGTCTATTTGTCTTAGGGTGACACGTACTAAAATTCAGCTGTGTTCCCAAATCCTCTTGAAAACTAGTCCAAAATTGTCCTATAAACATCAATACTCGATCATATATGATCATTCTTGGTACACCGTGTAATCTCACAATATTTCTAACAAATAATCTAGCTATGTCTGGCGCCTAATATGTCGTACGCATTGGAATACAGTGTGCACTCTTCATCAGAGTGTCAACTACCATAAAAATTGAATCATGTCTCCTTGCCGTCAGTGGCAATCCAAAAATAAAATCCATCGAAATGACTTCCCATTTTGATTCAGGAATAGCATGTGGTTGTAATAATCCTGTTGGATTTCTATGTTTAGCCTTCACTTGTTGACATTCTAGACATCTTGCCATGTAACTAACTATGTCCACTTTCATTCCTTTCTAGAAGAATAGAGGATTAAGGTCTACCTTCATCTTCATGACTCGCATATGATCTATGTAAACTGCTCAATGCGCTTCACTCGAGATGAAAATTATTAATTCTTCATTAGGCGATGCATAAATTTTGTCGTTAAATCTCCAATGAGTAACCTTCAAACTTTTGTAACATCATGGTATCTTCTCCAGTATTAGCCTTAACTTCCTTGTACCAATCATCGTCGATCTATAAAGTTAGAATCGTTTCTCGAAGATNATTCATCATACTTAATTATGGGGAGAGAGAAAAAATCCTTCTGAGAAGTACTGCATTTGACCTGAGTTAATTATAAAATTTCCTATCTCTTTGATTAGTTGATGTGCCGATTTGCGCCCATGCCTCTTTCCTTCTTTTTGGTTCCACTTGGGATCTGGATATAGCTCCAGGTGTATGCCTAAGCGAGAGGTGGCACCCACTATGGAATCGATGAAAACATTATGTACCTTCCTGAGTAGTTACACCAGGATGGATTGTAGTTCTTTCCAGTTAAGTGCTTCCTCAAGTTTGTCAAGGTCAATGTCCTCAAGTTCCTTTTCATCGATCTGCATTATTATGTCACCGCCATATTCGTCAGGGTATTTACCTGGTAGTGTGTGGACTTGGGGATCATGGCTTCAGATTTTGTTTAAAACTAGATCAAGAGTTTGCATTGTTTGCCTTTTCTTTTTCCTGGTTCTGAAGTTTTGTGGGGGTTTTCAACTTCCTCCATGTCTGTTAGATTGCTGAGAGCATCAAAGGAATTGTTGACGGGGATCTTCCTGTTCCCAGTCTGTGTGTATTTTTAGAGGGATTTTTCCTGTATTTATGCATTTGAGAAAAGTTGTCTTGCTTCTTCTCCTCTGTTGTTGGTCGAGCTGGTGCATTGAGGGGGCAATCATTGAAAATATTCCCATATTCATGGAATTTCTGGCATATGAAAGGGATGTGTTCATAGTCAATGGTCTAATTCCATTCTTCATCTTGATATTCTATGGTGACTGAACTTGGTGGGGCTTTGGAAATGTTCATATAGACACATATCCATGCATAGGAAGTGTATAACCCCTTTGCTTCATTGCTTCTAACGATTTGACATACCTTCCTAGTGTATTTCTGATACCTATTAGGATTTCCTCAAGCCATAACTCTCGGGGTAGAGAGTACATGCGAATCTAGATAGGGGCACAAGCAAAGTCTTCCTTTTATAGGAAGAAACAATCAGTCCAAAACCTTAGATACAACCCGGTCGAGTTGTAGAAGTAGGGAACATTTTCAAAAACCCTATCTTTGTCCTCCAAACTATAGAAGATGATTGTGAAGAAGCCCTTCGATCTTAGTTGCATCTCATAGTCACCTTTCGGATTCCACTAGTGCTTTATCCATTTCATGAGATCCCTTTCCGATGGCCGGATCCCTAAAAATTTTACAAACAAGGCGTGATATTTCATAATCTAGGTGTGTTCTTCTACCCTGGTAGATTTTATCATGTATTTTGGTGTTGTTGGTGCTTGAGGTATACATTTACCTCGTTCCCAGTTCCGAGATTCCTTTGGATGTGACGACTCACCTTCCATTTCCATGCTTTTCCTGGAACCTTGTTCTTCTTGTAGCAGGTGATCTCTGAGAAGCAACGATGGTTCGAAGGATGGTCGCCGGGCTCTGAGCCCATACCTTTCATTGGATGTGGAATTCCTATAAGAGGGGTTTTTCACCCCCCTTACTGGGTTCATGTTGCATGGAAAGGTCCTGTCGTATTTGCAGATACAACATTGTTCATATTGGTACAAAGGAGGGTCTGACCTTGCAAAGGATAACGCATGCAAGCCGTTGAAACCCTAGCCCATTTGGCTCCAATTTTTCTATCCCAAAAAAATCCTTAAAGAAAAAATTAACATTGATTACCTTTTGATCCATCGATTTCCTCTTTTTGCAACATTTCCTTAAATCTTTTATGCTCTTAAAATCCATTTTATTAATTTATTGCACACATGTGCATTTTATTCACCTTTTAAATTGTATTCCCCCTTTTCCTAGAGGTTATTATATTCTTATATCTTTTAACTTATGTCATAATTCATTTAATCCTTTATTTAATTTAGACTTAGACTTACTCTTAGACTTAGGCTTTATAATTAATAATTTATTGTTTAATTAATTATTTTATTACAACAAGGTCTAATCGTTTCAATGTTTTCTAGGCCACATAGATTTATTGACTCAAGTTTTAATTACGCGATGTGCCCTTCAAGACGCACCTCCGTGCTCCAAGGGTGCCACTCGCCTTAGACTAGTTTTGGAAGTTTATCTGACCCTTGGAGTCAACACTCCACTCAGTCGACCTTGTGAGAGACTAAGGGATTCTAAGGAATAAGGATTATGCCTTATTGCGTACCCCTTAGAAATCTTCGTGAGCGACTATCTCAATCTTCCCTCACGACATCACAGACCTCTCGAACTAGGTAATCGTTGACCTATCGTTTTGGCCAGGGCAAGAGTTCTAGTAGGATATGACAAGGACGCTGCCACACCTTTCCCTCAAATGTTTGGTTTCTGTGCATGACCCATTTACTCCTTATGTGAGTCGGATTAGAAATCATCATCAAGCTCACATCCATTGACAAAAACTCTGTCAATAATCCATATACATAATTCATATTGAATCAATCATATATCACATGTGCGTAAAATAAAATACTCAAACAAATACAATCCACTCCCTAACTCAATTCGGAGTCCAAAGAAGTCCATTGATTCCATCAACATCCATAACCTGTCAAGTGTCCTCCACACTCAGGAAAACTCGTCAATAGCATCTGCCAATACATACACATAAAAATAATAATAAGTCACAACACATCATCCTCATCATATATATCTCATAATCGAAATGAAATCACAATGTACCATAACCGTATCACTTGCATGCAAGTGTCCTCAAAGAATATGTCTATAAAAGTGTGCTTAGTGGAGTGGGATGTTACATACACCCCCTCTTGTTTTAAACTTTGTCCCATTTTTTTTAGAATATATAAATGCAAGTAAATAAATGTATTTGACATAGATCTAAATGTATAATATATCAAAAAAGTAAGGAAAATGTCGAAGCATCTCATATGCATCCTCCCAATTCGCTGAGTGTGGACTATAGTTGTCCCACTAGACCTTCACTTGATCAACTATTCGACGTAGTTGTCAAATGCGATGGTCCATAATGCGGATTGGCACCGCCATTAGAGCACCCTCGTCTGACACCTGGAAGGAAATCATGTTAATAACATGTGACATATCACTAATATAATGTCATAAAATAGATACATCAAATACATCGTGCACACGCCTCAAGGAATCAGGAAAGTCTAGTCGATAAGCCACGGGTCCTTTATTTTCCACAACCTTGAAAGGTCCCACAAACCTAGGAGAGAGTTTAGCACCCTTTCCAAACTTGATCAAACACTTGTGCATTTTTACCTGCAAGAAAACGTTGTCACCAACTTCGTAACTGTGGTCAACATCATGCACATTAACATAACTCTTATGTCGGTCTGACGCTTCTTTAATCCTCTGTCTTATTGATTTCATATGTTATTCCATTTATAGGATTACTTTTTGTCCTACCAGGACCCTATCCTCAAGTCGATCCCAACTCAATGGCATCCGACACGGTCACTCGTAAAGAAAATCAAATGATTCCATCTTAATTGTACTCTCGTAACTGTTGTTCTATGTAAATTCTACTAATGGCAAGAAGTCTTCCCAACATTTTTATTTATCCATAACATACATATGAAACATATCCTCCAAAATATGGTTCGTTCTTTCTGTTTGTCTATTTGTCTTAGGGTGACACGTACTAAAATTCAGCTGTGTTCCCAAATCCTCTTGAAAACTAGTCCAAAATTGTCCTATAAACATCAATACTCGATCATATATGATCATTCTTGGTACACCGTGTAATCTCACAATATTTCTAACAAATAATCTAGCTATGTCTGGCGCCTAATATGTCGTACGCATTGGAATACAGTGTGCACTCTTCATCAGAGTGTCAACTACCATAAAAATTGAATCATGTCTCCTTGCCGTCAGTGGCAATCCAAAAATAAAATCCATCGAAATGACTTCCCATTTTGATTCAGGAATAGCATGTGGTTGTAATAATCCTGTTGGATTTCTATGTTTAGCCTTCACTTGTTGACATTCTAGACATCTTGCCATGTAACTAACTATGTCCACTTTCATTCCTTTCTAGAAGAATAGAGGATTAAGGTCTACCTTCATCTTCATGACTCGCATATGATCTATGTAAACTGCTCAATGCGCTTCACTCGAGATGAAAATTATTAATTCTTCATTAGGCGATGCATAAATTTTGTCGTTAAATCTCCAATGAGTAACCTTCAAACTTTTGTAACATCATGGTATCTTCTCCAGTATTAGCCTTAACTTCCTTGTACCAATCATCGTCGATCTATAAAGTTAGAATCGTTTCTCGAAGATTCATATTAAGACCTATTACCAAGAATATGTGTGATCTCCTACTCAACGCATCTGCTATTCTATTCATCGTTACTTTAATGTAAGAAATCTCAAAGTCGTATTCGCTAAGTAATTTTGACCAGTGCCTTTGTCGCTTGTTCAAGTTACTCTGCGTAAATATATGTCGCAATCCACAGTGATCTATCTTTAATTCGAATTTTTGTCCAATTAGATATTGTCTCCATACTCTCAAGGCATATACAATTGCAAATAACTCCAAGTCATGTGTTGCGTAGTTCTCTTCATGCTTTCTCAATTTCCTTGAAATGTAAGCTATCATTCGACCGTCTTGCATCAAAATTCCTCCTAAACCTTCCTTGGATGTGTTCGTGCATACCAAAAATTATTTGTCCATATCAGGGACCTTTAATATCATTTCTATCGCCAACAACTCTTTGAGCCTTTGAAATTCTTCCATGCACTTCTCAATCCATACAAACTTCTTTTTTTTCTTCTGCAATTCCGTGATCGGATTTGCTATCTTCGAAAAACCTTCGAAAAACCGTCGGTAATATCCTTATAAACCCATAAATCTATGTACGTCTTGTACATTTTTCAGTGCTATCCATTCCATAATGGCCTCTACTTTCCCTGGATCCACAATGATACCTTCACGAGATATGATATGTCCCAAATAATGAATNCAAACTTGATCAAACACTTGTGCATTTTTACCTGCAAGAAAACTTTGTCACCAACTTCGTAACTGTGGTCAACATCATGCACATTAACATAACTCTTATGTCGGTCTGACGCTTCTTTAATCCTCTGTCTTATTGATTTCATATGTTCTTCCATTTATAGGATTACTTTTTGTCCTACCAGGACCCTATCCTCAATTCGATCCCAACTCAATGGCATCCGACACGGTCACTCGTAAAGAAAATCAAACGATTCCATCTTAATTGTACTCTCGTAACTGTTGTTCTATGTAAATTCTACTAATGGCAAGAAGTATTCCCAACATTTTTATTTATCCATAACATACATATGAAACATATCCTCCAAAATATGGTTCGTTCTTTCTGTTTGTCTGTTTGTCTTAGGGTGACACGTACTAAAATTCAGCTGTGTTCCCAAATCCTCTTGAAAATTAGTCCAAAACTGTCCTATAAACATCGATCCTCGATCATATATGATCATTCTTGGTACACCGTGTAATCTCACAATATTTCTAACAAATAATCTAGCTATGTCTAGCGCCTAATATGTCGTACGCATTGGAATACAGTGTGCACTCTTCGTCAGAGTGTCAACTACCATAAAAATCGAATCATGTCTCCTTGCCGTCAGTGGCAATCCAACAATAAAATCCATCGAAATGACTTCCCATTTTGATTCAGGAATAGCATGTGGTTGTAATAATCCTGTTGGATGTCTATGTTTAGCCTTCACTTGTTGACATTCTAGACATCTTTCCATGTAACTAACTATGTCCACTTTCATTCCTTTCCAGAAGAATAGAGGATTAAGGTCTACCTTCATCTTCATGACTCGCATATGATCCATGTAAACTGCTCAATGCGCTTCACTCGAGATGAAAATTATTAATTCTTCATTAGGCGATGCATAAATTTTGTCGTTAAATCTCAAAAATATATTGTTGTCCAATGAGTAACCTTCAAACTTTTGTAACATCATGGTATCTTCTCCAGTATTAGCCTTAACTTCCTTGTACCAATCATCGTCGATCTATAAAGTTAGAATCGTTTCTCGAAGATTCATATTAAGACCTATTACCAAGAATATGTGTGATCTCCTACTCAACGCATCTGCTATTCTATTCATCGTTACTTTAATGTAAGAAATCTCAAAGTCGTATTCGCTAAGTAATTTTGACCAGTGCCTTTGTCGCTTGTTCAAGTTACTCTGCGTAAATATATGTCGCAATCCACAGTGATCTATCTTTAATTCGAATTTTTGTCCAATTAGATATTGTCTCCATACTCTCAAGGCATATACAATTGCAAATAACTCCAAGTCATGTGTTGCGTAGTTCTCTTCATGCTTTCTCAATTTCCTTGAAATGTAAGCTATCATTCGACCGTCTTGCATCAAAATTCCTCCTAAACCTTCCTTGGATGTGTTCGTGCATACCAAAAATTATTTGTCCATATCAGGGACCTTTAATATCATTTCTATCGCCAACAACTCTTTGAGCCTTTGAAATTCTTCCATGCACTTCTCAATCCATACAAACTTCTTTTTTTTCTTCTGCAATTCCGTGATCGGATTTGCTATCTTCGAAAAACCTTCGAAAAACCGTCGGTAATATCCTTATAAACCCATAAATCTATGTACGTCTTGTACATTTTTCAGTGCTATCCATTCCATAATGGCCTCTACTTTCCCTGGATCCACAATGATACCTTCACGAGATATGATATGTCCCAAATAATGAATTTTTGATTGGTAAAAAGAACATTTTGATAGATTCTCGTACAATTTATTTTCTATTAAACATTGTAGAACCAATATTAGGTGTTCATCATTCTCTTCTTTCATTCGATAATAAACCAGTATGTCATCAATAAATATTTGAACAAACTTGTCCAAGTATTTGCGGAACACCCCATTCATCAAACTCATGAATACCCCCAGGGCGTTCATCAAACCAAATGGTAAAAATGTAAACTCATAGTCTTTGAATCTCATCTTAAATGCGGTATTGGGGATATCTTCCTCCTTAATATGTAATTGATGATATCTCAATCTCAAGTCAATCTTTGAAAACATCGTCGCTCCTTTCATCTAGTCAAACAAATCGTCTATCATTGGCAACGGATACTGGTTCTTGATCGTAGCTTTGTTCAATTGACAATAGTCAATACAAAGCCTCCATGATCCATCCTTCTTTCTCATGAAAATAACTGGTGCATCCCACAGAGACACACTTGGACGTATAAGTCCCAAATCCAACAAATCCTTCAATTTCATTTTCAACTCGTGCAATTTAGGCATTGAGATCTGGTAAGACATTCTCATTATCAGTTCAGTTCTAGGTTTCAAATCTATTGTAAAATCCAACTCTCTTTCGGAAGGTAAACCTGACAACTCTTCTAGAAATACGTCTGCAAACTCTTGTACTACAGGAAAATTTTCTAATACTTTCACCTCACCCTTTTCGTTTAGAGCTAAGATTGCATATAGCTTGCATCTTTTGTGAATACTCTTCTGCATTTGTAGGGAAGAAATAAAACTCAAGGATAATCCCCGGTTTCTTCCTACAATTACTCTACTTTGCCCCGAATCATCTGTCAAACTTAACCATTTCATCCTATAGTTAAGTATTGCATCATGCGATTCCAACCAGTCCATACCTATCACTATGTAATAAGATCCTAAGATCGTGACATATAGGTTGGCCTTCTTTACAAAATCTCCCAAGTTAATGTTACAGTTTGTAGCTTTTCCTCCATCTTTTTATTTGGTACCCGATGCCATTTCTATGTATCTTAACTTGTCCTGCTCGAATGTATTTACCGTAATTATATTTAGCACTGCACTAGAAACAAATCTCTCTGTATCACCTAGATATATGAAAATACTAAAATTTTGGTCGGTGAGTGTACGTGACGTCTTGAGCAAAGTGGACTGGTGCTCAGCCTGACGGTTTTTTACCGCTGCATGTATCCTATGCACCTATTACAAATATCCAACTGTAGTGGGTCTTGATGATCCAACCTCCTTAGCCTTCTCAATCAAACAGTCTCGTTGGAATGTGGCTCCCCACATGTCCAACATCCAATCTTTGGTCCAGTTCTCCTGGTCCCCAAAGTAGAAGTTGTTGGCCTAGCAATCTTTGATCCTGGTTCATTCTACTAAAGAATCCTAAAATGTTGTTGTTTCAAATGACATTGTTGATGTTGTTGTGGTCCTCTATAAGGAGTCCTTTTTTGAGGAGTATCTCATATTGGTGTCGAGAACATAGGTCCTCTAGGCATATCTCGTTTCCCTGATATTTGTCTGGTTGGTGTCTAATGTTGATGCACTCTGGTGTCGTCTGTCTAGTAGGTCTAGAAGGATTCCTACCTTGACCCCCACTATTTAGTTCTTCCTCATCTACGAGGGCCTTCTAAACTGCATCTTGCAATGTCTGAGGCATTAGGATCCTCACCTTTGCATGAATGTTGAAATTAAGACCGAGCAAAAACTTGTTGACCTTTAACTTATCCGTGTTTAGATGTGGAGCATACCTAAGAAGCTCCATGAACCTGGTCTCATACTCTGGCACCATACGACTTCCCAGTTGTAACGCATTGAACTCATTAAGCTTACGCTCAATGAATTCATCGGAAAAGTACCTCTTCGAGAACCATTCCTCAAATAGCTCCCATGACACATCTTCGACGACCATGTTTAGTTGAGGTAGGAGTGTCTTCCACCAAATTAGAGCACTCCATTTCAGTTGAAAGACCACCATGCAGATTTCCATGTTGGAGGTGTAATCATAAAGTGAGAAGAACATCACCATATTCTCCAACCATGCCTCGGTGGCTAAGTCATCCGTGGCACTCTATAACTCGGGAAAATTCACTTTCTCAAGTTTTTTGTGTATACTACTACTACCAGATGGAGAATGCTATGAACCCTCATTGGGAACAAACTCTCTTCCCTCATCTCAATCCAGGAAGTTGATCAACACCTCTGACATCCTCTGGAAGGATCTCATCATATCCACCACATCTACCACAACAACTTGCTCCTGCTCAGTCATCTTCTCATCTCCCGGAGGGTTAGACCCCTCTGGCTTGGATACTATTAGAGGTGTCACACCTCTTCCTCCAACACCACATCGTCCACTTCCCCTACATCCTCTAACCATGATTACCTGCATGGACAATTTAAAATTAATTAGTGGTATATCTTTAATCATTTATTTAACACAGTGGAAGGCATAACAATCCAATGTTGCAGGGTTGAACCTGCTCTGAACCACATGTAACAATCCCTCTGTTACGACATTAATGTAAGTGAGTATAGTAGTGGTAATTTTTTTTTTTTGAAACAAAAATTAGAATAATTAGTATGCAACATTGACATACATCAATAATTCACAATCTATTCTCAACTACATCACTACACACCAATTATCAAATACAACATCATTATTACTAACAGATCAAATCACATCACATAAGATAGAAAAATTTATACTCGCATGTTAGCACATGATATGTACTAAATCACATCATTAGTCTTTGCTAGTCATGAGGTAATTCCTTCTTCTAGGAGTCGGTCATTTAAAAGTTCATAGGTTTAGAGTCATCTTTTATGATTATAAATCAAGGTGCTTGATTTTAACCTTAGGTCTAAAGTTGATCAAAATACATTGTCAAGTCTTAGTGTTATAAGGGTGATTATCATCATTTGGAAATAAGGAAATGTATCAAATTCATCTCCATTTTCATTAAAACACAACTCGCTGCAAACTGGTTAAAGGCGCTACGAACTCACAGTGCGCTGCAAACTATCACATACTACCACTTATGGCACTATGAACTCTCCTTAGCATCTTATGGTGGATTAATATCTTGAAGAACTATTAGTGTAATGTTCAAAAAGAGGAAGAGGATAAAGCATCATGTCTGCAACTTTCAATAATTTTTGCTGCGATATCTTATATATGTAGGATTGCAAATCTAAGGAATGTTTTGTCCTATGTTGTTGTGAATATACTATTTATGCAAGTTATTTTCATTACTCATAAGTTGTAGCAGTTTTATCAGAGGTTTTCAAGGCTTCTTGCATGGTTTTGGCATCATTTGAGTTGATTTGGAAAAAAACAACAACTACAGGACAGTTCGTAGTACCGTTGTCGGGTGCTACAAACTCATTTCCTATAGCAACTTCTTCTAATTATTTTATCATAAATGCCAAATGGTGATTTGGGTTCTTCTTAAATTTGGTGTGGCGAAGCACCATATTACCATTGACTTGATGAAAAAAATTAGCCCGAACTAGTTCGTAGTTTGGGAGAAAAGTGAAAATTACCACCTATAGTAAAGTTCGCAGCGCATGCTGTCAAAGGCATTGTGAACTCTAGCAGTTTGATAAATCTGCATTTTTTGGAGGTTTCCACATGTCCAGGAGGGTTTGAATGACTTCTCAAAGATCAGTTATATGCTAAAGGAAACATGCACCTAATATTTAACTCCATTAAAACCTCATGTAGTGAGTTGGCAACAAATTTATTAATGACTTCCAACAACTTCCTAAAATTTAGCAGTTTGTTGGGTTTTTGTCTCTTTGATTGTTGCCACCTATATCCAAGGCCCATAATCCAATGAAAGAGATGGGTTGCGACCTCTTAAGCATATTTTGGATGTTATTTTCTATTTAATGAAAGAGGTTTGAGTTCATAAGGAAGTGAGAGTTGTAGGGGAAACTTATCTGTGTAATTGTAATCCTAAGGGCATGTGTTGTAGGCATTTCTTCCATTAGAGATTCATGAAATTTATGATACCAGACTGTTTTTCTATTGTTTCCATTCTTTCTTATAATATTTCTTGAGTAATATTTATAGACTTTGAATATCAAAAGTTTCCTTTGTCAATGGATTCACGAGCTGCAAAGAATTTATGGTAATTGTCTCTTAATCATTGATTATTGTTCAAGCACTCTTTTATATATCTTTAATAAAATATCTATGTTGAGTGGGTATTCTTCTTTTTGTTCACCTTCTATTCTTCTACCCATCCTTGCACAAGCCTTTTGTCTAGTAGGGAGCATTATTTCCTTTGATTTGAAGAATGGTATGCCTCCATGCCCAACAAATGCATTTGCAAGCAGTCTGCTTCCCTTCCTTTTCCTCTTCTCTTGTTGATCCACCAAGTATAACCTGTTTTAATCATTTAAATCAAATGGGTATTGGGATTATCTTCTAGCATTCTGAGGGTGACTCTCAGTGCTAACATTTTTGGCGTCGTTGTCAGGGAGTGAATAATGAAGTGATCTTCCCTGAGAGAATGACATAGAATAGATCCATCTCGTGATGGTAGATAGGAACAGGACATTGGTTTGATTGCAATATTCTACCTATCGACTCCATCTTCATCGCAGATGAATCTATTGGCATCTTCACTGGTTTGAAATGGATAAGATTCTTTCTCATAGGTATGCATTTTGTGATTTTTCAAATATATCTGGTTTTCCAAACCTTGTGCCTAATATAAGTGAATGGGAAGGTCATATTCCTAGGTTTAGAGGAGAATATTAGGAAGTGCCAACTAAGTTCTTATTAGATTTTCATGAGTGCATGCTTAAATTGAAAGTTATACATGAGGATGTCATGATCAAGTTGTTTAGATACTCCCTGGAGGGAAAATCTTGTGGTTGGTGTAGATCTCTTCTGGTTTCTAGTGTTAATTCTCTGAAATGTTTTCATACTTCCTTTCATTCATTTTGTAAAGAGAAATTTTTAGATCATTTCCTTTATCTAGAATGTTGTCATGAGTTTGCTTTTCTATGTAAAGGATCTGACAGTCATCAAGAGTATTCTTGTATTGAAGAATACATTGTAGTAGAAGATACTTTTCATGATGATCAAGAGGTTGATACTCTTCAAAATGATATGCTTTCTCATGGATATGGAGTAGAAGCAATAAACATGTTTATCAAAGTTCACCTGCTATAATTGTTTCTAATTATTATGAATCTTAAGATGTGCTTGATCTAGCTACAAATCACGTGGATCGGTTGTCTTTTAGTCAAATTGCACTTGTAATCAGTGAAACCAGCCTGTAGCAACATTCATTTTTGCATAAAAGTGAAATTGGAAACAATTATAAAGTTGGGCATATACAGAAACAATTCAATCTCCAGCTGGAACATCAAGAAAAGGTATTTCTTTATGACTTTCAAGACCCTATGTTTGATTATCTGGAGTCTTTGAGTAGTGCAAATATCAAACCATTCTTGTTTAGTGGATGTTGGTTCTGCTATCTTTTTGAATTGTAATTTTCTATGCCATGGTTTTCTTCTTTTTTCCTATCCAGATCAAGAGTTTCACCAGTTAATTAGTTCCTTGCATGGATTCATTGGAAAACTAATTATAATTTATCAAACAACAATTTAAGTGATTAGGTGTAGGATTAATAAGCTTAACACTTGATAATTTTGGTTTTCATTTGTTTTTGTTTTCAGTGGGTTAGTGTAGGAACATATATAAATAAGTTCACTCCATGAGCATTTGATTTTCAACAGCAGTGTTTTCATCTTGTGCATATTTCAGAGTGGATTTGATTGGAGTGAGTTTACAATACTGGTTTCAGTTTGCAGTGTGTTTGGTTGAGGAATTGGTCACAAGTCTTAGTTTCCAGGTTACAAGAAAGAGCCTGGTTTATGCCCAATGGATAAGGTGTTAGAATATAGGATATTGTGCTCGTTTTACCATTGACAATACCCTTGTCACCCAACCATAGGTCGAAGCCACCCTCCGATCACCTAGACCTTGACAGAGAAGAATACTGGTAGCAATCAATAGCCAAGCAAGGCTAATGCACCAGGCAAGAAAAGTAACCAAAGCTGATCAGATAGTCCCACCCAGAAAACTGGTGCAACACTCTTCCCCAGAACTTGCGCACAAGACTACAACTGCACTGCGCAGAACTGGCTCTCTACAACTGCTGATATGGTGAATAATGAGTACTGGCGCCCTGTATTTATAGTAATTCTAGTAGGATTTCCAAGGCCGACTTCTCCTTCTGGGTACTAATAAATTCATATTAAATATATTTCAGCAGTCGACAACTTGTCTAGGGTTTCCTTTACTTCTTTGCTTCCTTTTGGAATATTCTAATCTCGTCATAGGTCACAATAAAGGTCCATACCTCCCAAAGCTACCATAATGTCAACACTCCCTTCTAGCTAGGGAGTTATGGTCTTGAGCACAAATAGACCATTCAACTGGTAGTATCACGAGCACCGTCATTATTATCCAACTGGATAATCTCCTATGACAATTGGTACAATGTCAATTGATAGAACAAACCTATGTTTATCTATGGTAGTACACAACTAGTCAAACCGTGACACATAGTCACAAGCAATGGAACAAATACACCACAATAGTGTCTCTACTTTCTGGAGATAATTGGTAGCATCAACATCACCATCAGTGTCATTAGCTACATCATCTCTCAAAACCATACTCCATCTGAGTAATTAGACATGATGTTGAATAATTCACTCACGCCATAGAGTGATATAAGAGTCAATCTTCTAATCTTAGAAGAGTAAATGTTCTGAACCATTTTTCGTCTGGGAAATCTGTGTCCTTTGCTCATCCATCTAGCTGATAATCATTTCCAAAATTGTTGATGGTATTCAAGGCAATCATAACAAAAATAGAACACAACTGTGTCTATCCATGGTAGTACATAACTACAATCTAGTGGTACACTACCACACCAAGTAGCAAACAAGTGCTTGATTAGTCACGTATAGTCATAAACAGTGGAACACATCCACCACAGTAGTATACATCTACTATCATACAGTATTCATAACAACCATTTGATATCAACCTGTAAAGAAACAATGTTATGATATAAATTGAATCATCTGGGCCAATATTTCACTCACATCTGTGAGATCTGAAAGAATATCTGCCCTCAGTATAGAACAACAACAATGGGCTATCTGCCCTATTCTTATCAAGGAAGAATGATTAATTCTGATTTCTGAGCTTGGACCATTCCTCACCCTGGTCCATTCCTCCGACACTAAACAAAGTGTAACCTGGAGAGAATGAATCTTCCCTAAGGAATGCCTATCATTGATTTCTGAACCTGGACCATTCCCCACCCTGGGCCATTCTTCCTACACTAATCAAATTGCACCCTGGAGAGAATGTATAAACCCTAAGGACTGTCTGTCCCTGATTTCTAAGCTTGGACCATTCCCCACCCTGGGCCATTCCTCCTACACTAATCAAAGTGCACCCTCGAGAGAATGTATAAACCCTAAGGAATGACTGTTCGGACCATTTCCTATGTTAACCACAAGAGGAAAAGACTGTCCTGTATCAACCTCCAAAATGGACCATTCCTCATGTTAACCACAATGAGAAATTGCTATCCGATGAGGTGGGCTAGTCTTCTTGAGTAACCCTCAAGAAGAGAGACTACCCTAGACCACTCCCCATGTTAACCACAATGGGAAGTCGTTGTCTATGATACATCAACAATCTGGACTATTTCCCATGTTAACCACAATGGGAAATCGCTATCCGTCAGAGATCTCAATCCACTTTCCGAACTAGAAAGGAAACTGCTCATCTTGGACCATTTTTCAAAAAAATGACTGTCCAACAATCAATAATACATTAGTTCTCCCTCCCAACCTGGGAGTCATATCTTCCTTTTTTCAATAAGGAAGTCATCTCCATGAGCTTCAGCTTGAGTACGCAAACTCTTTCATCTTGGACATAAGATTTACCAAAATTTCTGCTTATCTGCTCATCTATGGAGATATGTATTGGAGAACCACTTTCTCCTTTCTGGAATTCATCACGGATAATGTAATTCTTGATTTCAAATGTACTTTTGTTTGGAACACTGGTTTTCTCTGAAGGCTTCATGTAGCTCTAACCAATGAAGTATATCATTGTTGGAACACTAGAACATATCCATGTGACACTTCTTATGTCATCATGAGATCTGATCTACTGAGTAATCATCTTGATACAATATCTTTGTTATAGAGAATATTCACCACGCTTTTGCTGTGCACTGGAGGTTTTCCACCAAGTCATCTTTTTCCATCTGCATACAAGGGTCTCTTTCTAATATGCCTCGATGTCTTGAGATTTCTCTTCATATGCTCTTTGTTGAATTGCTCTGGAGAACAGTCTTTGCATTTATTTGATGTAGAACTCCAACTCTTGGATGTTGCAGATGATATAATGACTCATGTAGAGATATGTCTGGTTTACTGGAACAAGTAATCATCATAGTATTCTCCCTCCATCTGAGAGAACCTCTATTTCTAGATCTCACAATGCTTTCATTCATAAGTCTTCCATACACTGTTCCTCATTACGACTTGCAGTTCCTCTACTTGATTGCTTTTAGTGAGTTCATATTAGGTTGGTAATCTTGTGATTCTCAATACAATGACTGGTTGTTCTGGCTTCTCTTTATTTCTTGTAATCTTCATGTTCTTCCTCGTGTTTTCTTTATCTCTTGGTTCCATGGAGTTTCTTATAGATTTCATGCCCTAAATATTCCACTTCTTCCTTTCATCATAGGATCACAGATGTTAATGGACAACCAAGGATACTTTAAGGCTTCTCTTCGAAGAAGACTTCTTCTGATTTTGAACTGAATATGTACTGTCTTTTATGACTTCTACCATGGGTATATATATACTTCATCATCTTCAATGGATCATAGGATTAGCTCCCTCCTAATCCTTGCTTCATGTATGAGTGCATATAATCGGCTCCCTCTATCTGATAGATTCCATTCTTTTCATCTGCATCCTTATTGTCTTCTGCAATATATAATCGGCTCCCTCCATCTGACAGAGTCCACGCTTCCGTCTTATTGTCTTCTTCAAAACGTCATAAGTTTTTCTCCAATTTCTTCTTGATTACTAACTTCTTTCTGTCTTTGCTTCTTCCAGGTTTCTTCAAGATTGATTTTGATTTCGGCTTATCTTGTAATAGCTTTCACATGATATATTTCATCCTTTGTTGTATAGAAATCCTTATCTTATTGTTCTTCCATGGATATAGTTCTTCTTGGAACATATTATCTTTCTAAGTGATAGATATACAAGATATGTACAAAGGTTATGCAAACGGGATATGTACAAGAACTAAGAATAGTATTGTTAACTTCATAAGAAGAAGTCTCTTTCATCCTCCTTGGTCTTCTTTGTAGGTTTCTTTTCTTTGGAAACTAATTCTTCGTGTGTCCCTTTTCTTTTCTTTAGCTCAGGACAATGACTCTTGTAGTGACCATACTTTCGACAGTTGAAGCATTGTACTTCTGAAATGTCCTTCTCTTGATTTGGTTTTCTCCTTGAACCAAACTTCCTTTTGTTCCTGAAATTCTTGAATCTTGTTGTGAAGGCTTGATCATCGTACTTCTTTTGGGGTTTCCCTTTTGCATTGATTCTAGATTCTTCTTGAGAACAACAAGTCCAAAGTTCTTCAAATGTCGGATACTCCTTCCTTGTGTTCATGCTTGCGGAAAATGTATCCCACATCTTGGGAAGACCATTGAGTACTATGTTTACCAATTCCTTCTCTAAAATKATCTCTTCAATAGATTRTAGTTGATATTTTAACTGGGAGATCCTCACAAAGTATGATGCTATGCTATCATCATCATTCATCTTCATGTCACAGAGCTCATTCTTCAGACTCATTATTTGTCCAATGTTTTTGACTGAGAAGAGGTTTGTTAGAGAATCGTACATCTTCAATGAGTCAAGATGGGAGATGTAGGGTATCAAGTGGCATTTTATAGAATCCACTATGATACTCATGGCATTGATGTCAACGTCTTTGAACTTCTCCATAGCTGCAACATTCTATGGTTCCTTCTCTTTTCCTTCTTCAAACTCTGGCTTTACGATCTTTCCTTTCACGATATCCAACACTTTATTCTTGGAAAGGATGAGGTCAATCCTTGTCTTGCACGCTCTGAAGTTAGAGGCTCCATCTAACTTGTTTTCAGAATTCATAGAGTTAATCATGGCTGCTTTGACTTGGTCAACCCTAGATTTGACCAGAAATTCAAACTTCACGTCTTGGCTTTCTGAGAGTACTAGGAGATGCATTGGGATAGGGCGTACTGATCTATCTGGAGATTAGGTCAATCCCTTCACTCAAGGTGCCTCAACAAGAGGATTAGGGTTTCTGCAACTGCACCTACTAGTAACCCTAGTTGCAGTGTCTTGGAAGCTGCTCCTACTAGTAACCCTAGCGACAGTTCCTTAGCGAGCTCAATATTCTAGCAGCTATGATTCCTTCCAGCATTTAGACTGAATGAAGGAGGTGTGGGCCCATAACCTATTAGAATATAGAATATTGTTCTTGTTTTACCATTGACAATACCCTTGTCACCCAACCATAGGCCGAAGCCACCCTCTGAGCACCTTGACCTTGACAGAGAAGAATACTGGTAGCAATCAATAGCCAAGAAAGGCTAATGCACCAGGTAAGAAAAGTAACCAAAGATGATCAGATAGTCCCACCCAGAAAACTGGTGCAACACTCTTCCCCAGAACTTGCACACAAGACTGCAACTGCACTACATAGAACTGGCTCTCTACAACTACTCAGATGATGAATAATGAGTACTAGCACTCTATATTTATAGTAATTCTGGCAGGATTTCCAGGGCTGAATTCTCCTTCTGGGTACTAATAAATTCATATTAAATATATTTCTGCAGCTGACAACTTGTCTAGGGTTTCCTTTACTTCTTTGCTTCCTTCTGGAATAGTCTAATCTCATCATAAGTCATAATAGAGGTACATACCTCCCGAAGCTACCATAATATCAACATAAGGCACTCGAATTGCATAGGTTCTTGGAGCCTCATAGGGAGGTCTCCATCCCCTGTGGAGCCAATGTTAGCACATGATATGTACTAAAGCACATAATTAGCTTTTCTAGTCATGTGGTAATTCCTTCTTCTAGGAGTCGGTCATTTAAAAGATCATAGGTTTAGAGTCATCTTTTATGATTATAAATCAAGGTGCTTGATTTTAACCTTGGGTCTAAAGTTGCTCAAAATACATTGTCAAGTCTTAGTTTTATAAGGGTGATTGTCATCATTTGTAAAGAAGGAAATGTATCAAATTCATCTCCATTTTCATTAAACTCGTTGCAAATTGGTTAAAGGCGCTACAAACTCACAGTACGCTGCATACTATCACATACTACCACTTATGGCACTACGAACTCTCTGTAGAAGCTTATGGTGGATTAAGAGCTTGAAGAACTGTTAGTGTAATGTTCAACAACAAGAAGAGGATAAAGCATTATGTCTACAACTTTCAATCAATTTTTCTATGATATCTTATATATGCAGGGTTGTAAATATAAGGAATGTTTTGTCCTATGTTGTTATGAATATTCTGTTTATGCAAGTTATTTTCATTACTCAGAAGTTGTAGTAGGTTTATCAGAGGTTTTCAAGGCTTATTTCATGGTTTTGGCATCAATTAAGTTGATTTGGCACAAAAAAACACCTACAGGAAAGTTCACAATGCTGTTGTTAGGCACTACAAACTCATTTCTTGTAGCAACTTCTTCTAAATATTTTATCATAAATCCCAAATGGTGATGTGGGTTATTCTGAAATTTAGTGTGGAGAAGAACCATATTACCATTGACTTTGTGAAATACTATCAGCCCGACCCAGTTTGTAGTTTGGGAGAAAATTCAAAATTACCACCTACAGGAAGTTCACAGCGCATGTTGTCAAAGGCATTGCAAACTCTAACAGTTTGATAAATCTGCCTTGTTTGGAGGTTGCCACCTGTCAAGGAGGGTTCGAATGAATTCTCAAATATCACTTAGATGATAAAGGACACATGCACCTAAGATTTAGCTCCATTAAAACCTCATGCAATGAGTTGGCAACATATTTATTAATGACTTCCAACAACTTCCTAAAATTTAGCAGTTTGTTGGATTTTTGTCTCTTTGACTATTGCCACCTATCTCCAAGGCCTAGAATCCAATGAAAGAGATGGGCTACGACCTCCTAAGAATATTTTGGATGTTATTTTATATTTAATGAAAGAGGGTTGAGTTCATTAGGAAAAGAGAGCTTGAGAGAGTTGTAGGGGCAACTTATCTATGTATTCGTAAGCCTGAGAGCATGTGTTGTAGGCATTTATGTCATTAG
>JZKD02S2304003.1:830029-869717 GCA_000966675.3 Picea glauca | reverse complement strand
ATATATATCTTCGAAATGTTGTGTGTATTGTAATGTCATATTATGACATCAATAACATCATTAATCCTTTGATATCAATGACAATAATTCCAACACACTTTTCCTTCTTGGATTCATGGTTTATAATTATAATGGCACACAACGAATTTACAAAATAAAGAAAGTTTAAAGCTTCAAGAAAGAATACATGAAACTAGCCAAGCTCATACCTTGTTATCCAATATACCATTCATCATCATTCCACCATTATGAGCTTACGCTTATCAACCTAAGTCATTATTACACCATACTAATGATGATTTGGTGAAATCACTATTTTTATTTTATTTTCATACAATTGATAGTTGTTACATATTAGGATGTTTATGAAATAAATAATGACATTGTTTTGTATTTGATGAAAATGTGGTTTAGACGAGTTTTTTCAGCAAAGTTATGTCTTTCGAAAAATTATGCACATATGAATGGTGTTCATAGGAAGATTAACTTCAACCAAACTCTATTTAATTACTCTTATTTTTTATATTTAACATTCATTTAATATCTCATGCTTATCATATTATAAGGTAACATTTTAATATGTCATGCTTCTTATATTGTGGTAGGGTGATCGTGGGAAGGCACTAGCCTCGAAGCAGGTAAATGACTAACAATATCCATATCCATTTAAAGTGAATTTTATTATTGTTTTAATAATTGAATGAACTTGTTTTTTTGTTGATATGTATTTTTTTACACCCAATGTTGACAATGTAGGTGGCGATGATGAATTGTTTAAATCCATGGACCTGTTGGAGACAATTAAAAAGATCGTGAGAAAGGAAAACATGGAACTTATTTCATTCGGTAGGTATGAACCAATGAAGGAGAACAAACAAAGATGCATAGTTTTGATGGAAGATATACAATGATATGCAATAAGTGCCATATTTTAAAAAGGCCATTTATCACACATGTTCATTTATAAATTTTGTTTTTCTACTTTTATATGATTTGAATAAAACACAAATTCTTTATATATGATTTATTCATAGTTGCTCAAAAACCATATCTTGAGGCTGGTGTCTATAACAACAATTTTCAAACACCACAATGTCTCACCACGAGCCACATACCTGTGAGACTCTTTAGTTCTCTACTTGTGGCTAGCATCCTTGTGAATCAAATGAATGAACCTTATGGGGCCCATGACACACCCTCATAGTGCACACCAGACCAAACACATGATGGTTGAGATGATCCAATTGGTGATTCTGCAAATATTTCCTATATCGTCATATATTACTATCAAGGGAACAATTCAAGTTACGTTTTTGGTGGAGAAGAATTTTTTTTCAATCAAGATACCAAAACTCCCAGGTATTTACAAATGTCTTAATTATTTCCTATTATCTAATTGAAAAATATATATGTCTAATCATTTTAAATTAATGATCATATTGTTCCATAGGAAACAACATTTCTTTTAAGCATATGAATGACAAGGCCTTAGATATTTTTGGTCCCACCATACACACATGGTGGAATGCTCAAAATCCCAATTTGAAAAATGATCTTATAGACCACTTGGTTATCCTGTTTGGTGAATCCTTCAACAATTTTGGAGTCATCTCATTGGTCGGTACATATTTTAAATATGTGATGGATCAATATACAATTCATTTGCAAGAAAACCCTAGGTATGAGTGTCCTCCAATGATTCCCGAGAGTAAGTGGAAGAATCTATTGGAATATGCAAAGGAGAGGACAATGAGAAAATATGGAAAGACAACACCTGGTCCATGAAGGTATATCATATTTTGAATTTAATATGTTGAATTTTTTTTAGTTCTATATAAAAACTTCCATATACAACCTATTGAAAACTTTTCGTAGGCTCCCAAACATGTCAAAAGGAACTAAGGAAAGACTAGAAAAGAACAGACAACAAAAACTTGGCCAAGGTGGTTACATGAAACTAAAATCATGAATTATAAGTACCAAATAATTAAACCATACCATTCCTATCATCATCCAACTTTTATTTAGTTGCATCCAATAAGACAAATTTGATATCTTTTTCAATGCGAGGGGCTCAAGTCAAAACTCTGACCATTGAATAAGACCTCTAACTCAATTTCAAGTTCGTATTTTTAGTTGTGGTTGAACATTGATAAAGCATGAGGAAAACACAATCTAGCCCTTTGAACAACATCATAAGTAAAATTAGTGGAATTTAATTGTTGATTACTTGTAAAATATATTCATTATTGATTTCACCCATTAATGAATTTGTCTCTTTTTTAAGCAAGAGAGAAACAATAATAATGAGGCCAATAGTGGATAGTAGCCCCATGACAGTGGACTGCAACTTAATGATGGTGGCTTACAAATTGGCAATGATTATATTATGGCTATAAAATCAGAAGTATGGATTACATGGAACTCCTTCAAAGCTTTGTCAACTTCATCTTTCAATAAAAAATTCAGTAAAATGCCTCCAGCATCTTTCCAGTAAAGATTTCCATTCAGAATGCAATATTTCAAAGCTTTAAGTTTTAAAAATCTAGATTTAGTTTTTTTCAAACTAGGAGGAGCTTGTAAATGATGGAAGACAAAGATAAGGTCTGCGTACCATGGAGAATTTGAGCATACCTCTTTGACATGTGGATTCGTCGTCTCTCCTTGTTCATCAACTGTAGATATAAAGTTTATATCTAAAGCATGAAAATTTGATTCAACCATCAGTTTGGCTAACCCTTGACCCTTGATCATCTTGGTTGGTTTGATATCTATGTCATACTCAAGGATCACAATAATCCATTTACCTCTTCTTCCATCTGGGTTATCTTGAGTCATAATATCTTTCACCACTGCATTAGGAACATAAGCAATGATATGTGAATGGAGAATGTATACTCTGAAATCCTTAATTGATTTTACCAAGGAAAAAGCTTGTTTCTCCATGATGTTGTAGTTCAATGAATCATCTCTCAATGATTTGATGAAAAATTCTATAGGTTGTTCATGGCCTTCATTGTTTTTCTGCAAAAGGATTGTTGCAAAGGTATGTTCAGATGCAAAAGAGAATAAGTAGAAATATTTAGTATAATCAGGATTGATTAATACAGGGTCTTGTGTCAATGCCAGTTTCACTTGATCAAAGGATTGTTTAGCTTTTGTCTTCCACTTTAGTTTTGTATCTTTTTTAAGCATGTTTGTAATGTTCCTGAGGAGTTCTGCCAAATTGGGGATGAATCTTCTCAGAAATTTTATTTTTCCTATGAAGCACTGCAATTCCTTAATGTTTCTTGGATGGTCTATCTTCTGGATGGCTTCAATTCTGCTAGGGTCTATATTGATTCCATATTTATATATGGCTTTCCCTAACAATTTACCCTCTTCTAAACCAACCAATGTTTTCTTGGGATTGAGTGAGATTCCAAACTTCCTGCACTTTTCAAAAACTCTTCTGAGGTGTCATAGGTGTTCTTCATCTGTTTTTGAATAGAAAGTTACATCATCCAAGTATATGACAATAAATCTCCCAAGTTCATCCACAAGGGAAATGTTCATTGCTCTTTGGAATGTGGCACCAACATTCATTAAACCAAAGGGCATTTTCACATACATGAAAGTGCCCCAGGGTGTAGTGAACGTTTTTTTCTCTTGGTCATCAGGGTGGACAAGAACTTGTTTATAGCCAGAAAAACCATCTAGCAATGAGATCCTATTGGCTCCAACTACCTTTTGTAAGATATGATCCATTTTGGGTAGAGCATAGTTGTCTTTAAGGGAGACTATGTTGAGGTTTATGAAATCAATGCAGAGCCTGATTTCTCCACTCTTTTTCTAGTAGGAACTAAATTAGAAACCCATTTTGAGAAGCTTAGGGGGACAATGATTTTAGCATCGTACATTTTATGGATTTCTTTTTCAATTAGGGGCATTAACTTAGGGTTAATTCTCCTAAGTTTCTTCTTGAAAGTCTTATGCTCTTCCTTTATAGGAATTTTTGTAACCTCTGAGTCTAGGGTGTTTGGTAGAATAGTCACCTTTGATCTGTTTAATGATAAGTTCAGAATCAAATCTTACCGTAATTCTTTTGGCACCAAACTTCTTCAATAATTTCAGGCCAAGCATCAATGCTTCATACTCAGCTATGTTATTGGTGCACTAGAAATTTAATTTATAAGAATGACTTTCTGAATACCTTGCTTTATGATTATGCACCCACACCCCATCTCCAGCTCCTTCTTTGTTGACGGCCCCATCAAAATCTAAACTCCAGAGAGGTTCTGCTGGTTCATCAGTTTGTATTGTCACTTTTTTTATTTCCTCAGGGATTGCTTTACCTTCCTCCGGGTTACACACATCATCTTCCAATTGTGCAATTTGAATATCCAAGTCACCATCATTATATAAAATGAAAAATTCCATATCAAAATGAACAGGGTATAAAGGGTAGTTATGTGGTTTCTCTTGATTGCTGACCATGTATTTCATCAGAGTCTCTCTGTACAACCTTCTCTGTTGATTAAACACAGGGATGGTGGCATAGGGCATGCACAACTGTAAGGTACCTTTTAACTTGGCACCCCATGATCAAGATAATAACATGCCATACTTTGGAGGAATATCTGCAACAACAATATCCATTACCATTCTTTTAGCTAGGATTTGTGCCAAGGTAATACACAAGTCTTTGGTCAAACCTATGCATTTAAATTTGATTGAATCAAAGGAGTATAAGTCCTTGTAAGTCCTGGTAATATCAAGACCTAATTTCTCCATCACATCCATGGGAATAATATTGTGAGAAGCACCAGAATCCAGTATGGAATTGTGTAATGTCTTATCATGAATATTTAAACTGATCTAAAAAGGAGGAACAAAATCATTGTTAGTTTGTCCCTCAACCTCATGACCAAATAACAACTCAGGATGATCATCGACAACATTCACAGTGTCTGTACCTACTCCAGGTTCCATGTTCAAGGCTTTGATCACTTGTGATCTGTAATCATTTTTTTTCATGAGTTTTGTCAGAGGAATAGGTATTTTCAGTTTGACCAATTCACTTTCCAGGCTAAATGTAGTTGAAGTTCTGCTTTGACTCTGAAAATATGATATATCGGCCAATTTCTATGTACAGTAGTGGTGGGATGACTTGTTGA
The DNA here is from genome assembly GCA_000966675.3 of Picea glauca. Classification (NCBI taxonomy): domain Eukaryota; kingdom Viridiplantae; phylum Streptophyta; class Pinopsida; order Pinales; family Pinaceae; genus Picea; species Picea glauca. Next base: position 864,561 of record JZKD02S2304003.1, on the reverse strand, counting down.
TGCAACTTCAGTTTGAGTTGTCCTTGGTAAAGATTCAGGTGTTCTTTTTGTAGGGGTCTCTGAGTTTTTCTTTTCAAGAACTTTCTTAAGAACATTATTGGAAGTTTTCTTAGTTTCAGAATCTTTTTTAGTTTGGTTGTCGTTATACTTTTTACTCCTTAAGTTGTATTGTCTGTGGACTTCCATTATTTCATTTTTGAAGGCTTGTTGTTCCGATTCCCCCTCATCTACTTCGGTTTGTGATAGAAGAAAAATTTCTTGTTCTTCCTGAGTGAGAAAAATGGAATCATTGTCATTAAACCCCATAAGATTTATGTGAATGTCATCTATTCCCTCTATAGTTTCTTCCCTATCATCAGCATAGTTTTCCTGAAAGGGTGGCCTGATATGTTGACAAGACCTCTTTGTTCTCGTTGTTCTCTGGGCTCTCTTTGCCTGATCTGGGGAGGATTTCTCCTGAAATTAGGATTTTGAATTTGAGGAGCAGGTTGGTTCTCCCTAGGTGGGTTCCTGTCAGTGATTTCCAATCTCTCCATCATTCTCTCCATTGTTCTAAACAAAGAATCTATTTTATCATTTGCAGTGGAGTTGGAAGGTTCTTCCTTGATTGTGACTCTCCTTTCTGTTATTTTCCTAGACCTCCTAGCCAATAGGTTTTCTTCAACACTTACAACACTTTTTTGCATATCTTCCAGAGTGGCAGAGTTTCTTTCTCTCAATTGGTAGGACATATCAGGATCAAAACCATTGGGGAATTTGATCAAGGCCAGGCCTTGAGGAGGTTTGATATCAGCAGGAATTTCATTATAGATATTATTGAAATGAGTGAAATAGTCCTGTACAGTCTCTCCTTGGTTTCTTCTGATATTTTTGTATTCAGATAATATTTGGAGAGGATTTTTCTTTACCTCCCATCTATTGAGAAAAGTTTGGTGAAAAGCAACAATATCAGTAATGCTAGCAGCAGACAATGCTTTGAACCATTTCTTAACCTCACCAGTTAAAATTTGTGCAAATATTATCATTTGAACATCTACCTCATCAACTTCCTATAAATTGAAAAAATAATTCATTTTATCCACGTGTTGTTGTGCATTAAGGGCTCCAATACCATCAAACTGAGGAATCTTGGTTTGATAGTCTTGGGGCATGTTATGTAAAGGAGCAGCTAACACCAGAGGAGCATACCTCGCTGCCATGATTGGTGGAGGAGGTTGGATGATAACTTGTATGATTGTTGGAGAACTGATAGAAGACATGGAAGAAGCAGGGTTGGGAGGTATAGACTGAGTTACTTCAGGATTGACAGAAGTTGCAGCAATAGAAATGGAAGAAAGCTCAACAGACTATTGAAAATGAGCTTTATACAAAGCTTGGTCAATATTTGATGCTAGATATTGTAGTTTCTCAAACTCTTGAAGGATTTGTTGATCAAAATCTATTCTAGGAGAGAGCCTTTTAGGGGTTTTAGGTTGGAGGATGGTTTCATCTAGTACTATTTTGTCCACAAAGCTATCATATTTGGTTCTTAAAAGGATATGCTCAAAAGGTAGGTCAAACTCAATGTCCTAGATTGTGACAAGTTTCTATGGGAGAGAATTGGACCTAAGAAGAGGACTGTTTCTCCCGTGACCTTCTGTTGCGTTTCTTTTTCTGATTAATTTTTCGAGGTTATCTACTATTTTTACAGGTTCTGGATCAGGGTGAGATCTAGTGTGAATTTTTTTTGGATCCAGAACTTAAAATTTAAAAAATCTAGTTTAATATATACAAATTTCAACAACCTATGAACATTTATCTCTTGAAAGTTAGATCTTTGATTGTCCAGAAATAAAATTTTCTACTCTAGGGATGAGAAATCGTAAAGTTGGAAAAATTGTTCACTCCCCAGTATGGTCGCCACTATGTTAGCACTCTGTAATTCCCATAGGTTTTCAAGGGTAGAAGAAATTGACAGAGGTAACTTACCAAAAACCACTTTTGAAACTGGGATATATCCCTACCAGTTTCAGAGAGGGATCTCTCTATATGATTTAGATTTGTTTAGTTTTTAGATATTAGGCTAGTTAAGAAGATATGAGTTTGTTTGTTTATAAGATCGGCTGAAGAATTGCATTAAACTTCCATTGGGATATGGGGTCATCTTAAAGATTAGAATCGGATATAGTTTTTATAAGTTTCCTTCATAGGGAGAGATAGTGAAAATGTTGGATCTCTTAGAATTAAATGGGATGAAAAAGATAGAACATGTGAGAAATTCAACCAAGCAAAGAAGCAGTTAAGAAATTCTTTACTTAATATCATATGAAAAACATGTAGATAGTTTAAAGACCAGAAACAGAGTGCACGAAGCAAATTATGTTCATTAACTTCCTTTTAAAGATTAGAAATTGAAAACATAATGATTACTGAGAAAACATAAACATTTAACAGAGAAAGATAAACATCACCAACGTTCAAACACAAGAATCGTGTGAAATTAGCCTTTTTATTACTAGTCGATCCTTTTGTAAAAGATTACACAAAGAGCTCCTTGGGCGCAAAAATCAACCCTCAATACTTCGAAGTCGGAAGTGTTTATACAACAATTACATCTGGTCCTGTCATCAATGACTAGGATCTGGTGGAGAAAAAATCTAACTAACTAGATTACAAATTACAAAATAATAGGAATGTTGGTGATCTATTTGAATCCTTGGTGTTGATTCTGGGGGAAGTAGTTGATGATTCATCACTTTCACTTGACTGTCTTCTTTTTGCTGACTCAGAAATCCACCTCACCTTTACTCATGTAGAGAGCACAGGTCTTCCCATCTCTTTTGACTGGGAATGGAAACCTTGAGCAACTTTCTGTAGATTTTGTCCATTTTAGTGTACTTGGAAAAAGTAGGCTTTCTGATGAAAATGTATTTTATCTCATGTTGGATGCTCAGGTCCAACTATAAAGTTTCTAAGAAATCCTTGCCAGTAATGCTCCCTTGTATGCCTGCAAATTTAGAACCATCCTTTTCCATTGTGTTGATCTTATGCTTGTAGTCCAATTGAGTGATGAGCTTGTCATTTATCACTAGTAGTCCAGGGAGTCCCTTCTTGTGCAATGTGTCAACCTTACTGTTAAATATTTTCACTCCAATGTCCATTATCTAAGCTTTCTCCTCTAGCTGCAGCATCAATCCTTTCTTGGTCAAAACCTTCTTGACCTCAAGGATGGTCTCTGTCCTGTCTTCTATTTCCAGTGCCTCTAAATCCTCTTTGGTCTTGGAGTTTAGGAACCTAATGAGTTCAGTGGCCTCTGTGGGTCTCTCTCCTAATTCTTCCCTTATCTTTTCAATTGCTTGTCTATCTCTCTGTACCATTTCATGTTGTTCAAAAACAATTTTTATTGATGGCCATATCTCTGCCATTGACTTGCTGATGTCCATCTAGATGTTTTCCTTGGCCTCAGACAATGTTTTAGACATGACAGTTTCCTTCTACAACTTCTCTAATTCTTGAGTGAGCCTTTGTGATTTATGCATCTATGTGTTGTAGTTGGACTGAAACATCGACTTCAGCTTCTGGAGGTTTTTAACCTCTTATTTCAATCTTCTGATTTCTTCTATTTGAAGGGTCATGTCCTCCATTGACTTCACCAACTTTTTAGAACCATTTGGAATTTTCATTGGGATGGTTGATGGAATATATGATGTTGTGGTTGTTGTTGTTGTACTAATTCCTGTGAGAGGAATTGCATCCAATGGGATGACAACCATTTTCACACTCTGTTCCTTCTCTTTAACCAACTTCTCTAGCTTGGCTTCCATCTCCTTTATTTGTGCATTCTGCTCCATTATCACTTTCATCATCTCCTATATGTGGCCTTCACTTTCAGCCATTTCCTTTTCTTGTGAATCTTTAGTGGTTGGAAGTTTCAATTGTTTCCTCAGTGATGCTATGTCAGCATTTTTTTTATTCAGTAGTTCCTCAGATGACTTGACATTGGATGGTTCATAGCCAATATTTAGCACCAGCTCCTCTAGGGATTTGATTTTTTTATCTTTGGCTAAGGATGATATCTTTTCTAGCTTCAGTTGGGATTGGACATTGTTCAAATATACATGAAACTTTGAGGCAGTCAGTGAAGTGTTTGTCAGGGTGGAGAAAATCATCTCCCCTGTTTTCCTATGCATGTCCATTTGATCCGCTGGATGGACCTCTTTCACATCAAACTCAAATGATGATTTCTTGTAATTAGAAATGGTTTTGGGATGAGGGACCTGATCCTGTAAGAATGCCATGTGAATCCTTCCCTTATTTGTGTCGAATGCAGATAGTAATCTATGTTGAGTTGTGGATGTCTTCTTCCAGAACTAGGTATATGTGCTACTGGTCAGAAGTTCATTTCTCGGTTTGATCATTTTATATTTATCAAAGTACTAATTCCTGTGGGATCCTGTGAGGACTCATCCGACAATGTAGTATCTACTTGCTTCTTGGATGAATAAGTGGACACTATGTGTTGGTTGCCTGAGAAAATTGATGAGTGTGGTCCCTCCATAACTATTGTGGATTGTGTCTCTCCTTCTCTAAGCCCATCAGGTGTGTGGATAGTCTTGGTCCTCTTCCTATAGACTTGGAAATCTTCTGCTAACATCTTTGTGACTAAAGGAGAGACTTCTTTCATGGCTCTCTTTTTTTTTTGCACATGAGGAGTGTTGGTATGTGAAATGTTGGCAGGTGAAGGCTGCTCTTTTGTCTCTAGTAAAGTATTTTCTTGCCACTCTGTCTGATTCATGAACTTTTCAATCTCAGGATTTGGTACGTGAGCATAAGGAGAGATATTGTTTTTAAGCCTTGTTTCTATTATAATGCCACAGGGGTCATAATGCCATGGGAAGCTTAGGCCGGAATTCATTTCCTTTAAAATATTGTTGGCTTCTTCCCATGCAGTTCTGTTGTTGCATATGAAAGAACCGATTTTGCTCTTGATCCTGAGTTGTTGCTTCTTCTTGAATGACACAAAGTGGATGTCATCAGAGTTGATCATCTTTCTGATGTATTCCAAGGCAAATATTCTGATAGGTAGGTACTTTGGCAGCTTGTATGGAGGTAATTCACACCCATAAAATTTGATTTTGGTATGGTTCTGGTAAAGGTACCAGTCCCATGTTTTGGCTAATTTTGATAGGTGAAGAATCCTATGGACCTTCTTATTTATCCTTGTTTCCATTTTGTTGTTGAGCATGCACACCACTAAATGGTAGAACTGATCTATGAACTGTTTGAAGTTGAATTCGGATGAGTTCTTCCTCACTAGTGATGTCCAAGAAGTCACTAGTTGAGGGTTCCCGTTTTGATCCAATTTCTGAAAGGCACAAGAGAATCTATCTGATTGGAAGAAAAGGAACAGGTACACTAGCACTGAGGAGTACTTGAACATTCACTTTGTGGAGAACTTGAAAATATGTTCATGTATAATGTCATCCAGAAACTGACTGTAATCAAATTGAGTTGTAGCCTTTTCTTTTGTGGAGAAAATGGATAGAAAACCCAAAATGTTTTCATCTACCCATTCATAATAATAATATCCTAGCAGGCAACATAGTGTGGAAATGATTTGGTTGCCTTTGACTAAGAAGATGAAAGAAGAGTATGGGGGGTTATTTTTAGGAAATTGTGCATCTTCTGGTAAGAAGATTTCAAATATCTGGGTTCTTTGAGGAAAATAAATCTTCTGATAGAGTTCAGTCATAATTGCAATGGAGAAGGGGGTGGCAGGATCAGTTCTGTGTATCTACAGCATTTGGTTTATTGTTTTAGGGGTGATGGTGAACATAGTTTCACCAGACGAAGACACAATGGCCCTTTGGCCTGGAAGGTAGTGAGCTTGACACTTCAGGGCAAACTCAGGGAAATGATAGGTCTGGGGAAACATGTACAGTGGGAGATTGGAATCCCAGAGTTCGATCTCGTCACTCTGGTCTAGGAATATATCTTTGAGCCATAAGTGTAATTCAAAGAAATTGAATTCACACTTCGGCTCTGCAATTCGATAATCTTTATCGGCCAGGGGGTGCGATCCAGGTCGACAGGAAGAGGAAGGAACAAATTTTCTTCTGTTTCAGCGAATTTGGATTTGGGCGCCATAATAAATTGGATATATGAATATGAGAAAAGGATTTTGTCTACGATTACTTGGTTTAATGGCGCATGTTGACGATGTTCCTGGTGATGGTTGGCTTGCAAACAGGAAACGACTATTTCTGGATCAAGGAACAGTGCGGTAATGGCACAAAAACGGAGTTAAACGGTATAGGGAGTGTTCGTTATGGCACGTGTGGTGATTCGAATGAGTAATGGTCACGGGGAGTGGCGTTTATTGGCCAATGGATGGATGAATGTGACATGGAGGATATTAAATGTCCAACGGGTAGATAGGAGTGTGACGTGTGACAGGGTAGTGGGGTATAGTGGCGGAGTACAGTGAGCGGTATTGATGAGTGGTTTGGCGGATTATCAGAGGGGGGGGTAGGTGGTAAGTGGAACTGAGTGAGGGGGATCCGATATAATATCAAGCTGACACGTTATACGGGGCCCACACCAGGAAAACCTCTAACTCGGACCCCCCCCCCCATCGTTAAAGGAAGAAAGGTCAGGGGGGTCTGATATCCACTGCAGACCATTGATTTGGGCGCACCTTGATCGACCGCTAATATTTACGCACCTTTTAGCCACAAAGCGCCAAACTGTCAAATCTTGATAGAACTTAGGATAAAATGTATATGGTGGGTAGCGCTAGCTCCCCCTTCTTTTATTTTTTCACCAAGGGGTCAAAAACACATTATTTTAACTCAAATAAAAGGCATTTAATCAACCTTTTACAAACTTTTATTGAAATAAAATATGCTAACCTAGTTCCTAATATAATTACCTAACACATTAACCCAGCTTAAACTGTTGGATCAATAATTACTCTAACCTAAGACATCTGGCCAAGATTAGACTATTTGGCCAAACTTATTCACTAACCTATCTAATTTGGCCAAGATTAGACTGTTTAGCCAAATTTATTCACTATCCTATCTGCATAAATTTAAAGGGTTTCATCATGGCTAGACAGTATGAATCAAACCAAGTTTATTTCATGGGGTTTTATCTTTTTGTCTTTTATTTTTATACCCTCTTTGATTTTTATTCTTTTTCTTTCTTTTTATTTTTACTTTTCGTTTTCTCTTTCTTTTATTTTTGTAAATCATTTGCAGAGTAAAATATTATTTAAAATATAATACAACTAGAGGAAGATGTTTTAATCACCAGGTGATCCTATCAAATATAGGGTTATAACACATCGCAGTTACCTTTTCCCTCATATGGATGACGCTTCACATCTATTGGAAAATATTGTTGATGTTCAACAACAACTTCCATCTCTCAACCCTCCATTGGTTGAAGAAATGATCAGTCCAGTTCCATTGTCGGTCAATCCAGTTGATCATGTAATCCATCTAGTTCTATCATCAGTTGAGTTGATTGATCAAGTGATCAATTCGATTTCACCTTCAATCGATCCCCCTCTCCCCTTGTAGAGTGAAGTTAAAGTGCTCGATCCAAAAATACCCTTGGTTGATCCCACTCCTCCTAGGAAGAGTGAGGATGTCTCTTAGGTCTTTCTTATTTCTACAAATTATTGTAGAGAAGGGGGAACTTCACCCGTCCCAACGAAACACCCTCCGAGTAATGAGGCCATTATTTTCAATTGGGGTGCATTGTCGAAACCTCGTCTCCCTTCCTATATATCTTTCCAAATCATTGTTCAGGTTTATTATAGGGACGTTCCTCAAACTATTGTCAATGAAGGTGCATCAATTAGTACTTTATCCTCCATTGTTTGGAAAGCTTTAGGTTCTCTTCAGCTTGCGTCGGTGACTCAGAATATGTTGGCTTTTAAAAGAAGGGATAGCCAACCTTCAAGGATCCTTCCCCAGTTTCCTATTATTTTAGGAGAGAAAATTGTCTATATTGATGTGATGGTAGTTCATGACCCCTTGGATTTTAATTTTCTCCCCGGGCGAGACTATTTTTATGTCATGAAGGATCTTATGTCCAAACTCATATGAGTGATGTGTTTCCCTCACAATGGAAACATAGTGACCATAGACCAACTTTCATTCATTGGCCCTCATATGACGGTCAACCATCTGACTTCCCTAAACGGTCCTTATATGCAAGCTACATATTCCCTGTCGCAGGTCAATTATGTGGCAACATGTCCCATGTGTTCAACTCAGAATGAGAAGGAATCTCTCCCTTCTTCTGATTTAGATCTGGTAGTTGACATGGTGATCTCTTCGATAAGGCTATTAGAGCCTAATATCCCTACCCCTATCTCGACCCTCGACATGTATTCCTTCCAAAGTGTGGTTGTTCCATCTATCGAAGATCTCTTGGAAGCCATGATTGAGGTTTATCCCTTGACATGTATTCCTTCCAAAGCATTGTCCTCTTGGAAGCCATGATCAAGTAGAGTTTTTGAACATATTTTATTTTTTTATTTCAAGCTTGTAAAAAAATGAAACCAGGTTCAAGCAGAGTTCTCATTTCTATGTTCAAGCAGAGTTCTCATTTCTATGTTCAAGCAGAGTTCTCGTTTCTAAAGGGTCTCAAGCATAGTTTTTCTAGTTTCAATCTTGTGTAAAAATGAAACCTACCTTGAGAGCATAGTATTCTTCTCTATGACAAGATGGTTAAAAAATGAAGCAAAGGGATGGGAATCGAACCCAGAGATCATGAGAAAAGTTATTTTCGTGTGTCAAGCTCATTAAAAAATGAAATAGTTGCCTCTCATATTGAGTCGATTCTTTTTCTAGATATCGTAAATGTTGAGTCGAGTCTTTCTCCAGATCTCGTAAATGTTGATTCGAGTCTTTCACTCGATCTCGTAACTTAACCTCCATTTCATCCTCCTGTGTCAATCGATCCTCTTTCTTCCTATGGTGAACATTTTCCTATTGGTAACCAGGAGTCTATTAGGTATAAAAATTGGTGGAAGGAGAATATTCGGTGGATGAAACAAATCTTGGGCGGGGGGGAGGTCTCCAGCTTCTTGACATCATGTTGGAGCGAAGCCACTCTCTTCTATCATGAAAGATAGGGAAAAAGTACCAACTATCCATGGGTTCCATTCAAAACCTTTGGACATTACATTGTGAAGTTCGAAGCTTAGTCTTTGAGTAGGTTACCGAGTTCAATTTTTGTTCTTTCTCATGCTCATTAATCCATGAGAATAGGTTACCAAATATACTTTTATCTCTTTTTCGAACTCCTAAAAGATATACAAAAAAGAAACTCTTTGGAGTTTTCTTTAAGCTCTTTTTAGAATCCCTAAACATAAAAATATTGTTGAGTGAGATTGCTTCCTTTCACACTCGTTAAAAGGTTTAAAAGGGTATCTTTCGGCCTCGCAAGACTAATTTAAAATGGAACATTCTAATCAAGCATGATTAGAAGATTTCTCCCCTATATCATTTTACACTTTTTTCGGGCTTGGGATACTAAATTTACAAAAAAATCATCCATGGAGTCATCTTTAAGTTCTTTTCAGACTCTCTAAACGTGAAAATTCACCTAGTTTACCTTCTTTAGGCTCGTAAAATTATGCATTGAAGGACCTATGTGAATCCAATCTCCAAGAATCATACAGGACTAAACCCCTCTTTCCTCAGGTTCGTTAAACATATGTCGAGGGACTCATCCAAAGGATAAGCTATACCGAGCATCTATTATCCTCGTTAAGCTCATTAAAAAAGAAATAGGTACTCATCTATCTGGATAAGGGAAAAAATGGAGGAAGTGGGTCAAGTTTTTTGGAATCCTTTATGGAAGCTATTGTCACCCTTGAACATGGAACATGTTTGTGTCTCATCTTACAGTTGGGTAATCCGCTTGCCTCTGCGTTATACCAACTCCATGTTTCATCCTACTTTTTTTTTCCAGTATAAGAGTGCTCTTATTTACCATCGCATTATTTTATTGGTACTCATCGAGTCAATTATTTCCAAGTCACTTGTCATTCCTCATCATGTTCAAGGGAAGTTTTACTTCAAACCATCCATTTGTAGTATTTCAATATTCTATTTCCTGTGTCAGTCCATACTCATTTGATACACCATATCACATCACTTTCCTGTGTCATCTTCCTGTCGATGATGGGAGATACATTAAGGCCCTCCTTCAACATGTCTTTTCCTTTCGACTTCAACACATTATCTCAAAATTAGACTTAGAAACCAATTAGTACCTTGGGACCTACATGCCTCAATGGTAGGCCTCATCGCTTATGAAAGTAGGTTTACATCATTGACCTATGATCAGATGATTCCACAAATGTTCGAACTCAACTCATTTATTTACATTTGCTGGAATGTACTAGGGTACCTTGGGATTCATTGTCATCATTGGTGATTTCCCTCGCACTTGTTAAAAATATACCTCAATGACCGATAATCAAGTGGTTTATACCATGTTCGACATAAAATCATCCATTCACATGGCTATATTCATACCATATCAAGATCGAGACAAAGACCCTAGGTTGGGAACTCACTATGTTATGTGCTTTGTCCAAGCTACAATGGAGATCATTTCAGCATGTAAGAGATTTTGATACAATCATCATGATGGCGATCTTATTGATATATATAATGTCACATAAATCCACATTTTATTGATCTGTGGCTATGTTTTGTCATATCATAGCTCCATTGTGAATTTTTCGTGGCTGTGATTATTTCATGTCATGGAGTGTTGGTCACAGGACAATTTTGAGGAAATAACTATTTTTGGAAGGGAAAACCCAATTTTGAAGAAGAACAACTGGCAGGAAAGGAAACAAGTGTAAGGGAAATCTGCATGCAAAGGAGGAAAGCATGTAATGTGTGCAAGCAGGACAACCTAACCATGATAGGGTTAGGGTTTTGGTAAGAGATTGTAACAACTAATAAGATTGTAAATTAGTATAAATAAGAACCTAGGAGGTCTAGGTTGAGGTTGCAAGTGGTCGTTCGGGTTTTGAGATATTATAAGAATACCAAATAAGTTGTGATACATTTTTGTAATCTATTGAGTTGTAGAAGAGTAAGGTAGCTAGATATTTAGGTTTATATTGGGATAAGGAGCATGGTGTGATCTAGTCTGCCTCACAGAGGTTGTGGAACCTTTTTAATGATTGTATGGTCTAAATTGTAGTGCGCACAGTGCCATATTTTGTAGCAACCTAAATAAAAGATCCTATGAAACCAGATCTTTATGGACGTAGCCGAGTAGGGGGTGAACCACAGTAAAACCTATGTTATGTGTGATGTGATTGCATATTTAGCTTCTATCAGTAGTTAGATTATGAATGGATGAATAAATCTTTCTGTTAGATCTATTAAAATGCATGCGTAGATTAACAGATGAATGAATCTAAGGAATAATAGAGAGAATAATCAGATCAAGGCCTGAAGAATATCAAGTATAATCCCAGATCCCCTCTCTTTCCTAGAATGCAAGCACTTGAGCATTGTAGTCACCCATAGAACTATCTTGCGTGAGACTACGCGGTACATTTTGTGTGTTGTGTTGCCTTTTGGTTTACCAGGAGGGTCGATAGTTTTAGAGGGTTTTGTTGGAAACCTGTCCAGACTTGAACTTGGGTCAGCCCAAGAAGTAGATAGAAAGAGTAATAAACAACAAATGGTTATGTTTCCAGGATACAGGCACACAGGTATCCAACCAAGTAATCTTTCCCAAAAGTGTTGGGAATTCCTTTGTATCGTGGTTTGTTGCACGACAGTACATACATGTCGCTGGTGGAAGTGGACATTCCCTTGCATAATGGCTTAGATGTTGGTAGTTTTGCCACACTATTGGACCTCTGCCTCTTCCAAATCCTCCTCAACTTCATCCTCCACCTCTGTATCCAGTTCGATCTCCTTGCGTTGTGTTGTACTGAGGCACCTAATTATACTGCATGGGGTTGTATTGTGGTTGTGCATTGTTGTATTGTCTCTACGCAGTGTTATACTGTTGTTGCACAGTGTTGTATGGAGGTGGTACCTAGTTAAACTGAGGTGCAGCTTGCCCTATCATCATTTCTTCTTGCACCTTATAGGTATATGAATTTATTTTCCTCATCAGCTCCATCGTCCTACAATATTTATCATCATGGCCCACTGACTTGCAAAAATTGCAGTATGAGCTCTTGGGTATTGTCTGGTACTTTTGCATCATTTTACAGTGATATGGATCATTCCCATGCATTTTACAGATCTCACACCATGGTCCTCATGTTGGAAAAGCGTTTGGTACTCCTGTTTCCATTTACTCCGTGAATGTTGGACATTCATTCTTGTGGTGTCCTTATGTCTTGAATGTGGTACACCAAACAACTTATATTTTCTCTTTTCCCTTATTCTGGTTAAGTTTAAATGTTAATTTCTTCGGATCCTCCTTCAGCTCCTCTATTTCTGGATCTGTCTTTTGATACTGGTTCTCTTCCAGTTGTAAGGCTACTTGGAGAGCCTCTGCTTGAGTTTGAAACTTTTGTTGTCTCAATGGGTATTTCAAATATGGTAAAAGTGAATTCACCAAGAGATGTCTATTGTTGGTGTGAATTTGATCAGACCAGGGTCCTTCTCAGGTTACCAACAAAAGGTATTGTGTAGTCTAGAGCATTGGCATTTTCATCTCCTCCGAAGAGAAGAAGTCTCACCTGAAGCACTGCTAAGATAGATAGATAGGGAAGGGTAGGGAAAAGACTAAAGAGGATCCATAGATAATTTGAAACTCATTCATGTTCTTGCGCAAGAGACAACATCAGATCTGAAACATATAACTGCAAGAATTGAACCTACTTACATTGCAACCAATGATTAAACATAGAACCATCAAACAAAACTCATAAACCATAAAGGAACATTGTAATGCATAAGTAAACATACAAATACACATCATATTTGAAAATTCAGTCCTTCTTCATATTATCTCCAGAATCCTTCTTTCATTACAGACTCAGAGTTACATAGAAAGGTTCAGTACAGACTCTTGGCTCTAGGCCCCAGCCACAGAGTTCTAATTCCCCAACTGATAGGTCTCATTCATTACAGAATCTACTTTTCTCGACTTACAACAAGTAGCAACAACTAATCCCAAAACCCTGGGCAACTCTGATAGACATGACTCAACCCGACTCTAATCAACCAATGAACAAATCCTTTTACAATTATATTCAGACCTATATATAGCTAGATTGTGTCTTCTTTCTCATCTTACATGATTCCTTGTTCTGTTGCAACCGTTTGTTGCTTAGCTGGCGTTGTGCTAGCTTCCGCAACTGCTTTTCTGTTACTCTTTCTTCCAGCCTCTGATGAAGTTTGCGCAACTCGTGCTTAATCAAAACTTGCACAATTATTTCCCAAAAATGAAGGTCCCAACAGGCTCCGACCACAATCCTTGACTCATCCTCAAGTCAATCACTTGGTTCTTTCACATTATCTAGGAGCAACTGTTGGTTTCCCTTGTCCGTCTTTTCTTCTTCTTTGATCTCTTTTGTTTGTGCCTTTTCTTCCTTTACCTCCTCAATGAAGGGCCCAATTCTGGTACCAACTCTAAGGCTTGGTGCTTTACTCCTTGAAATCTTTCAACTGTGTCCTGCCATTTCCAGGCGAGGAGTGATGCCTCTACAAGAAACTCTTGTGTTGTCTCTTCTCTGTACTCCTTTGGCTTGGCCTCAACCAACGAGTTCCACTCGGAATCTGTTGTTGCATCGACCTGATGCATTTTTATGTAGGCTGTCTAAATAACTGGTTGAAATTCATGCAGCTCTTTCTTAGCTATGGACTATGCTTCATAGAGTGTATTCAGCTCATTATCAACCTGTTGAATTTGGTCGAACTTCTACTATTGTTCCATAGGGTCCATTGTTTCCACAACTTCTTTGTTCAACACCTGGATATTTGTGTGCACTTCCTCCAAGACTTTATTTCGTCGATCGATGATGCCCATCCAATCGATGACTTCCTTAAAGATTTTGGTGTAGTCCATTGTGTGCTTGTGCAATGCTACTCGTGCATTGTTTCCTTGCAGTATTATCTTCTACATCTGTTCCTGCAGCTGTCGAGGCTATTGTTCTGCTTTTTGTTGGGCTTGTTGTAGCTTCTCTTGTATTTTCTCAGTGCAGGTAGCGAGTTGTGTCCATGCTTCTTGTAACATCTTGATCTGTTGCTCTGGCTCGCTTATCTTGCTAGCTTCGGGTAGATCGGGTGCAACCTTTCGAATCTTTGGCCAGGCTTCTGCAAGTTTTTCCTGCACTTTTTCTAGTTTGCGCTGGACTTGGATTCTATCATGTTCTTCCTGCATTCGACATGCTTGCGCAACAAACTGTTCTTTCCTAGCAATTTTGGCTAATCTCTCGGCTTCCTAGAGCCTTTCCTCTAGTTGGTCTGTGGAGGCTCTGATTATTCCAAACAACTGTGACACTGGCCACTGTACCAGGTCTGTAGATGACAGAGTTGCATCAGTGGGTGCTCACGTCTGTAGAGGGAGTTCACTTGTCATTGAGTGATACAAACAGGTTTCTACATCCTCCTCTGTTGGTGGCGCTAGTGCGATCCTCAATCTTAGATCTTCGAGCAGAAGCATCAGAACCTATGTTCTGGTTATGCAGAGTTGCATCAATTCTGCACATTTTTGGGTGTTATAGGAGACTTTCTCCATTTTCACTCACATGGTTGTCGTATCCTACTCCATTGTTGAGTCTAGCTCATTGTGCACATCTGGTATCTATGTATCCTCCGGTACTTCTGCATCATGCGTCGTGATTTCTTAGGCATCCTCACCCTTGGGTGGTGAGGTGATTTTCTGGTTATGGTCGGGTTCTGGCTCTTCTCTGATTCAGGTGGCTTCTTCCTATGTTGAAGACTCAAGTTATTTTTCCTGGGTTTTTGGATTCGGAATATCCCGCATTGTTCTCATCCCTGAGGTTTTGGGGTCGGGGTCGGGAAATTCTGATCTGGGATTAGGGGATTCTCTGGTTGTCTATGGGGCTTGTCATTCCTCTGTCTCTGGGTGGTCGAGCTACATCGGATCTGAGGTTGTGGTCTGATGTGGAGTGGCGGTGAGGAGGTTTGGTAATTGGAGTGGTGGGGGGTGCTCAATGATGAGCGTCGACGAAATTGTTTCAGGCTCTAGGTCGTCCTGAATATCAATGACAGTGGTGATTTTGGTCATGGCACATGTGTGGGGAGTGACAGATGCAAGGGGTTGTGGGTTCATGGGTTTGTTCGGTGAAACCGTAGTTCCGTGCTTCTTCAGCAACGATTTAGTACCAAGAACAACGCCCAAGATATCGTTAACTTGTGCATGTGATAGCACGGCATCGTCTGGCAGCTTATGGCGGCCCAATCTTTCTCTCTGCACCAACTGTTGTGTCTCTTCTTCTTCCTTGGAGTCAATCTATACTGGAGCATCCATCTTCTTTTGCTCGGGGCCTGAGCTTGGTCCCTCTCCTACTTCCTTGTCTTTTTTCTTGAGCAGCTCGGTAGGTAAAATGTAATGCATTCCTGATTTACACGGGCTACGTTTAACTCCTGGCCATGACATGACCTCCTTATCGAAAGCATCCTCATCCAAATAGAATGGTAGAATTTGTGTGTGGAAATGTTCCCGGCTGGCATGTCTCGACCAGACGCATGTGTTGTGTCAGTTCATGCTAAAGGAGATATTCCTCGTGTTACTATTGAGGAGATCCTACGGGATGTGCGACCTCTGTGTTGCATCTATCATAGCATTATACCATTTGGAAAATGTTGTTTTGTTGAGTGTTCTATTCTCTGAGTCTGGTCTGGACTACCATGGCTCAAACATCTTCATCATGCACCCTTTATCTGGTATTGTTGGTTGTATTCCCATAGGTGACTTCCATTTGAGCATTGAAAATGCTACAAGTAGGTATCCATAGGTGAAGGTGCCTCCCTTCTCTTGTGCCTCCTCGCAAGCTACTAGTAGTTCCTCCAGTAGGAAACTACACCAATTGAACACTGCTCCCTATGCGTAGAAGTCCATGAATGATAGCGCATATAAAGTGCATTCTCCCTTATAATAAGACCTCATAACCTTGATGGCTATGACGTAGCTAGTCCAGACTATTTCAAGCAGTATTGGTTCAATGACTGTTGTGTGTCCTCCTTTCTTTGTGTTAAACTTCTCATACAGGCTAAGCTCGCCTTTCTTCTTCCCATGCTTGTTGGGGCCCTGAAATCCCTTCGACACATCCTCTCCTTCTTAGGATATTCCAATAAGTTGTTGGATATCTTTTGCATGGATTGGATACCGCTTATCCAACCATATACCTTTGTCGTGTACAATGCTTATCAAAAATTTCATGCAGCGCGCAATTTCACCTGTGGTGCCAAAGACTGGTAAGTCTCTCAGGTTCATGATGGTGGAGTTAAATAGGTTGATGAACTCCTTTTTCGGTATAAATTGCATATCTCCGGTTCCATCCGGAGCTATCTCCCAAAAGACATCTGGGTGCATCTGTGGGAACAAGGTTGAATCCATGAGGTTAAGGTCGATTATCTTAACATGCTCTACCTTCCCTTTGAGGTCACCTACGATCTCAACCTGGAGGTTGCAGAGATCATCTGGTACTGCTTCTTTAGTCATGGTGCTTCGGCTAGCTGTGGCTCTCGACATTTGTGTTTCTCTGGCAGTTAAGAACTAGGGATATGTTTCCTACTTTGGTAATGGTCCCAACTGGTTTGCACTGCTAAGTTCGGAATTGGTTATGCTCGTTTTAGAAACAATACGTTCTCGGATGAGTTCTGAGAGTTTTATTTCTGGCTTAACAGGTAAGTTTTAGCAATATCTACTCCTCATCATGACCATATAGACGCAACAGGGTGTGATTTGTCCGACGGGACGGTTTGATCAAGGTAAATCCGATTGGGTGGTCTTGGTATTTACTCGTTTGAGTGTAATAGGGACATGGCCAAATTGAGACCTTTCTATTTGAAAGGTGGGTGTCCTGGTGCGAAATTCGATGGCATCTTGGTATAATGGGGCTTTATGGCTTAATGAGCGACAATCGGGGTACCGGAATGGAAATAAAGGTTGTGACTAGACTGGGTTTGTGTGGCCTTTAACTCAGATTGGATTTGGATTCATGGCCCCTCCGACCACAAAGGTTGTCCCCATCATCTTTAATGACTGTCATTAATGGAATTTCTCATGCTTCATGTTATGTATTGCTGGGTTGTCAGCTCTATATCAACCAACACTTAACCAAAACAAATGAACTATGTCTTATGGCGCAACACTGCGCACATGGACATTATTAACTGAATTACAAAATTTCAGAAAGAAAACGAAACTCAAATCTAACTATTGTACAAGCTCCATCAGATTGGAGCGACTGTCCTTCTTCCCAGTTTCGTGATAGGTAGGGCCTTAGGAGAGTGCCATTCACCCATCCCGATTGTAGCACACCATCCAATTGCGTGAGGCAAACTGCTCCTGTTGGTAGGATCTCCATAACTATGAAAGGTCCCAACCAGTGCATACACAACTTGTCAGGAAGCTTCTGGTATCGACTTTCATAGAGTAATACCTCGTCCCCTTGTGTAAATACCTTGGTCTTAATGTGTCAGTCATGCCAAGCTTTTTGTCTTGCCTTTTCGACCGACTGATGGAAATCTGCTAGAAATATGGTTTCTTCAAGTTCTTGTAGCTTCGCAAGTCTCTGTGCCACTGATTATTCATCTGTCATATGTGTGGCTTGTGAAATATACAGACTTGGGGTGATGAACTTTGCGGACACCACTGCCTCTTTTCCATAAAATAGCTAGAACAGTCTGTATCTGTGGAGTTTCTTTGTGGTTGTCCTGTAGGCCCATAGTACCGCTGGAACTCTATCATCCCAGTCCTCTCGGTTTGTGCAACAGACCTTTGTTAGTCCCTTTTCTAGGATTTTGTTGAAGGCTTCGACTGTTTCGTTGGCCTTTGGGTGGTATGCACTGCTCCTGTGATGTTGAATCATAAATTCTATGGTAAGTGTTGCTATAGTGCTGCTAATGAAGTGAGCTCCATGATCGTTGGTTAGGCTCCTGGGGTATCCGAAGTGGGTAATGATATTCTTGAAAATGAACATGGCAGCAGTATCTATCAAACAGTCCTGTACCGCTTCTGCTTCTACCCAACGAGTAAGGTAGTTGGTTGCGGTAATGATGTATCTAGCCTTCGAATGTTTGGCTATGGGGTTGATTGGCCCAATGAAGCCAACTGGCCATTTCTCAAATGCATGTAGAGCTCTAACTAGTTGTAGTGGTAATTCATCTCAATGTGACGGCTTTCCCACCCATTGACAAACATCACACAATCTAGCATATGCTTTTGCATCCTTGAAAAGTGTTTCCCACCATATTCCTACCTGTAGAACTTTCTATGTCATTTCCTTTCCTCCTACGTGGCCTCCTACAATTCCATTATGGAATTCCCAGAGTATATCCTGCCTTTCATGATCTATGACACATCGTCTGAGGATGTTGTCTAGTCCTAGTTTATATAATTTCTCAGCGATTAGCTGATAATCTGCTGCTCTGATGACCATATGGAATTTCTGGGTTGTGGAATATGTTTCAGGGAAGGCCCCTGTGCTGAGAAAGATTACTATGTCCTCTAGGTATTCTGGTATGGCCTCGATCCTGAACAAATCTGCATCAGGGAGCTGGTCATCCACTGCTTCACCACTTTCTCCTGACTCTAGTCTGGATAGATGGTCGGGTCTGGCGTTGCATCATCCTGGCTTGATGATGACTTCAAAGGAAAATTCCTGAAATAATAGCATCCATCTGCAAATTCTTCCTTCCAACACAGGTTTGTTAACTAGGTATTTTAATGTTGAATGATCAGTAAAGAATTTGAAATGAGACACTAAAAGATAATGTCTAAATTTATGTAAAGCGTAGATCATTTCTAGGCCTTCCCATTCTTTCTTTGTTTAGTTGCACTCTTCTTGCAATAGCTTCTGACTCACAAAGTAGAACGATTGATCCATAGCTCCATCTCCAGGTTGTGTTAAGATAGCTCCTAAGGCAATTTCTGAAGCATCCACATGAACATGAAATTCCTTCTCGCAGTTTGGGAATATCAAAATCGATGTTGTAATGAGTTTCTCCTTAAGTGTCTTGAATGCTTTGTCACATTCGGGAGTCCACTTGAACATTTCATCCTTTTTCAGGAGTTTTTCCAGAGGTGCAATAATGTTGGCATATCTTCGGATGAACCTGCGATACTAACCTGTGTGTCCGAGTGTGGAGCGCAGCTATTTAGCACTCATAGGTGGTAGCATATTCACAATGAATGCAACTTTAGCTGGGTCTACCAATACTCCTTCTTGGAAGACTATGTGGCCCAATATATTTCCATGTGGCACACAGAAGATACACTTCCTGAGATTTAATGAGATTTGCATCTCTCTGCATCTATCAAACATTAGCCTTAGCAGTGCTACATGTTCCTTAAGTAGGCTATATATTGTCCAATCATCCATATAGATTTATATGAACTTGTGAATGAACTCTCTAAAGGCTGCTATCACAATCCTAGAAAAAACTGTAGCGGCATTCTTTAAACCAAATGGCATCACATTGTATGAAACAGATCCCCATTCAGTAATGAAGGTGGTTTTTCTCGTGTCTTGTTCTGCAATTCTAACTTGATGGTATTCTGAAAATCCATCTGTAAATGAGTATGCTTCCTTCCCCGCAACCTATTCTAGGACCTCATTGGTAAAGGGTGTTGGGAAGGGGTCGTGGACACAGGCAGAGTTGAGGCTTCTGTAGTCCACACAGACTCTAATATCCTCAGTGTCTTTCTTGCTTTGAATGACTATTGGGATGACCCATTCTTCTTCTTCTACCGAAAATATGAGACCTGCTTCTAACATCTTATCAATCTCCTTCTTAAATTTTTCTTTTACTCTTGGGTTAAGACAGTATGGCCTATGTCTTAAAGGCTTGGATCCTGGTTTTAACTCAATATTCATTTCTCCCATAACTCATTTGATTCCCTTCAATTTTGAAAAAGTCTTTGGGAACAAATCTGTGTATTCCCGTAGTAAACTCTGTATTTCCTGACTGGTTTTCTCATCCCAGTAATCTCCCGCCAAAGCTATTTTAGGTTTCTCTTTGGTCCCTATGTTGAGTCTCTGCAATTTTAATGGGTGATTGTAGGAACTATCGGTCTGGCTAGGTATGGTGTTTTAGATTTCTCTATTCCCCTCGGTCTCTTTGATGGCTAGGTTTCTCAGTTCTTCTAATTCATCTAAGCTTTCTAAATCTTTTCTAATCTGATAGCAATCTATAGGCTTTTGAATCAAGGGTAAGTGGAGTTTAGTCTGAAGTTCTTGGGTATGCTTGGGACCCACTACAAAGTCTGATCTCTTATCATTATTGGCTATAAGAAGAAGTTATTTAATATTTTGCAGGACTAGTTCAAGCTTAGGGTACTTACTTGTAAACGAGAAGTCTTTGCAAAATTGAGCTACCAGTGTTTGCCAATCGTTGGTCTGTCTTCTGGTTTCCTCATGTATAAACCAAGATTTTGGGATTGGGCCTAGATAATGGAGAAATACCTGAACCCATAAGTGATAGGGTATCTCTGCAGCCTGCCACTCTATTACGCACCGTTGAATGTGTATTCTAGGGTCCAATTCTCCATTAAATAGTTGCGCAACTTGGAGATCCATCTGCATTTCTGATTCTAGTTGTGCCTTGTTCCAGAACCTGTACTTGATAGCTCACTTCACCTTGCCCCAAGTTTTGAGTATGTATTTATGAGTGGCCCACCATCTGGCGGGGTTGTTCTGAAAAGATATATCCTGAGATTCTTTGATCTTCTCTCATGTTATCCTCCATTTTCTGCAAAAAAATTTCTAGATCTAAGGTGCCATCGTATACTGGGTGTTCCCTAACTTCGGTCCCAACCCATCTGGTCATTCTGATAGTTGTGCATATTCTTGAGAATCTTTTGTGCAAACCTTGTTGCCAACTATCAAAAGCCAGTTCTAAATCTTCGTCTGCTGATTGTATACTTTGTCAGCTTACTGATCCATCCACAGTTAGGTTTATATAATCATTTCTTGTCCCAGCTGTTACAGTGTACAACTGGTCTAGGTCTTCTCCTTCCATATTATTGTTTGTTGGTTCTGTGTACCTGGGTCCTACATATGGGTCCAAAGGTTGAACTACATTAATTCCCTCATCTTCAAAAGTCATGGTGTCTTTATTTAAGTCAATTACTGCATAATTGTCGTAGGCCCAATAGATGCCAAGTAGCGTAGGGTAGGGGTCCTTGTCGCCCATGATCTCAATGACTTCAAAGTCAACCACTATTTTTACTCATGCTACATCGATTTTCACGTTCTCCAGTCTTCCTATGGGAAAGATACAGTATTGGTTTTCCATTCTTAACTGAATTGGGGAATATGTCAGTCTTGGTTTTCCTAAGGCTTCCTAGGTCTTCTTGGGAAGAATATTCACATCTGAACCTAGGTCCAACATGACATCCTTAATTTCGAAGTCATTTAACTGGGCTACCAGTCGAAATTCTTTTCTAGTTCTTACTTTTCTTCATTGCACTCTCTGAGTACTCTTCTCAAGAAGGTTAGCCTGAATCCTTGTTTCTGAGGTTTCTTCATTCCCTAAGACTAGGTACAGTGCATTGAACAGCTTCTCTGTCAGTTGATCATTCCCCAGAATGTCAAAGAATAATTGAAACCAAAGGTCAACTGTGTTTTGAGGCTACTCAGGTTGTCTTGGTATGCCTATAGGGTTTCTGGGTCCAGGGGGTGAAGTAGGGACTTGTGCCACCTTAGGATATACAACCGACTAAGGGGGGTTCTCTTGCATTTCATGATTAGGAATATTCTAGAATACTTCTATGGCATCTTTAAAGAGCAGTTTTTTCTTTAGGGGGTCATACTTGTCTCCCTTAGGTGCTTCTTTTTGAATCTGAGGTAGAGTATCAGCATCAGCTCCTGTCTTCACTCCTCCTCGAATGATGATGTTAAGATTTGGAAATTGTCCCTTAGAAATCATCTTGATCTCCAAACTGATAAGGTTAGTTCCTCTTTGTCATACTCTATCTTCCCACTTTGCAATTAGCTCTAGGCAGTCTTCGGTTGTGTGTACGGTGGTTCTGCAGTGAGAGCACCATGGCCACCTTGGATGAGGACAATATCTAGACAAGTGGCCTTGTTCATCACATTTATAACATATTCTTGGTCCTCTTCTACCAGTTCTTCCTCCTCTAAAATCTCCTCAAGCTCCACCTCCTCGACCTCGTCCTGGTCCCTGAGGATTTTCATTTACCTTAAATGTTGTTCGGTCTAGCATGTCCGCAAGTGCGTCCAACGCTCTACATTGATTGGTAGTATGTGTGGTAGATGTGCAGAACTCGCAGTGTATTGTGTTTGGGACTGTCGAATATTTCTGCATGATGGGGTACTGTCTCCGTCCATGCCCGTGGATTCAGAAGATCTCGCAATATTCCATTGTTGGTGTTTCTTGGCCTCCTGGGAAACCATGATATGGGATGGGATGATGGAATGGTAGGTTCGTCGATACTTGCGCAACTCCTCCCATGGGTCCTGGTGGGGTTATCATCAGATTATGAGGAGGTCCCAGCCCCCTCACTCATGGACATTCGTTTGCCAAATGACCTTCCGTATAGCATCCAGTGCACCAAACCTGTGGTCGTCCTGGTCTAGGTATCGTTAGTTCTTGAATATTTTCTGTAAGTGATGATGTATTCCCTTATAGTTGTGCTAGATTCACATCTATTGGGGGTTGGGTTACTCTCAAGCTCCCTGGGTATCCCGCCATGGATTCAATCTTCATTGATTGTTCCAAGGCATCTGTTAACGTGGCTATATATTGTTGCGTTAGCGGAATCCGAGTCAGAGGTAGCAGCCCCTGAATGTACCACTCCCTTTGATGTTCTTTGTGGATTTTATGTGCCAACCTCCCTATGGCATCTTTGAACTTTTGGTTGTATTCCCAGGCTAATTCATCTTCTCTCTGTTGGATCTCTCGCAACTCAGACAGATCTTGTTGTTCTGACTAAGGTAGTTTGAACTCTGCTATGAACCTCGTCCGTACCTGGCCAAGGGTGAACGCTTGACCATGCATCCCTGGCACTCTTGGTTCAATGATCTTCATGTACCACTTGAGATTATGACCTCTCAAGGTAGTCTGGAACTCGACCAGCTTATTAGCATCCAGAGTCCCTCTGGATATCCAAATTGCTTCGCACAAGAACCAGTGTTGTTCAACGTCTTCATCTCCCTTACTCCAAAATTCTGGGTATTGGGCAATCAAACCTCCTGCATATCTAGCCATTGTTGATCCTATTGTTCATATCAATATGAACCCTAATAGTCCTTCTTGTGATCTACCAGGGGATCCCAATATCCTCCCCGTACTCACACTTCCTGGTTGTGACTGGTTAACTAATTATACTGGAATAACACTTGCATGAGAAGGTAGTATCGAACTTACTACTTGTATAGAAGGCACTTGGGGTATGGGTGATCCGGGGCTGGTGCCACTGGCTTCGGGGCAATTTTCTTTGATTTGGCGGGTCTCGTTAGCTTCCATTGGGATGATCTCTTCGATCAGATTCCTGATCTCTCTTATTATCGAGGTTGAATATTCTCTTTCTCCTCCAAGATTCATGTCCACTTCCTCCTCTCTCACATCTGTTCTTTCTCCTTCTTGTCCTACCTCCTGGGGACTTCTTGCTCTCCTTACTTCTCTCTCGTTTAATCTTTGACTGTCCAGTCGTTCCTGTCTTCTCATCCTCTGTAGTTCTTCCATTTGTCTCTCCTCTATTAAACCCAATCCTCCTTCTTTCCTCAACTTTTCAGACAGTCTTTCGGTTTTCTTGATCTTTTCGCGCCATCATTTCTCAACTATGGAAGCTCTCTTCAAGGCTCGCTCATCTATTAAATCCATTTCTTGTTGTTTCTACCCCATTTTTCAAAGATCCCTTCCCCTTTCTCATGCCATGACTCTCAACCCATCTCTCCCCACCCCAAGCGAGGGTGTTTACGCTGCCATCTTGGTCGGGGACATAACCAACATCGCTTCCTCCACCAAGAAATCCTTAATCCATAGGGGGATATCTCTTAACAGTCTTCCCCTTGCGCATTTCTTGAAAATTTCCTTTTCCTATGAGAAATATTGGTGGTTCTCAGTGGCAAATTCAATTATATATCCCTCTAGCGTGGTGCTAACCCAGAAATCCACAGCTCACGTGACTGGGCAATCCATCCTCTGGAGTGTTTCTAACTTGTCAGTATCCCACACGTAGATCTTCTTGACCTGTCCCTGGAACTTTGGAGCTTCTTGGAGCCTCTTGATCCAGTGAAAAAATTCTTCCAGGAATTTAACCTAGAAAATCTCGTACTGGTCGCTTGATCTTTCTGAGTAAAAGATCTCTTCCCTAGTAGTTCCCACTATTTTTCTTCTTAGTTCCACTTCTTTCCATATGAAGGCATCACAGTTTCTTTCCCACCATTGATTGATTCCAGATGTATGGATCGGCGGTAGAATTCTTCCTACAGGTTCCCTTTTAATATGGGTCCCGACAATGGAACCATTTTGTTGCTGCGAATTTGATCAGACCAAGGTCCTTCTCAGGTTACCAACAAAAGGTACCATGTAGTCTAGAGCGCTGGAATTTTCATCTCCTCCGAAGAGAAGAAGTCTCACCTAAAGCGTTGCTGAGACAGATAGATAGGGAAGGGTAGGGAAAATACTAAAGAGGATCCATAGATCATTTGGAACTCATTCATGTTCTTGCGCAAGAGACAACATTATATATGAAACATCTAACTGCAAGAATTGAACCTACTTACGTTGTGAGCAATGATTAAACATAGAACCATCAAACAAAACTCATAAAACATAAAGGAACATTGTAATGCATAAGTAAACATACAAAGACACATCATATTTGAAAATTCGGTCCTTCTTCATATTATCTCCAGAATCCTTCTTTCATTACATACTCAGAGTTACATAGAAAGGTTCAGTATAGGCTCTTGGCTCTAGGCCCTAGCCATAGAGTTCTAATTCCCCAACTGATAGGTCTCGTTCATTATAGACTCTAATTTTCTCAACTTACAACAAGTAGCAACAACTAATCCCAAAACCCTGGGTGACTCTGATAGACATGACTCAACCCGACTCTAATCAACCAATGAACGAACCCTTTTACAATTATATTCATCCCTATATATAGCTAGGTTGTGTCTTCTTTATCAGCTTACATGCTTCATTTTTCTATTGCAACCGTTTGTTGCTTAGCTGGCATTGCGCTGGCTTCTACAACTGCTTTTATGTTACTCTTTCTTCCATCCTCTGATGAATTTTGTGCAACTCATGCTTAATCAAAACTTGCGCAATTCTTTCCAAAAAACGAAGGGCCCAACATCTATGATGCAAGTTAGTCGTGACATACTTCAAATTATCCTTAAAGAATTTGAACCTCTGATCAATCTCCCAAATAGACTCACCTGGTTTCTGTCTGATTTCAATCATCTCATTCATGTACTGATCTTTT
Source organism: Picea glauca (assembly GCA_000966675.3). Taxonomy (NCBI): domain Eukaryota; kingdom Viridiplantae; phylum Streptophyta; class Pinopsida; order Pinales; family Pinaceae; genus Picea; species Picea glauca. Next base: position 838,917 of record JZKD02S2304003.1, on the reverse strand, counting down.
GAGCTAGGCTTATGAAATTCATTGATCAGTAGATTCTTCAAATCTTCAATAGTCCTTGTTACTCTTGGTGGACTTTTTATAGCTAGGATCATGTACCAATCCAGTGTGTGGTCTCTTAGCGTGATAGATAACTGCACAAGTTTTGTATCTTCATCTGTGATCTGCTTTGCTTCACAGATATTCTCACAGATGGATAAATGTTTTTCAGGGTCCTTACATGCCTCTCCTCAAAATTTTGGTAACCTAATGGTGGGATCATGTCCTGCCATCCTAAACTATGTTGAACTAATACCTATTTGTCATGTAGATATTTGACTGCTAATTCCTAAACTAGTTCCTCCAGTTGTTGCTCCTTGTTTGGATGTACTTCCTGTTGTCTTTCTTCCACTAAAATTTGGTTGTCTGAATGGTGGTGTTCTTTCTAGTGTACTAGTCACACATGGGGTTATGGGTTCCACATTGACACAGACATGGATGGGAGTTCTGCCTTTTGTTCCTTCCCTTGGACCACCTATCTTCCTTTCATGTGTTATGCACAAGATTTCCTAAATCTGCTCCACAACATGGAGATCATCTACCTCTTCCTCATCACTTGTCAATCCCTCTCCATCAGCTATGGATCTCTTCTTATTATTCATCTTATATTAGTAGGGTAATCCATTGCACGTCTTTCCATCTGTTGCCATTATATTCTTTATATGATATTCTGGCATCATGATTGGGTCCATGGCCTCCTTCTTCTTTCCCTTATCCATCTCTTCCTCTATTTTTCCACCTCTTTCCAGTGTTTCCCACATGCACGCAGGGAATTTTAGCTATCTGATTCCATCGTCATCACACCATTGTTATACAGTAAAATATTGATTGAGGTATACAACGAACTGATATATCTACCTCTAGGTCCTTTTAGAAACTCCTACTTTGTTGCACTGTAAGACTTCACACTATCTACTGTGAATTCTGTGATAAACCTTGCAACAATAATTTCTAACTAGAAATTTATTGTGCACGTGAATTTATTGTTAACTTGTTGTAACTACGTGATCTCCACAAGATTCCACTCGAACTATCTGATTCAATTTGTACGATGGTTGTATTTTAACCTCAATAGCCACTCCTACAATGCATGCGAGAAATCACAGAAAAATACCTCATGCAGGGTGCTAAATATGTACTTGTCTAGATATTTGCGTGGTGTTATCTTAGGTTTTGTGTTATCCTTCTGGGATAATTCAAGCTCCTTTGTTTTCAACCATCTTTCGATCTCCACCTTCGTTGGATTCCACTGTCTGAACATTCCCTTTTCATACCTTCATTCTCTGCATGCTTCTTCTACGAATCCCGTTCACTAAATCCCATGCAGTTCCAGTCAACAACGAAACCATTTTTTGGTTATTACTCTTTCTATCTAATTCTTGGGCTGACCCAGGTTCATATCTGAATAGGTTTCCAACAAAACCCTCTAAAACTATCGACCCTCCTAGTAAACCAAAAGGCAACAAAGCACACAAAATGTATTGCGCAGTCTCACCCGAGATAGTTCTATGGGTGACTGCAATGCTCAAGTGCTTGCCTTCTAGGAAAGAGTGAGGATCTGGGATTATACTTGATCTTCTTTAGGACTTGATCTGATTATTCTCTCTATTATTCCTAATATTCATTCATTTGTTAAACTTATGCATGCATTCTAATAGATCTAAAAAAAATATTCAATCATCCATTCATAATATAACTACTAACAGAAGGTAAATATACCATAACAACACACACAACACAGGTTTTACCATGGTTCACCCCCTCTTGGGAGACGTCCACAAAGATCTGGTTTCTTATGCTCTTTTATTTAGATTTCTGCAATATTTGGCATTGCGCACACTACAATTCTGATCATACAATCATGAACAAGGTTCCACAACCTCTGTGAGGTGGACTAGATCACACTAGGCTCCTCGGCATGTGACCTAACCCTTGAGATCTCGCTACTTTTCTATTTTATAGCTCAACATCTTACAAAAAGGTATCACAACTTATTTGGTATTCTTACAATAGCTGAAAACCAGAACGACCACTTTCAACCCCGACCTAGACCTCCTAGGTTCTTATTTATACTAATTTACAATCTTATTAATCGTTACAATCTATTGCCAAAAGCCTAACCCTAACATGGTTAGGTTTTCCTTCTTGTGCACCTTGCATGCTTTCATCCTTTGCATGTGGATTTCCCTCACATGTGTTGCTTTTTCTGCCAGTTGTTCTTCTCCAAAATTGGGTTTTACCCTCTAAAAATAGGCATTTCCTCCAAATAGGCCTACACGCCTGTATCCTGGAAACATAACCATTTGTTGGTTATTACTCTTTCTATATACTTCTTGGGATGACCCAGGTTTAGATCTAAACAAGTTTCCAACAAAACCCTCTAAAACTATCGGACCTCCTGGTAAACCAAAAGGAAACAACATGTGGATACAGGCACATAGGAATCCAACCAAGGAATGGTTGCAACTCCGATATTGCATCAGTGGCGAAGATGTAGAAATGACCATGCGGGATTGGCACGACGACTAGAGGATCCCAGTCATTCCCAGGGAACTACCTACGGGAAAGAAGGTATAAGAAGGGGGATCTAAGACACCTGCGGGAGACAGTGTTGTGCTTAAAAATTTGAATCCAAGTTAGAAGTCGGTGCAACAGAATAAGGGGAGTGCGCCAAAGAAGGATGTGCAGGAAGGAAAAAAGGACACTTCCCCAGCACAAGGAGAAGAAGGAGTGGGGGACACAATGACACAAGGAACCCCCTCAGTAGCTACCCCACAAGAAACAAGGCCACCCAAGCGGCCAGTTTTACACACAGGGGGTCTGCGCAAGAAGGCCAAGGCTCACAAGCAGCTGCCGAAATACACCATTACTGAGGATGACACCAACCTCATCACAGAAAAAGGATAATATTGTGCAGTTGAGGAATTCGAAGAATCCCAACACCAACGAGGAAAAATCAAAGAGGACTTGGCGAACATAAGGTAGGTGCTGAAGCAGATAAAATCAGTGCGGAGGACGGAAGGGGAATATAATCCTTCCCCGCAGCAACACAAGTAGAAACAAGGACCGCACCAAGCGAACAAGACACCATCCAAACCATAGCACATACGAGTAAGAAATTCCAAATCACATCAGACATGTTGCAAATGAACGAAGGCATAGCCTAGACACCACTGAAGGATCTAGCGTAGGTAGAGTTGGTACTAGAAAGGATACCGACCAAGGCACCGTACAAGATTCAAGTCAGTTTCGCGCAGGAAGTAAAGTCACATGTGAGGAAAGATGTGGTGGAATTGCAACATACAAAAAATGGAAGGGAAGCCTTGGAATTGGTAGTCGAGCGGGTCAAGCTCAAAAAAAAGGAGAAAAGAGAACACATAGACAGGTTGGAGCATGGATTGATAGTGACGTACAATCGCATCCCCAATAGTGCATAGGGATCAAAGAGAAGCACAGAGGAGAAGATCAACCTCAATGCACATAAAATCGATTAGTAAAGGAAGTAGATCGAGGAACTAAAGGAAAATATCAATCCCACGACTCCTCTTGAGGTCTGATAGCAAAAGGAAAGGAGAAGTTGCACTCCAAATGGAAGAAATGGAGAAACAAGAAAGCGCAACAACAGAATTGTTCGACAGAGCCGCGCAGCTTTGGACAATGTTGGAAGAGGATGAACAGGTCGAAAAGTGGGACCAGGAAGAAGAAAGACTCGGCACAGCCATAAAATAGCTCAAGAAAAGACATAAATCAATGAGCATCACAGAGCACATGAAGGGTACCCAAGATATGTAGAAGCTACAGTCAGAATGGAAGACTGCGCAGACAAAGAAACAAGAAATAAAAATAGAACCGGAACCAAATCAAGAGCAAGCGGCGCAGACAATCGCACATTTGGAGGAGGAAAATAAAAATATGACACAAGAATAGATAGAGTGTGCAACACTGATCGAGGAGGATATCACAATGCAAGAAATGGAGACACTCACAGGAAAAGCCGCGCAGATCCAAGAAAGAGGAAGGGAACTTGCAGACAAGTTCCACGTCCTAGAAGAGGCTATTCATGGAGCATGAAATGCCTACGTGGATCGAGACGAGCCACATGTCAGTGTTGGGGGCTTGTTGGGCGCAGGCCTATTTTCAGTAAATACCTATTTTTGGAAGGGAAAACCCAATTTGGAGAAGAACAGCTGGCAAGAAAAGAAACACATGAGAGGGAAATCTGCATGCAAAGGAGGAAAGCATGCAAGGTGTGTAGGCAAGAAAACATAACCATGATAGGGTTAGGGTTTTGGTAATATATTGTAACAACTAAGAATCTTGTAAAATAGTATAAATAAGAACCTAGGAGGTCTAGGTCGGGGTTTCAAGTTGTCGTTCCAGTTTTAATCTATTGTAAGAATACCAAATACGTTGTGATACCTTTTTGTAAGTTGTTGAGTTGTAGAAGAGTAAGGTAGCTATATATTTAGGGTTAGATCATAGGCTAAGGATCCTGGTGTGATCTAGTCCACCTCATAGAGGTTGTGGAACCTTTTTCATGATTGTATGGTCAGAATTGTAGTGCATGCATTACCATATTTTGTAGCAACCTAAATAAAAGAGCCTAAGAAGCCAAATCTTTGTGGATGTATCCCGGGAGGGGGTGAACCATGGTAAAACATGTGTTATGTGTGATGTGATTTCATATTTACCTTCTATCAGTAGTTATATTATAAATGGATGAATGAATATTTATGTTAGATCTATTAGAATGCATGCGTAGCTTAACAAATGAATGAATCTTAGGAATAATAGAGAGAATAATCAGATCAAGGCCTGAATAAGAGCAAGTATAATCCCAGATCCCCACTCTTTCCTAGACCGCAAGAACTTGAGAATTGCAGTCACCCATAGAACTATATCAGGTGAGACTGTGCAGTACATTCTGTGTGTTGTGTTGCCTTCTGGTTTACCAAGAGGTCCGATAGTTTTAGAGGGTTTTGTTGGAAACTTGTTCATATCTAAACCTGGGTCATCCCAAGAAGTAGATAGAAAGTGTAATAGAAAACATGGAGGTATGGATCCACATTGTTTCTCTCATGGCCATATCCTTAGTTAGTATTCTCATGCATCCACAGTGTATTGGTTAGAGTCCATTCTTTGAGTCATCTCGTATTCCAAGCATAGATATCCCTACCTCGAAAATGGAACATATTTGTATATTGAATGATGATTGTTCGCAGCTTCTTCCAGGTTCTCTGACTCCAACACCCTTGCATTGAAGAATTTGTAAATTGTTTCGGACATTAGTTTCTCTTATAAACTCACACTTTAGGGGGCATCTGTTACACACAAAAATGTCACACTTAAGTATCACACCTATTTGCGTCTAAGTGTCATAAAGTATTGTATGCACCTTACTAAGTGTCACATGAAATTTTTCAAAGTGTCGTATGCACATTACTAAGTGTCGCATGCACTTTACTAAGTGTCACAGCACCTTGACACCATGAAAAAACATTTGTCACAATCCCTAGTCAATGTGGAGGAGAAATATATAATATGAAGGTCAAAATACTATGTGCACATGAATTATTAATTATTATTCATAAAAATGAAATTGATTTAGTGTGAGAATACACCTCACATTTAGTTTCCTAATATCAAGGATAAGTTGAGAATCTCATGGATGTTGTATCTTGAGAGATATTTCCTCCTTAAAATCCTTGAGAGATATTTTCTCCCTAAAATCCTTGAGAGATATTTTCTCCCTAAAAATCTTGGACATCCCAATTTAGTGGATCTAGTGAGTGATATTATCTATGGTGGATAAGCCTCCAAATCCTATATAATGAAGGCTTTCCATGGTGAAGGGAGGAATATTATAGATATCAAGCCTTTGATCCTGAAAGGAGAAATCATTGAAGAATCATCATTTTGATCTTGATTCATTCGTGCAAGGGTTGGATGAGGAGATCTTGGAGAGGTTGTTGTAGTATCAATCGTGGTATGTAAGTATATTCTTATTGGTTCTCATTCAATATATACTTGGCCTCTTTCCTTCAAGTTTGTGTCTTGTTACATTTGGTTGTCTACTATTGCTCTAATATTCATAGATAGACTTGTTTGATCTAATCAAGAAGAGTAGGAGATAGTTGTTTCCCTTTGTTGTCCATTGCGGATCTCAGTTTATGGGGAGTTTGAATATCGATCTTAGAGATTGGAAGCAACGAGGAAAAACGTCAAAAAAGGTACATCATATCCTTTCTCTCCTTCTTGATCTGATTGTTCTAGATGATTTTAAAGGGATGTTAATGTCCACTTGTACTCTTTCTGTCTTGGTATAGGGGTCTAGCAATCCAAGGGAAGTTTCACCTGTCTACAGAGGAAACATTTCGTAACAGTAAGGAAATGCAAGGCAAGGTAAGGAAAGTAAGGCAAGGTAAGGAAAGTAAGGAAAGTAAGGCAAGGTAAGGAAAGTGAAGAAAAGGCATGGCAAGGAAAGGCAAGTCATGGAATAACATGGAAATTAAATGAATGGCATGGCATGTCATGGCATGGAATGTGAAGGCAAGGCAAGGCATGCCATGGTAAGGAAATGAAAGGAAAGGCAAGGCATGGCAAGGGAATTGAAGGCAATGCATGGCATGGCAAGTGAAAGCAAGGAAAGTCATGGCATGGGAAGGCAAGGCATCGAAAGGAATGGCATGGAATGCAAGGAAGGGCGTGAAAAGGAAAGGAAAGGAAATTTATGACATGGGAAGGAAAGGCATGGAAAGGCAAGGCATGTCAAGGCAAGGAAAGGCATGGCATGGTATGGCATGGCAACGAAAGTCATGGTATGGAAAATTAAGGCATGGCATGGAATTGCAAGGAAATTCATGGTAAGGCATCCCAGGGAAAGGCATGGCATGGTATGGCATGGAAAGGCATGGAAAGGCATGGAATTTAAATGAAGCAAGCCAAGAATACCATAACAACCATAAAATGAGGCCAAAATTTCAATAATTCACAAATCTGAAATATTTGTTCAATTATTCCTTTTACATACCTATGGTCATTCAAGTAGACCATCAGGATCACTTCTAATACTGAATATCTCCATTAACTTCTCATGCTCATAATAAGGAAAGAAGTAGCATACCTTTGATGAATTCTTACTTGGAATTTTTTTCAGTTAGAAGTTTGTACCAACAACCAAGTTTGTAAAGTGTTATATGACTTGAGATGGTTTATAATATTTAAATACATAACCACCTTTCTTTCATTTTCTTTCATCCTATGTCATATATTCTCTTTTAATAACCATCGACCCAATCATAAATTCAATGCCTTCAGAGTCTGTTACTAATCACATGAGGGCCTACTTTCCTTCTAAGCAATGTGCTAGCCAATAATCAGTTCCACATTCATTATCTCTCATAGAAAACACTACATATATGTGACCTGAAAAAAATGGAGTGCCAACATGTGTGTCCACTAAATGACCAAAGCATAAAATATAGATGCTAGTTATTCAAAATTTAATAACAGGTTTCAATGAACCTGGAAGTATGAGATCTGAGACATGATCATAATCAATTGAAATACTTGATTGGTCCTCCTCCAACTGGGATAATTCCATAGTTATACATTGACCAATGGGGAGTGATACACGATCCCATCTATAAACCCATTTTATCGATTCACAATCATCCCATTCATTACCACTACATGGACCACATAAGAAAGAGAGTTTTCTCATCCATATTTCAACCATTGCATTGTCTGATGTTCTAACTGAATGGAATCCATGAGTCGTATGGATTGTTTTTCATTCATACCACTGTGATCAATATACATCGACCACCTCCCAAAAATATCTATGCATATTTCCTTTCATGTTTGATTGGTCTTGACAGGTTCTTGTTCCCTCTCCCATTATTGAAGTACACCATTCAACAACGTATTTTGCATCTTGAATGAGGGAAGTAGTTGTGAACTTTATTTATTTCCTACATAATTATCTTTGTATGCATCCACCCTCCATCATGCTCCCCTTTCTCGTTCCTGGACTAAAAAATAGTTCCAAATGTGTGGTACCCTGAGTTTTTTGTGTAACATACACAACCATTGAAATACATGAGCATTTTTTAACTGGCCTGTGCAACCATCTGAAAAAATCCAATGTTGATCCATTTGTATGTTCTTCTCCTTAAGGTTATTGTAAAACAACTAAAAGAAATTATGTACATAGGCTAAGTCATGGCACTGATCATCGCTTATGTAGAAGTGACACTCCTTCAGTTTAAATTTGTTTTCTTCGTTACTATCTGGCCCATGCATGTATGTGATATGGACCATTATGCTAACCATCTATAAGTGATACTATTGGATTTGACTCTCATTTTTTAGTTGAAGGGTGTAGTTCTCTACAAAATCAACCACTGATAACACAGTACCAACGAAAAATGTATCTATGCATATTCTAAAATGCTTGTCCTATCATCGAGACACATGAACATGTTGAACATAATGTCATTTATTTTCAATGAAGACCTTCATGAAGTCACATACTCATACTTGGGAAGTCACCAATTGTATCTTTTTTCTTTCTTTTCCTCCATCAATATCATATGTGACATATTTAAAGATTTGCAAGGAAACCTCCTTCCTCCCCAATCCATGCTCATCGCTTACATGGATGCACTTTCTCAGTAATGTCATTCCACCGCACCTGGGGAATATCCCATATAAGCAATCTTTTTTATAAAATGTATAAACCTCTATTCTTGTACACAAGATGTTGTGAATAAAGTCTCTAAATAATGATGAAGACAATATAAATGAGCATTCCTACAAAATGGTGTTATGAAAAATATAATGTGTGTGTG
>JZKD02S2304003.1:803319-814445 GCA_000966675.3 Picea glauca | reverse complement strand
CCATCTAAAGGACCTAGTCTTTTTGTTCCACTTGGGTATAAAGTTGCTAGCGGTTTTGTTCCCACACCTACCCTGGTTCTATCCAGAGGTCCTAGCATTCCTCCACCACCTGGAGGATCTAATCTTCCTAGCCCAAGTAGCTCCAATCATCTTGGAGGCACAAGTCATTCTGTTGCTTCTGGTTTTCGACTTCTTGTTGGAGGTCAACCTCAAGTTGGGGGGAACCCCAAGTTGGGGGTCATAACCCAGTTTACGAAAAACATATACCTGGATTACAAACCCAACCTTGTGATTTTTCTTTCCAAGTCAATCAACAACTTCCTGGGGGGGGAAATCCTCAATTAAATTCTTTTGTACCCTTTAATCCTGGGTAGCCTTATCCAAGCACTGTAAATCCTACCTGGGGTAAAGATTTTCAATCTAATGCTCCTTTCTAAGGTGGCATGCCAAATAAACGAACAAATGTTGGCTACTTGACTCAAAAAACATTCACAACCGAATTTGAAAGGACCCTCTAACTATTTACAAACTTCTTATGGCCCTACTAGTATACCTACGGGATTGCCTCCCCAAAATTACAAGTTTCCTCAAGTAAACAGACAATTGTCATTTCTAGCTACTTTGGATTTACTGGATTTATCTAGGATTTTGAATGATCCCATCTTACATTCTCATTATTGGTCAGTTATACCGTCCAAATCACCATCAGACATTCCTAAGTTTGATGGTCGATCGGTAGAAGACCGAAACAATCACATCATGACATTTCATCTTTGGTGTTCATCCAACTCCTTGATGGATGACGCCATCTGATTACGTCTTTTCCAGCACACTCTTACGGGTTCGGCTGCCAAATGGTACATCGAATTACCAAGAGGATTCTTCAATGATTTCAACACCTTAGCTATGGATTTCTTGAGACATTACCAATTACCGATACGATATGAGACAGGAACTGAAATTTTAAGTTCATTTAAACATTCCTCCTCTACTCACATCTCAAATCATATTCACGAGTGGAGGAAGAGACGATGATTAATAAAATTTCCCCTTCTTAATCAATTATTGGTTGAGTGGTTTACCAAATCACTCATCAATCCTATAGCCTGTGATGTTTCCATGGGAGGTGTCATCACTGAAGAGCATGTGATCAGTCATGCTCAATACTTGGATCTCGTTTATTCTCAAATGGGCACATTATATGACTTGATCCCTGATGCTTCTCTCCCATCTACAAATCTAATCCCAACACCTCTATTAGCTTCTCATGTTGTTGATGGTGTGATTAGCATTTTTCATGCTGAGACTCAGTCAAAACAGGTCAATCATTCTAATCCCAAACCTACTATTGCTAATTTACAAAATGCTACTCCTCCTGCTCCCTCTCCCAGTAAAACCTTTGAGGTCAATACGGTCTAGTCTACGCCTACCGGTAAATATCAAAATAAAAAGAAAGGGAAGGGTAAGAATAAAGAGGATAAAACTAATAATCAGCAAACAGATAAACCCAAAAATCAACCTGTTGATGATAAAGAAAAGTAAAAGCCTCGTTATCCTTGTGTTATCTATGGTGATGACCATTACACTAAATATTGTCCGAGACATGCCGAAGTTACTAAGTTCCTCCAAGGAACAACGACTCCCCCTACACTTGTCATTTTGTAACAACCTTTTCCTTCTCAACAACAGGCCCAATTGGTTATTCATGACCAACCCTCTCCCTCTACCACCTCTTATGTACTTATGTGTACTGGTGACTCCAATAAAAAGGAAGTTGCAGTCGCTACTCGAACAAAAGATTATTCTCCTTCTAAAGAGAAAATTGATGCTCCACCTCCTCCATTGGCTCAACCTCCTCTATCGGCTCTTCCTCCTAATGGTCCTCTTCATCTCAAACGACCTATTCTAGATATATTTATTCATCCACCTCCTAAGGAAGTCATTCGTAAGTCTTCATTTAACCCCACATGCACGTGTTGCTCAAAACTACAGTATTGTAGAATATCTTCCACATGCACCTTCTGCAATGTTGGCTCTCGAAGTCCTTCAAAGTTTTCCTACTCAACAGAAGGCACTATTAAAGGATATCGGTGGAATCAATCCTACTGATACGAATTTGATAATATTTGACTCGGAAGATCACATTCCAAGACTCCCTTGTGAATTAGCTTTTCAAATACAAGTAATTGTGGAAAATAAGAATATTTGTCGAACAGTTGTTGATGAAGGATCTTTTCCTTGTTTCATGTTTGTCACTTGTTGGAAAGCCATTGACTCTCCTGCCCTTACCAAGTGACACAACACGTTAAAATATTTTAATGGTACAGAGTTTAAACCTTATGGTGTTCTTCCTGTGTTATCTATTGCGTTAGAAAGAAAAACGGGTACTGTTGAGGTTGAGGTGTTTTATGCACCTCTCGATTACAACCTTTTACTTGGATGTAGTTGGATCGATGCTATGCAAGCAGTTGTTTCTACCCTTTTCTGTGTGATACGTTTCCCTCACCAAGGTAAATTTGTTATGGTATATCAACTCACCTTTTTTAGTTCTGATTCACGCACTAGTAACGTTCCATTCATAGCAAAAACACCTCTTGGTTATGAGAATGTCGGTGTGGGTCTTTTAAAGGATTCATCGTTAATGGGTACTTTCCCTATTCCACCACCAGATGTTCCTCCTCCTTTTGTCGCTTCTATTAACATGATTTTGACCCGTGTTGGCAAAATCCCTGAGTCCTATGACCCTTGGATATTACCTAGCTTGGAAGAATGTCTTCGTTATGGCAATCAAATGCCTTTAAATCCGGTGGAATTGGCCTATCAAGCTATTCAATCAGCATCTCCTTCTCCTCATTCTCTCTTTGAGATGCCTCCTGATTCGTTTCACAGAATATTTTTCGACTGATGAAACGATCATGGAAATTATGTATGTGGAAGACATGCCTTGGGATGATGGACATCATCGTTCCATCCTCTTCCTCGAACCCAAAACTATTGAGAGTTATCAACGGATTTTAAATCTGTCTACAATTGTTAATTTCCCCTTAGTTTCTGAACCAACACATGATGTTTTGTATGAAGGGAACTTGGGAAATATTTCACCCACCATCCCTCTAGATATTTCGATTAATCTTGCCATAGTGGAAAATGTTCACATAGGTGCCTCATGTTCTCCCGATGAGATCTGAACTTACAAGGCCCTTTTCCAAGAATTTCGTGAATTTTTTCCATGGAGTTACGAAGAGATTCCTGGAATTGATCTAGATATCATTGTACATGAAATTAATACATACCCTGACACTAAACTCATTTGACAACAGCTTCACCCAGTTCATCCACAAAAATATGCTACGATCAAACTCAAACCTGGAAAACTTCTTAAAGTTGGTTTTATCTACCCTGTAGCATTGACATATTAGGTGTCCAATCTTGTTTCGGTTATGAAAAAAAAGGAGTGATCCATGTTTGTGTTGATAATAGGGATATTAAAAAGGCTTGTCCTAAGGATAATTATCCAACCCCTTTCATTGACCAAATCATTGATGATTGCACCAGAAGTGAAATCTTGTCTTTGATGGATGGATTTTTCAGCTATAATCAAATCAATATTTTACCCACGGATCATCATAAGACCGCTTTTATTTTCCCTTGGGGTACCTTCGCGTACTGTAAACTCCCTTTCATTCTCAATAATGTTGGTGTGACTTTTCAATGCACTATGTCTTATTCCTTTCATGATAATAAGAATATTGTACAACATTACCTAGATGATTTACCGGCGCATTCCATGCATCATCAAGATCACCCGGCACACTTACGATCCATGTTCCTCCGATGTCGACATTACCGCATACAATTGAATCCAGATAAATGCATTTTTTGTGTGGATTCTAGAAGACTTCTAGGATTTATTGTTTCCACGCATGGGATCAGGTTGGATCCTTTGAAGGTTGAAGCTATTATCAATTTTCCTCCTCCTTTTACCTTACACCAACTCCAAATTTTGCAAGGGAAGGAAAAATTTCTATGACAATTCATTCCCAATTATGTTGAACTAATGAAAGGTTTCACTCAACTTCTTAAGAAGGGTCATGATTTTGTATGGGACGACACTACCAACAAATCCTTTGAAGCTTTGAAACTTGCATTAACCTGCACACCACTCTTATTCCCCCCCCCTATTATAGTCGAGATTATTTCTTATATTTGGCTGCTTCGGATCATACCATTGCCACGGTCCTAGTCCAAGAGGATGATTCACAGGATGAACATGTCATTTAATATTTAAGTCGGAGTCTTACGACCACCGAAATCAAATATATGCATGTGGAAATTGTCCTTCGCGGTTGTTCAAGTTATCCATCGTTTTCGTCACTATATCTTATTGCGCAAAACCACAATTATTTCTGATTGCAACCCTATGCAACATATTCTTACATGACAATTGCTAGGGGGGAAATACTCCAAATGGATATTGATTCTCCAAGAGTTTGATTTGGAGTTTGAGAGAGCCAAGTCAAAGAAATCATTGGTCTTTGCTGAGTTGATATGTGACCTTCCCTCCACTGATACAAAAAATGTGTCAGAAGATTCTTTCCCTGATGAAACTCTCTTTCTGATTAGTTCAAATGATATCTGGTATGGATACATTATCATTTACCTCCAAACCCAAACTTTTTGGCCTGATATATCTCATGTATATTGTCTTCATATTAGGTATCAAGCCCGTCAATATATTATTCTTGGTGATACCCTTTACCATTGTGGTATTGACTCTGTGTTTCGACGATGTTTGACATATGATGAAGCAGAGAAAGCACTAAATGATTGTCATTCTGGAGCATGTGGCGGTCATATGTCTGGGTATTCCACTTCCCAAAAGATCCTAAGAGTTGGTTACTTATGGCCTTCGCTTTTTAAAGATTGCATTCTTGTAGTTCAGAAATGCCATGCTTGTCAAACCTATAATAATAAGATTTGATATCATCCTACTCCTCTCTATCCTATAGTTTTCATTGGTCCATTTTCTAAATGGGGCATTGACTTAATGACATGTAACCCTCACTTGGTTGGGGGGCATGGATACATAATTGTAGTTGTGGATTATTTCACTAAATGGGCCGAGGCGATGCCTACATTTTATAAGACTGGGAAAAATGCATCACTTTTCATATTCAATCATATCATCACTAGGTTTGGTGTCCCTCGAGCCATTGTCACCGACCATGGCACCCATTTTCACAATTTTATGATTTTTGAGCTTACAGATAAGTTGGGTTTACGACATGAAAACTCAACCCCTTATTATCCACAAGCCAATGACCAAGTTGAAGCAATCAACAAAGTTTTAACTACTATGCTTTGACAAATGATAGGGATTCACAAGTCAAGCTAGCACATAATGCATTTTTTGGCATTATGGGCCTATCGGACATTAGTTAAATATGCTACAGGGCTCACGCATTTCCAGTTAGTGTATTGTATAGAAGTCGTTTTCCCGATTGAATGTGAAATCCCATATCTGAAACTAGCTATTGAACTTCTCCCCAACACCACAGCTGAAGAAGAATGTCTCTTGTATTTAATTCAATTAGACGAGACTCATCGTAATGTTGCGTTAGTAATAGAAACCCAGAAGAAACGCATCAAGGGTCAATACGAAAAACATGTTAAAGCTCGTGTTTTTTCTGGAGGCGATTTGGTTCTTCTGTATGACCAAGATCATGATTTGTTGGGGGATGGTAAATTCAAGCCCATGTGGCATGGCCATTACATCGTTAAATGAGTGTTGGAGAAAGGGCTTTACGATCTGCTTGATTACAATGGAATTCCTTTGGGTGAACCCAGAAATGGGCTTTACCTAAAGAAGTACTATGCTTAAAACATTTTTGCATGAGTTCTTTGTACTTTAATGTATCATACTCTCATGTTTTTTTTGTCATTTATTTTTATGCCCTCAAACTGCTTACATTGCCTTGTGCTTGGTTTCCATATGTCGGTGTTTTCGCTACCCTCTATTGGCTTTGTTGATGGTGCTAGTCACAATACTCAAAATCTAGCATCTGTTGCATGGGAAATCTATGCACCTACGGACGAGTTGATCAGTCTACACGATGTTTTCCTTGGTCATGCAACTAATAATATTGAGGAATACAATGCGGTTATTGAGTTATTAACTGACGTCATTTCATTTGGAATCATTCATATAATTGTACGTCTTGATTCTCAACTCGTGGTGCTGCAATTAAGCAACGTTTATTCCATCCAAAGTCCTACACTATTATGGGTGTACTTGAGAATTCACCTCTTGGAAAGAAATTTTTATTACATTGAATATCAACACATTCCTAGATATCTAAACACATTAACAGATGCATTAGCCAATTATGTTTTAGATAGACATTTGCGCCATTTATAAATCCAAACACACATATAAAGACAAGTAATCCGATAGAAGTTTTGTATTATAACGTCAAAAGTTACAAAAAAGTGTCTTGAGACCAAAATGTTGAAGCACATGGCTTCATATACATATGCATCATGGATGCTTCTCATGATAACAAATCATTGTCCGTGATACACGACGGAGCAGTAGACCAATGGATGTTGAAACGCCAACTATATGGCATTGGTAGCATCAAGGTAACTCGTCCATGGTGATATTAGGGATATCCATAGTCAACCCCGTGAGGTTCATGTGTTCGATCTCCTCGAGATCCTCAACGGTTACCCCTCGACCTGCCACTTCACCTATCTCCCCACGTCTCTGGATAGGAGATGATCCTGGAGGAATGAAAGGCGCCACATCTTCATTATCGAGAGCTCTTCATTAGTCTCGGATACATAACATAAAAATTCCATAATTAAAATACCAAAAACAACATATAATGAAAAAATCTTTTTTACCTATCTATTCCTATTGTGAACCATCGAGTAGTTCCAAGTCGGGATCACCACGGAAGTTCATCTCAGCATATGCATAATCCTCCAAGCCAATCTCTCATCCATTGGAAGAACACAAGACCATATGTAACGGTTCGCATGCCACCATGGCGTGCCATCAAGTCTACCCACCTATTCATCTGAGGATCATGTGGATTGGGTACACCCCAATCCACATGTTGTAGGCACAAAACTGGGACCCTCTCTAGGAAAAAGGATACCAAAATTGATCCATATCTAAATTGTTTCAATCGACCGGTCCTGCACTTTGTTAATTATTTCTTCATATTTTTTAGGAGGCCCTCACACTAGTTGAATATTCAAGGCTCCATGCACTCAATAACATACTGGAAATGACTCGGTAAGGCCATGTGTGGAGTTTCACTCCCTGCCACATGAGTAATAGTATAGAGAACGGTCCTCAAAGATAAATCCTCAACATATTTTATGGCAACCTTGCCACTATGTTTCTTTGTACCAGTTGCACAATGATGTGCTACATAATAATCCATAGGTTCACCTCCTCCTCTACTTCCCTATAGTGACACCTGAGACCCACGACAAGATAATCCAATCAAAAAATAGATGTCATCAATCTCTAAAGTGAGTGTATGAACCCCGACATGAAAGGCTTGTTTGTTTACATCCCACATTCAGACTTGGTGCTCCAATAGAACCATTGGGCCCTCATGCCCTGCACTTTGAAAAACTTAAGCAAGTCACACTCCTGGAGTGCCATGACATTGTTGGGATCATTCTCGACAATGTAATATTCCTCTTCATTCTCTCTTTCCCACCATTCGAGCATGATGAACTATAGAAAATCTGACAAAAAACAAAAAAAGATGAATTAGTTCATCAAAAATCCAAACTTGGAGGTTTCCCTAGCTCTTTATCTCTTTTTATTTTTTGAGTTGTGGTCGTCGCAGGGGCCAAGGTTACCACAATGTGGTGTCGTCGTACCCCATCATTTAACCCCTTGCAATGATCCTAAATCGTCGCAGTTCCCGATATGGAGAGCCTACGACGATCTGGAGGCACTCTATCCCTTGGAAATTCACCCATAAACTCAAAATTTAACCTTTAAAACTGAAAAAAATTTACTATAGAAAGAGAGAAGGGAGGAAAATCACCTTCCTCATGGAAATGGCTCGAGAAATCATCCACGGAGCGCTCCAGAATTGTCACTTGAAGATTGAAGGAAAATGAGGGTTTTGGGCACTAGTTTGGTGAAAATACAAATGAAATAGTAAAATGAACTTGTTTTGACCTATTTAACCTATTTTTACCATTTTTAACTTAAAATTAAATTAGTTTTTAATATTTCCACCTATGTCAAAACCTAATGAACTTCTCAACGTGTCAATATTGCAGGATAGGGATCTGGCGATTGGACTTTTGATATGGATCACTCCTTTTTGGTCGTTTTTGCGTGTTTTTATGGTGTATATATGCTTTTAGATTTTTTCAATAAAAAACGCCGAGCATGGTATTTATTCTTTCTCATGCTCGTAAAAATATGAGAATGTAATCGAGCAAACTTTTATCACTTTTTCGGACTCGTAATGTCAATACGAAAAAGGAACCCCCCTAGAGTCCCCTTTAAGCTCTTTTCAAACTCCCTAAACATGAAAATATAGCCGAGCGACCTTGTTCTTTTCACGCTCGTAAAATTATTTGAAGAAAATGTCTGATGAGCAGTATATTATCTCTTTTTCGGTCTCATCAAACTAATTTACGAAAAAGGACATTTTGGAGTTTTCTTTAAGTGTTTTTCAGACTCTTTAAATATGAAAAACCCTTGAATTTTCTTTCTTTGGACTCGTAAAACAAGCATCAAAAGACCCATATGGGACCGAACCACTCCTTCCTATGGTTCGTTATAAATACTCTGAGGGACTCATCCAAAGGATGAGCTTACATTACAAGCATATGTTATCCTCCTCAAGCTTCCGTAAAAATAAAGAGGTAGTTTCCAGAAATGGTGGGGGAAAATTGGGAAAGAAATGTATATTTGTATCTATGTTAGTGGTAGTAAGTTGTTGTTGAACATGACACCTCTCTTCATTATTGTATCTAGGTTGGGAAATCCATTTGTCTCTCGTTTGATCATCCACAAGTTTGTATGTTGGGTCCTCCTTGAGTCAATGCTGCCAAGACAATTGTTGTGTCATTCATATGTTCAAGAGAAGTTCAACCTAAACAAGCCTTCTATCGAGTTGGCCATCTGCAGTCGTCAAAACTGTTACCATGTTAGCCTTCCCTAAGTCATTTCTGAATCACTTTATACTCTGATCTACTTCAAATTTGTTACATATTTTGTGTCATTCATGGGGGATACATTAAGGCCCTCCTGTGACGAGTCTTTTCCTATCGAATTCAACTCATTATCCGAGAATTAGACTTAGAAACTGTTTTAGTACCTTGGAACCTGCATGCCTCAATGGCAGGTTTCCTCGTTTTCGACAATGAGTTCACATCATTGGCCCCTGATTTGAAAATTCCATCGAGTGTTCGACTTCAGCTCATTAATTCACATTCGTTGGATTGTACTAGAGTATCATGGGGGTCATTGACATCAATGGTGATTTCCCTCACATTTGTTAACGGTGTCCATTAATGATCGGTAATCAAGTGGTTTCTACCATGTTCAACTTCGACACCTGTAATCACATGGATAGATTCATACTTCAGAACGATGGAAATTAAGACCCTGGATATTTTCACATAGATCCATGTTGTGATGGAGTAATCATAAGTCTGTACTGACACATAGATCCACAGTGTATTTCTCATGGCTATGTCCAAATTTGAGTACTTATATCATAGATTCATAGTGTATTTCTCGTGGCTATGTTGAATCATGATGACATGGATCCATAGTGTATGATTGGTGGCCATGAATCACTTGACACTTATGCTTAGAGTCACTTGTAGTTTGAGTATGGGAATGCCTACCTCAGTAAATGGTATATTATTATGTAGATACTTGATTGTTTGTAGGTTTCCGACTGATGCACTCCTTGTTCTCGACACACACATTCTACAAAGTATTTCAGTTGTCACATGTTCCAAGTTCACACTTTGGGGGGCATTCTGTTACACATTATTTTGGTCACCCCCATGATCACCAATGATATGTGTATTTCTTACTCCTTTGTTCCCTGAAGCTACTGAAGAAATAAGACTTTCTCCCTGGGAAATAGAATCATCTCTCCTTTCTTAAAAACCCTACCAAATAAGATCATCGCACCTTGCCAAATGATCGGGGTGCGGCGATCCCTGTTCATCACATGCTTCATCACAGTGGATTGCGGCGTCATCGCGGGCTACTTTTGTTTAGGGTGCGACGATTCTCAAGCAAAGGAAAAAGGTGAAATTCTTGAAGGTTATAGAATGGAAGCTTTGGAAGGATGAGGTGGCCTCCAATCAGTTTGGATCTCACTCACTTCTCTGATTTAATGGGATTATTCTATTATCCTCAGCCATCCCTCTTCACTCTATATAAAGAGGGATCTCTCATGGGAAAGGTTATAGGTTGGCTTATGCATGAAGAATTTTGTTGAAGATTGTACTTGTGATAGATTTTCTTTAGCTTTCCAAGTCAAGTTGTGAATACTCTTCATCAAAAGCATTGGAGAAAAGGTGTGTGTGTTGAAGCAAAGGGCCATTGGAAGAGACCTTGCAACATCAAGGCATAGGTTGTATTCTSCACTTTCMTCAATATAATGCAGTGATACATTTCTTCCCTATAAAAGTGTCTCCATTTTTATTGTATAACTCCTTGATCTTATGCATAGGTTTCATTGGAATATATATATCGTTGTTCTCTCTCCTTTTTGGTTTTTGCTTCTTAACAGGTTCAATATCCCACAAATCCAAAGATGGAGAAAAGACGATACTAGAGAGGATCAAATGATGTTTAAACCATATGTCATTTTCCCCTCATTAAACTAGTTTACACTACAATGAAATCTAAGGAGAAGCTTGTATTCTGCTATGTTTTTTTCTAATTTCTTGTTGAAGTTAGGGAGATTAGTTTTTTCCAGCACTTACCGATTTGTCTGATAATAGAGAGAGAGGAGTAAATTAAAGCGAGAAAAGGGGGGAGGGGGAGATAAGGGGAGGGAGGGAAAGATCCAACAAGAGTAAAAGAGAGCTTGAGAGTGGGATGTAGAGATTGA
>JZKD02S2304003.1:750306-767754 GCA_000966675.3 Picea glauca | reverse complement strand
GATCTGGTTAGCATCTTTTTCCAATAATCATAGCCTGATGGAGAAAGTGGAATGCAGATATAAGGATGAGCTCCTTTCATGTCTCCCTAGAAATATACTCAAATTGTTCCTTCACTGCCTTCTTTCCTTTCTTGGTGTCACCGTCTGTCAATATCTTACTTCAAGATTCATCAGTCTCCTCCACAGGCAACTAGGCCTGGATGCATCCATGGCAGTCGGTTTTTAGGCACTGTGGAGATGGCAGTAGGCACAGGGAATCAGACAGTCGTTTAAGTGTTTTGGGCATCCGACGAACAAGCACCATCACGATGTCTTCCACATTCAAGAATGCAATGCAATTGCATTTATATTCTTCATTACCATCGTGAATGCAATTACAGATCCCAGGAAGGAGTTGATCAGATTTAGTATTTAAAGGAAAACATTGAAGTAGAATGGAGTGCACCTTATAGGCCCCAGAAAAATACGTCATGAATTGCTTCATAGAAGATATGGGTGCATCAAAGGACATCATGACAACAAAAGCCTCTCCTAATCGATCTTTCTGGCATGTAGTTAGTCCAAACCCATCATATATCTGGTATAGTTGGTCCTGCCCGGGGACTCTCATCTCTGGCACCAATCTCCAGGTCAAGTTGTCTTCTTAACAAACTTGTAACAAATACAGCTAAATTTCCCATGAAGGCGAATGCTATGTCGGGAGAACTAACGGAACCCGTTACTTTCTCAGCTAAATCGAGTTGCGCTGATGCAATATCACATAGCCATCCTAAGTAGCCAAGCAACTGAATAATGAAGAAGCGCACGATGTATCGGCTCCATGAAACACCCATTTCAAAATTCGATGGAGGAAGATTTCCAAACCTTCGTAAGCGAAAATTTGTCTTCGTTCGATGAATCCATTTATTGTGCCTCATTTTTGAACATTTATAGAGCAGTTAGACCGGCCCCACACTCAAGTAATAGTAAAAGTAATGGAGAAGCCATGAGCTTCCCATTTTTTTGTCAATCCATTGGGGAATGGGTAAAAGACCGTGGAGGCATTCGTCGCATCTTTTCAGGTTTATTTTTCTTTAATGTCCTATGTTTTATCATGTTTGGTATATTAACTTTAATGAGCATCTCTCATCTGAATAAAATAAAGGAAAGATTTTTTTCTTTGATTGTTACCATGAGAGGTGTAATTCTTTCGTCTAGTATTCAATATGATGTTTACATGTAACATCTCAAAAAAAATATTAATAACAAATAAAGTATTTAAACTTGGGCCATAAATTAAAGTATTTCAATTCCCACTTTAATTAAAATATTTTTTTAATGTTTTATGTTGTACACTTGTGTTTGGTATGTTTATTTAATGAGTATCTCTAATATAAAGAGAATAAAGTAAACATTTTTTGTTTTGATTATTGGTGGGAGACATGTGATTCTTTTTTAAGTATTCAATATGAAGTTGGCATGTAACATTTCAAAAAAATATTAATAACATACAAAATATTTCATTGTGGATCATAAATTAAAATATTTCAATGCCAGTCTTAAATAAAATATTTCTTTAATGTCCTATGTTATACATGTGTTTGGTGTGTTTACTCTAATGAGCATCTCTCAAAACAGAATAAAACAAACATTTTCTCCTTTGATTGTTTGTGAGGAGATGTGTACAATCCTTTCTTTTCATATTCAATATGAAGTTGACATGTAACATTTCAAAAAAATGTTAATAACAAACAAAATATTTCAATGTGGGTCATAATTAAAATATTTCAATGCCCACCTTAAAATATTTCTTTAATGTTCTATGTTGTAAATGTGTTTGGTATATTTACTTTAATGAGCATCTCTCATTTGAAGAGAATAAAGGAAACATTTTTTTCTTTGATTGTTCAAGCGGAGAGGTATAATTCCTTCTTTTAGTATTTAATATGAAGTTTACATGTAACATTTCAAAAAATATTAATAACAAGCAATATATTTCAATGTGGGTCATAAATTAAATTATTGCAATCCTCACCTTAAGTAAAATATTTCTTTAATGTCGTATGTTGTACACATGTGTGTTTGGTATGTTTATTCTAATGGGCATATCTCAGCTAAAGAGAATAAAGCAAGCTTTTTTTTTTTTTGATTATCCACAAGAGACATGTAATTCTTTCTTTTAATATTCAATATGAAGTTGACATGTAACATTTCAAAAAAATATTAATAACAAACAAAATACTTCAATGTGGACCATAAATTAATATATTTTAGTGTCCATCTTAAGTAAAATGTTTCTTTATCTACCAATAAGTTCTCTCTACATCCTAGTATGAGGGATATGTAGTGCTCAACATGGAATTGACACACACACACACACACACACACATTAACTCCAAATCTATCATGTCCCTAGCAGTGAAACATTTTTTTTTAAATTGGAAAAACTTAGAAATGTTTGCACCTTCAGAGGCATGATAGGTCATAGTTAACATGGATGGACATGTTGGTCCATTGTGATCATACTATAAGGGTAAACACCCCATAGGATAGAGGTTCCACCCCGATGGGATTTGGGATGTCTCAGCCCTTGCTAAGTCATAAGTTCTCTGCTAAGCATTGGTTTGCGGGTTGTTGGCACTTGCCTAGGGGTTATAGTGGTAGCTAGTCGGATTTGAATCTAGGCCTCACCTAGGTAATCCCACTATGTTGGTATATTTTCTACTAGAAGTGTGATCAAAGTTGAAGATAAGTTTTTCTAATATATTTATTTTCTTATATTGATTATGGAAATAATCAAATACAATTGCCTAATATCTTTTTGTTTTAAATTACAAGGGGTCGTGTCTAGTCTATGTATGTGATTAAGGTTAAATGTTATTAGAAAGAACATGACCTAGTTGGAATGGTGGGATACTAGCTTTCTTTCATATACTATATAGAGTGAAACCACATTTTGGTTAGAGTAAGACTTAAAAGCACTTATTGGCTAAGAACTTGTATTTCTCTTACTTAAGGAAACATATTAATAACTCAAGTCCTAAAGGTATCTATCAAGGGAGCATTATCCTCATTAGTACTTCACAATGAAGTTATAACCAATTTTACCACCTTTAAAAGAAAAACCAAGTTATAACCAATTTTACCACCTTTAAAAGAAAAACCAAGTTATAACCAATTTTACCACCTTTAAAAGAAAAACAATTTATTTTATAGAAACTTTAATACTTTTAATTAAGAAACAAAATTTAATAAATTTAATAAAAAATAAGTTGAAAATTTGTGTTATTTTCTTATAGTTTTTCATAATTATTAGAATAGGAAACTATTAAACAATTTAAAACTATTAATTTTATTATTTATGAAATATTTTTACTTTTCAATTCATAATATAATAAAAATTAATATATATATATATATATATATATATATATATATATAAATCAATAATGTATTGGACAGTTTTATAGACCCTGAGTGGGCCTAATGGTTAAGAACATGTGTTTCCTCCTAAGAGGTCACATGTTCAAATCCAAAGGGGGGTAGGGTATGTATACCTTCATAGACTTTACCAGTAAAATCGTTGAGCAACGAATATAATGAAAGTATGCAAATTTTCACAATCACTGTGTAAGCAATAAGTACAAAAAGTGAAAAAATAAAGAAAGACATTGATTGCTATCTCGAGTATGATCATCAACTCAATGATCTCAAATAAGACTCCTATAATGGATCCAAAATAAGTGTTACATATTGTAGAAGGTCTCTTTCTTCAAGGTTATAAGAGAATTCAGTCGACAAGCCAACCTTCTAGATAACAAAGAAACCAAGCTTAACCTTGAGATTCTTTGAAAAATTGGAGGAATGCCATACCTTAATCCTTTATATGTTAATGGTTATGGAGACAAATTATAACACCATCAATCAACAAATGTCACGACACCTCCATCACCATATGCTTTTGAGCAAGGGATCAATATATTAAAGGACTTGGCCCCTTATTCCTACGACATTTTGAACCATCGTGTGTATCTTATCCAAGCTCAACTTGGATAATGGCATATTATGTGGTTCCCTTGAGCAACATTGCTTGGTGGTGAACTAATTTGGGATGAAATTAAAATCTCGATGGACATCTGGTGCACTGTCATACCTCTGCTTTGGCAATTCAAAGTTTGTGTGGTATATAGTTTTATGGTGTTTATGAAATTTTGGTTGCTCCATGGTGTTAGTTACTTTGGAGTTATGGGTTTTAGTGTCCCTGAATTGTTGGTGATTAGCGTTCTGGCCTGTCTACTAGTTGTGTATGGGGGTGTTTGGTGCATTGGATCGGATGATTCATCTTTTCCCTGAATGTTTGATTTCTACACAGTGGCTTCACCTTGTTGATCGATATCTTATCACGTTGATTCTTAAAGGGGGTTTTTAAATTGTCAAAAACAGAGTCACTATATTGTAGGTATTGGGGGGATGTGGGGTACTGGGGGAGGGTTTATAGGTATTGGGGGTTATAAAAAGGTGTATCTAGTAAAATAGAGGATCTCTAATAAAAAAAAGTTTTTTTATTGGAAATATGTATTAAGAGGGGGGTTTCAACAAAAGATTTTTGAGAGGTACTTTTCAATATCTAATGAAAATAGACATATTCTTTAATATCCCATGAATGCACGCACTATGACATAGGTTCACTAAGTGGACAACCCATGGATTTATGCCTCTGGTTTTCCTTGCTATGGTTATTTTGGCTCATCTCTTGGTTGTAGAGTTTGTTTAATAAATAGGCTCGAGATTTACTTTCAGACTTGTAGCGCAATCTTTCTCTGTGTGGATAATATCCCCCATTCATGGATTATACAGAGGCTCAAGAATTATTTAGGTGCTCATAAAGTACAAGGAATCCATCAATAGCAATAAAACTTCTCTCTTTTTAGTGACCACTAAATTCTACAAAAACGAGCACCAATATATCTCCCAAAATGCAATACATTGGTTCAACAAAAGCAACAAATTGATGTTTTTGAAGCAAAATTCTCCATGCTAAGAAATATGGTAAGTAACCTCAACAATGGATCACACTCAGTTGCATCTAACCTTACAATCTCAGTGAATTCAGTCTATGAAGGCCTTAAGGAGGAAGACATTATCCATCAAATGATGGAGGATGTGGATATAGGAAACCAAGACTCTCATCCCTTCAACATTAGATAAAATGAAGCCATCAACAAGCATGTTTTTCATTATTTTTTATGGTTTGTAAATCAATAAGAATCTTATGTGTCTTCTTTAGAAATCTTCCCTTCAAAAAAATTTAGTAGGTTATAACTACAAATGTATGTAAATCTCTGTTTTTGACATATTTTGTTTATCTAGTTTACAGGAAAATTTATGACAATTATCTCTATATACACTTTGTTGCAACTTTTTATAATATAAATTTTGACAATTTCTATTTTTTTAAAAATGAAATATATGATATAATTTTATTTTTTTTAATAAACATTTAAGATAATCAAATAACTATTATTTCAAGATCTATTTTACTGACATAATTTAACTACAATAACTACTAGTAATTATTTAGGGTGCAATAAGAATGAATCTTACAACCTCTTTCAATATCACACTTTATTGATAAGAATCCAACCAATCAAACTAACGCATTAAGCTAAGTAAATTAATATATGTCAAATATAAAATAAATAATTACAATTAAAACAATCTTCATCTAATAATAATGAAAATGCGAACATAAAATTATTACTCTTTACAAATTATTTATATACTTTAATAACTACTTTTATGAATATTTCTAAATATAAACAATATTTTTTTATAATTATATTTATACTTGAGTTCATGTAAATCGACGTTAAATACTTTAAAATTGTTTTCCAAATAAAAGCTAGGCAACACCATATTCCCTATTTTTTCGAGACTAACAAATAAGAGCTGATACAAGTTCACAGACCCTACCTTTTGTGGGGGTTCAATTAATATAAGATTACACGAAAAACGTAATGTTTGAGATAAGGAAATTGATAGATATATTGAAAGGCACATTTCAATTGATAACCATATTATTATAAGATTAATAAATGTACTAAAATCCTGATATGAAATGTGAGTATCATATATTATAAAGTACATAGTATACTCACATTCTATAATATCATCACATCAATTCATTAAAATCTCACCATGTGAAGGATAAGCATAAGCAATAACATTAGGAAAAAAATAATATATAGAAAAGTTAAAAATATATAACAAATCAATCTATGTTATCAAAATTTTGGAAAACATCACACCAACAAATAAATAAAATACTAAGTTTTACAAAATCTAATACATTATTTTATCACATAAAGGTAGGAATTCTAAATAAAATACTAAGTTTTATAAAAGCTAATACATTATTAGTCCTTGTTGAAGGTAAGCTGGGAATCTAGTGTTCGATAGTTGTTGACTTCATATTAGTTGGATGGTTGACTATATTTTTTTTGGTAATTTGAAATGTTTGAGATAGCATACTTAAAAGTTTATTTTTTATATATTAAAAAATGGTTTTTTTTCGTAATTTCATTGGGCAACATATATGAGGTCTTATTTGCGAGCTTCACAGTTCTCAATGTTATATTTTCCATTTCAACCTAAGTTTACCTAAGTTCAAGTTTATTATAATTGTTTCAGGTCTTTAAATGCGACTTTATACAATGCAATTCTTTAGCCTGTGCCTTACTTATTACCTAAGTTTTGAAATGTGACTTTAGCGTACGCCTTACTTATTAACTAAGTTTTGAAATTATTATAAACTTTACTTCATCGTTTATTATAATTGTTTCAGGTCTTTAAATGCGACTTTATACAATGCAATTCTTTAGCCTACGCCTAACTTATTACCTAAGTTTTGAAATGTGACTTTAGCGTATGCCTTACTTATTACCTAAGTTTTGAAATTATTATAAACTTTACTTCATCGTAGTATACAATGCATTTACAGTGCATTAATAGTTGTTAATAGCTTTGTTAGTGCACTGCCAGTGTTTGTGCACTGCATTGAAGCAAACTTCAATGTGCTGATGTGCATAGCTCCAAGGCTCCCGGTAACAACAACTATGCAACCACATGGCGGGCATGCCTAAATCGTTGTAAGCACTAACAAAAAATATGCAACCACATGGTAGGCATGCCTAAATCGTTCTAAGATTTCATCATTCACCGACTTCAGTGTTGATGCCACGAAGTTAATTCTCTACACCACCTCACTGCATCTTTCATTTTCATTGATATTCACTGCCACCCTCTTGTTGGTGGGGATTGGTTCCAACCTGCAATCACTGAGTTGGGACAATGAGATGAGAACGATGGATTATGTTGATGGATTATGTTGCACCTGATGGAGCTGGGGTTTTATGAAGGTGTACACACCCAAATGCAGTGAAGCATATCTTATCAAGCATCGAATTATCTCAATTATTTCATTAAAGGCGCTGGAAAACTAGACTATCAAGCCAGATTGTTGAAAAGTCAGTTGACTCTATAGCATCAAGAGAAAAGGTAAAGGCAAAGCCATATGCAGAACCCACAAAGGTTGGTCGCCTTTCTGGAAGAGAGCTGAAAATTTCCCGTAGTTGACCATCGTCAACCCTGTCTCCTTGGATGGATGTAGAAAGGAAAGGAGTTATGGTCAAGAAACAATGCAGGCGTACTGCTTTGTTCACTGCACTCACTCAGAGAAACGATTATACTCTCTTCCTTTCAGTCAGACGGTAAGCATTGAATTATTTTGGCCCCTAAAATATAGTACTCTGATCTCATCGGATTTCTAGGACTCCGATCTCATCAACTTTTCACGCCAATTCCACATTCACGGTTACACACGACTATCTATAGATAGCACTGACCATTATGAATTCTAGTGCACAACACCATTATGAATTAAATTGTTGAAATCAAACAATTTTGACAAACTATTGTACAATGGAACAATTTCTTCTGGTCTTGGAAGTGGACAAAGAAGATTACCATACAAATCTGCATTGAATGAGTTTTGAGTAGTAATCATATTCCTTCAAGCAACCAACTAACAAATGCACCTGTATAATGGAAGATACAATAAACACAAATTCATTACTAAACACAAACCTATTATTATTTGACTTCTCAGAAACATTATTTACATGAATTTCAGGACCTTATATGTGCTGCAACTGTAGGTCTAACAAGGTGCATAGCCATTATCTCCAACACGTAAATATGCTTCATCTTCTCTTCCACCGGGCCTGACAACTGCACTATGGCCACATTTGAGGCTTCACGACTCATGTTTGCACCTAGAAAATTAGATGTGTTATCCTGATACGAATAGGGAGGTAAGCCAAGAAAAACAAATAGAGGGGCTATTATTTACCATTAGTAGTGGCTAAATATATTCTTTTTTCTGAATGAGCGCAACGAGCATCGGGATATGTAGGAATTCAATAAACAGTATCACCACTAGAACGATTAGGATTTTGAAGAATAATTTTAAAATATGTTAGCGCTCCTCCAGCCTGAAAATCAAATATCATTGTTATACAACATTTATGAAATCTAAATCAAAACAAACAAAATTGATTTTGTATACATGGAAAACACATCCTTCTCGTAGTGGCAAGTATATAGATACTTGTTCTCCCCAGAAAACACCAAAGGAAGAGACAACAAATGGTAAATACCATGAAGCATATTTATTTAGAGCAGTAACCAATTCTTTCCCAACCTTATAAGTGACCATCATACCAATTTTGATAACTATGAGAATGCAAAACGGTTTTCTCGTCATAAAGCAACATCTAGGTTGATCTTTCTGGTCTTAAAGAATCTGCATTAACAAGGATAACGCTCCGCTCTTTGAAATAGTTACTAGGATGAAATGTAGAGAATGAGAGGACCACCATTAACAGTATATTAGTCACTAATATTTTCAAGTTCCAGCATAGGGTTGGTAATAAAAGCTTGGAGCTTGCTATATTTTGTTCATCCCTGTCACATTTCCCGCTCACAATCATTTTTCCAAGACTGCCTCCTTTGATTCACTATGCCAAAATTTGTCCATCCTTCACCAGCCTTAACATCTAATTTCAAACTCTTTGTTGCCTTAAATTAAGTTTCACTAGTTCTAGCTCCTTCTAGCTCCGAGTCTGATCCACCAGCCCAATTCAATCAGTTGGGGATTCAAGTACCATAACATAAAGCTGGTCATAAATACCTTCTCGGTCACCTTTGATCTTTGTCAGAAACAAAAAATAAAAGAAGCAAGACCTGGAAATCAACCTAAGTTAAAAAAGACGGAAAATACAAAACAAACACATCTATGGCGGGTGGACGCACAATTACTCCATTCTCTCTCCATCTCCTTACCAAGAATCTCAAAAGTCTAATTATCTCTACTACTTCTCCTCCTATTGTTAGTGATGTTGGTGGATAAGGAACACATACTTTCCATGCAAATGACGGATGGATGGTACTTTCCCTGCAAATGATGGATTGATGGTGTTGTTACTGACGCTAGTGGTGAAGGAACATGTATTTTCCATGCAAATGACGGATGTACAGTTCTTGGCATGGAAATAAGAAATCAGACAGATGCCACATCCAGTTGAATAGTTTATGTTAGTTGTTCATGAGCATATTTTGGTGTTTTGATGGTATAGCGTCCACTTTACAGGTATTTTGCGACACGTTTACGAAGCTAAAATACTCTCACATGGAACGCTCTTAAAACCAGAGCGCTCTCTCTCAGATGGATATAAAAATACTAAGTCTTTTAATTAGTACACCAGAGGTGTATATAGGAGTGGTTGTATGTTCTAATAAATAAATAAATAGTCTTATCAACACACCTGCTACAAATCCCATAACAACAAAACAATAATATGTTGTGTTGTTGCTGGAACTGGATCATCATCTATTGTAATGATAAAGAGATTATTGGTTATGTTAAATCTCTTCCCTAACTAGTTACACTCATTCAATATGGTAAGGCTTCTACATGATCTATGTTTACAGTGATATCAATATTACAACCTTATTCCCATAATGATTACAACTCCAAGATAGTTGCTTCATTCCATGCCTTGCTTCACCGAAACTGAAATCTTAAGCCATGGACCTCTGGTTCCTCCATCCCGGTAGGATTTAGTGAATGAATTCGGTAGTTCCCACCCAGGATTTCTGCTAAGATTTCCAGGATCTTAATGGATATGATCAAGATCACTTTCTTAGATGATCTCTATACAGGTCTTGTATCCCCCCCTTCTCTCCATAACAAGTAAGGTTCGCTTCAAAATAATCTCACTGAGTTGGGGGCGTTATTAATGCTATTTCTCTATTTCCTATGCGTATTCAAGGTCAGTCATGAACCCCTCAATGTATCTCCCCTTTCTTAATGCTATTTCTCCTCTCGTTGTTGCTAAGGAAAGTGAGAACCATCATTTTTTTTATGTGGGCTCTAACTACTAATGGGATCCGCATAAACTAGTGAAAATTATGAGTTTCTTGATCGTCCCTTTCGTCACGGTCAATTGCTTGAATAATCGTGACTCGAATCAATGGGTGTCGGCATCCGCATCAACCGGTGAAAATTATGAGTTTCTTGACCATCCCTTCCATTGCAGTCAATCACTTGAATACAAATTACCAAATTACCTTCGTTTTCAAATTACAATTTGAAAAATGCTTTTCTTTTTCAAATTACCAAATTACCTACTAGCAGGGACATCGCCATTGCAGTGGCACTTGTTTTATCACATAAAGGTAGGAATTCTAATAATGGCCATCCAAAAACTGATTATGAAACATCTCATAGTTCAAAAATTGAACAACAATCTTTAATCCTTTTAGCAAGAGGAATTCAAGTACGTCCTTTAAGTGACTTCATAGTATAAGCTAAATCTAATTTTGGAAAAGATGCATCTTTATTACTGAATTGACATTATATAAAAAAAAATTCCATACGAACTATTATATTGAAATCAAGTTTCAAGGATTGATAAAAAAAAACAACTAATCTATGCCAATATCATATATAAGATTATTTATTTTCTTATAACTATTCATGATAACTTGTGACTTAATCATAATTTATAATTTTAACATTTTATTGGACACCAAGTATTTGTAAATCAACATAAGGATTATATTTTCTAAATTAATTGAGGTTGATATTGTTGGAGATATTACACACTCACCTATAATTATTTTCCTAAGTTTTACAGTCCAATGTTGAGAACAATTCCTTAGATGAAAATATTCTCTCTAGAGAATATTTCCCTACAAAATAGGATGTTCCTCTTCAGTTCAGAGTCAGTTACATGTAGTTAGACTAGTGGAAGTCACTCATGCATGGAAACCTCGGTTTTATCACCAGGAGTTTCATGTGTCTCTCTCACTTCCACACATGTGTCTCAACAATTGATGATTGCATGGATCAGTTAACTAGGCCTAGGTGGTAGTTCAATCCAGTGCCTGTCAGTGAGTGTCTAGATCTCTCTAGATCACTACTATGGAGCATTATTTACTCATGTAGCCTATATCTATTGTAAATTATTCTCTTTGAGTGTGGAATACGGTTAATGAGAATTCTCCCATTCTTTCTCTCTTGCTTCTTCTTTCTCAATTTCTCTTTGCAGATGTGTGTGGTATTTTCTAGCTAGATCTATTTTGTGCAGGTTCAACACATTTACATGGTATCAGAGCCGATGGACTGTTAAGCAAAAGGTACACCAAATTATTTTTTGTAGGAACTGAATATTGAAGAACACAAAAAGATTGAATATATGCTTTACTCACCGATAACACTTCTCACGCCTCATAACTATTTGGAGTGGAAGCCAAAGATTATACTTCTTCTCAGAAGTAGAGGATTATACCAAATAACCATGGAAATGGAAGTAGAGCTTGATTCCGTCGATGAGAAAAACAATTTTCTCAATAGACAAGATATGGCCATAGGATGTATCCTCTGTTTTGTTTCTCCTGGAATTCTCCATCAAGTATATGATGACTTACAAGAATCAACTCCAAATGAATTATGGACCAGATTGGAGGTTCTATTTGGGAATAAAGAATATTGTGAAGACTGCATGCAAAAGGTTGACAAAATAGAGAATGTAGAAAATCCACTGGAAGATATATTATCTTAGTTTGAAGAGCCTTCTACAAAAGTATTTGCACAAATTTGTGTTCCATTAATTGAAGATGATTTCTACTCCATTTCAGATTTTTTTTTTTCTGAATTTCATGTGGAATATATATGGCATGCATCTCAAGGGTCACATCCAGACACTTTTCCATGTGCAATGTATGCATCTCAAGAGACAAAAAGGGAGTCGTGCACATCCGACTCAATTCTAATATTTTGTGAGCAAAATTTGCAGAAACGAATTGGATATTTGAATTCCTCTCGGGAAAAATATCCAATTTCAAAAAACAAATCATCTGAAACAGAGTTTGGGAAGTGAAGCTATGATCATTTTAAAATCCACAAAATTTCATCATTTTTCCAAAAACAGTCGCACAGTTTTCAAAGTTTAATCCAAACTTTATTTGGATCTTCTTCATTACAAGAAGAGAAAGTGGATATGTGTGGAAATATCAATGGTGCATCTTCTTCATCATATCTGTGCAGACATCTACATCTTCAAAAAAATATTCAAAGAGAACAAACTTGCACAGTTGTGAGGTCTTCTTGGAGTGAAGGACATGGTTTCTTAGCAACTGCCTTTTGTTCCTTCTCATATTTTTTTTACTGTCCACTACATAATATTTAATTGCCCTTCTTGCCACAAGAGAGATGGAGAAGCCATCCACTCTGAACCAGCTAGTTAGTACAACATTGAGTGATACCTCTGTTAACCTTGGCAATAATAAAGAGGTAGTGTTGTAATCACGGTTAGCTTCTCTTGTAGCTCTGAAAGACCTAGTCAACAGCTTTGTCAAATAATCATAGCCTGATGGAGAAAGTGGAATGCAGATACAAGGATGAGCTCCTTTCATGTCTCCCCTAGAAATATACTCAAATATTTCCTTCATTGCCTTCGTTCCTTTGTCAATGTCACCCTTTGTCAATATCTTAATTCCAGATTCATCAGTCTCCTCCACAGGCAACTGGGCCTGGATGTATCCATGGCACTTAGCTTTTAGGTACTGTGGAGATGGAAGTAGGCACAGGGAATCAGATAGTCGTTTAAGTGTTCTGGGCATCCGACGAGCAAGCACCATTACGATGTCTTCCACATTCCAGAATATAATGCAATTGCATTTATATTTATCACCATCGTGAATGAAATTACAGATCCTAGGAAGGAGTTCATCAGATTTAGATTTTAAAGGAAAACATTGAAGTAGAATGGAGTGCACCTTATAGGCCCCGGACAAATACGTCATGAATTGCTTCATAGAAGATATGGGCGCGTCAAAGGACAACATGACAACATAAGCCTTTCCTAATCGATCTTTCTGACATGTAGTCAATCCAAACCCATCATATATATGGTACAGTTGGTTCTGTCCGGGGACTCTCATGGTAGCCAAAACATCTGTGGCACCAATCTCTAGGTCAAGTCGTCGTCTTAACAAACTTGTAACAAATACAACTAAATTTCCCATGAAGGCGAATGCTATGTCGGGAGAACTAACGAAACTTGTTACTTGCTCAGCTAAATCGAGTTGCGCTTATGCAATATCGCATAGCCATCCTAAGCAGCTGAATAATGAAGAAGTGCACGATGTATCGGCTCCTTGAAACACCCATTTCAAAATTCGATGGAGGAAGATTTCCAAACCTTTGTAAACGAAAATTTGTCTTCGTTCGATGAATCCATTTATTGTGCCTCACATTTGAACATTTATAGAGCAGTTAAATCGGCCCCACACTCAAGTAATAGTAAAAGCAATGGAGAAGCCATGAGCTTCCCATGTTTTAGTCAATCCATTGGGGAATGGGTAAAAGACCATGGAGGCATTTGTCGCATCTTTTCAGATTTATTTTTGTTTAATGTCCTATGTTTTGTACACATGTTTGGTATATTAACTTTAATGAGCATCTCTCATCTGAAGAGAATAAAGGAAACATTTTTTTCTTTGATTGTTACCGTGAGAGGTGTAATTCTTCCGTTTAGTATTCAGAAGTGTAATTCTTTCGTCTCTAGTATTCAATATGATGTTTATATGTAACATTTCAAAAAAATATTAATAACAAATAAAATATTTCAACTTGGGTCATAAATTAAAGTATTTCAATCTCCATCTTAATTAAAATATTTTTTTTGTGTGGTATGTTTACCCTAATAAGTATGTCTAAGCTAAAGAGAATAAAGTAAACATTTTTTGTTTTGATTATTAGTGGGAGACATGAAATTCTTTCTTTTAGTATTTAATATGAAGTTGACATGTAACATTTCAAAAAAATATTAATAACAAACAAAATATTTCAATGTGGATTGTAAATTAAAATATTTCAATGCCTGTCTTAAATAAAATATGTCTTTAATGTCTTATGTTATATATGTGTTTTGTAATGTTCCTGACTTGGCTAGTCTGGGAAATGCTACTAATGTTTGTGTAGGATCAAAGGTTTACAGCATATAAATGATCATACAAATAATAAACGCGACAAAGGACTGCAAGTTTGTATTATGATATCTCTGTGGATTACAAAATGGCCGAATGTGACTGAATAACTGACAATACACGACTAGATCAACATAGAAAGGATCTTAGTCGGAGTATAAATAAGCAACTGCGGCTGAATAAAATAACAACACTCGGCTAGATCAAAAGACAAAAGGATCTTAGCCAGAATACAAATAAGCAACTAAAAGATAATACCCAGAATATGGGAGCACTGCGGAATCAATGAAGAATGATGGAAGACCTAGATGATCTTCTTGGTGACTAGGGTGTGTCTTTCAACACCGAAATTAGCCAACTGGTGTCTTCCTCCTGGAATACACTAAACTATCTCTCCTGAGATGCACCTCTTCTCCTCAATGACAATTCATAATCTGCATAATGATGAATTAGGTCCCTGACCCTTCCTTTATAGCTTTCCAAAACCCTAAATCATGATGAAACCCTAAATCACTACTGAAACCCTAATTCACTGTTGACTTCTATTTTTAGCTCATAATGACTTAAAAGTGTTGTTAACCCTTGTTAGCTCAATGTCACTTTCTGAATATAACACCTGTGACTAGAGTGACCTCTAGTAACCCTGTTTACCCCTCTTTGGCCCTGGCTATAGTCTAACAGGGTGGTTTAGACCATTAAGCCTCCTTTTCTGGAGATCCTATTTGGAAAGGGACATTACAGTCCTCCCTTCCCAAAATTTCTTGTCCTCAAGCAATACCAGTCTAAGGTGCTGCAACACCTGTTGGCTCTCCCAAGTGGCGTTCTCTACTGGAAGCCCTCTCCATCTGATCAAACACTCTCTGATGACCCTGCTCCTTAGTTTCCACTCCTGGAACTCCAAAACCTCCTTTGGAACTAACTCCAACTATCCCTCCTCATCCAATGGGGGAAGCTCCTCTGATGTGTTAATGAATTGTCCCACTTCCTTTTTGAGGCAAGACATGTGGAACACGTTATGAATCTTGCTTCCCTATGGAATCTCTAGCTCGTAAGAAACCTTGCCTACTCGGCGCATGATCCTGTAAGGACCATAAAATCTGGGCTTGAGCTTCTCGACTCCACTCTTCTTCAGAGATGACTGTCTGTAGGGTTGGAGTCTCAAGAAAACCAAATCTCCAACCTCAAAGCTGTGCTCTATCCTGTTCCTGTTCGCGCTTATCTTATGTCAATTTTGCGCCATCTGTAGGTTCTCTTTCAATAATTTGAGAATCTCCCGACTCTCTATGATCCAGTCCTTGGCCTTGGGAGCTCTGCTCTCCCCGAAGACCAAGTCTACCAAAGTGGGAGCATCATATCCGTACAATGCTTGGAAGGGTGTCATACAAATGGACATGTGGAAGGTGGTGTTGTAGCAATGTTCCCCTAAATGTAACCACTTTACCCACGTTCTTTGTTGTCCTCCTACATAGTTCCTCAAATACCCTTCAACCCACTTGTTGGAAATCTCAGTCTTCCCATCTGTCTGAGGGTGATAGCTGGTGCTAGGTGTCAACTATGTCCCCACCAACCGAAACAACTCTCTCCAAAATGTCCCTATGAACCGATTGTCCCTGTAACTGACGATGTTCTTCGGCAACCCATGAAGTCTGAAGACCTCCCTCAAGAAAATATTGGCTACCTGAACTACGTTGTACTCTATCGGTATGGCGTAGAAGTGAGCAAACTTGGTCAATATATCGACCACTACATATATACAGTCCTTACCCTGGACCTTGGGTAGACCGGTGATGAAGTCCATAGATATACTCTCCCATTTCTGCTCTGGAATGGGGAGTGGCTGAAGTAGCCCCACTGGAAGAGCATGCTCTGACTTGTTCTGCTAGCAAGTCACACACTCACTGACGTGTCTCATAATGTCTTGTTTGAGGCCCTTCCATGAGAACCTCTCTCTAATCTATCTGTAGGTTTTGAAAAACCCCTGATGGCCTGCTAGAGGTGAATCGTGAATTGCGGTGAGGATTTTCTTCTTAAGCCCTGAATCTGGCACCAAGTAAACTCTATCCTTGTAAAATATGACATCGTCAATGACCCTATACCGGTCATCCTTTATCTTCCCATCCATCACCTCACAAGCGAAATTGTTCTTGGAATATTCCACTAACAAGTGGGATTTCCAATCTACTGAAATCTCCATCAAAGAACATGCCGCAGGTCTCCTCAATAGTGCATTGGCCACAATGTTCTTCTTCCCCTTGACATACTCTATGTCAAAGTCGAATGCCTGTACCTTCATCACCCATTTCTGTTGGAACTCACTGAGGTCCTTCTTCTCAAGGAAATACTTCAAACTGTTGTGATCGGTCTTGACCACGAATTTTCTACCCACCAAATATTGTCTGAACTTGGTCAAGGCATGCATGATTGCCAACATTTCCTTGTCATAAATGGAGTACAACCTCTCAGGTTGACTAATCTTTCAGCTCTTGAATACAATGGGGTGTCCTCCCTGCATCAAAACTGCACCGATCCCTTCGTCAGATGCATCACACTCTAGTACAAATGGCAGGGTGAAGTCTGGTAGTGCCAACAATGGACAAGTGCCCATGACTTCCTTTATGTGATCAAAGGATTCCTGTGATTTCTCGATCCATATGAAGGCCCCATGCTTGGTAATATCTGTCAGTGGTTCTCCAAGCTGAGAAAAACCCTGGACAGACCACCTGTAATAGTTGCACAACCCAAAGAAGCTCCTCAATTCTGTCACGTTCTTGGGCGTCGACCAATCCAGAATGGCCCTGATCTTCTCTTGGTGCACCTGTACCCCCTGTGCATTGATGATGTGGCCTAAGTAAAGCA
>JZKD02S2304003.1:713501-725213 GCA_000966675.3 Picea glauca | reverse complement strand
TCTGGAACTATGCCCTATGGAACTATGCCCTTTGGAACTACGCCCTATGGAACTACATCGTAGGTCATAGTTCCAGAGGTCATGATTCCAGAGGGTGTAGTTCCACAGGTCAAAGTTCCACAGGTCATACTACGCCCTCTGGAACTACGCGTAGTTCCAGTGGCGTAGTTCTAGCGACGTAGTTCCAGAGGTCATAGTTATAGAGGGCGTAGTTCCAGAGGGCGTAGTTCCAGAGGGCGTAGTTCCAGAGGGTGTAGTTCCAAAGGGTGTAGTTCCAGAGGTGTAGTTCCAGAGGTCATAGTTCCAGAGGTCATAGTTCCAGAGGAATAGTTCTAGAGGGTGTAGTTCTAGAGGTCATAGTTCCATAGGGCGTAGTTCCAGCGGTGTAGTTCTAGAGGGCATAGTTCTAGAGGGCATAGTTTCAGAGGGTGTAGTTCCAGAGGGCATAGTTCCAGAGGCATAGTTCCAGAGGTCATAGTTCTAGAGGCCTAGTTCTAGAGGGTGTAGTTCCAGAGGTCATAGTTCCAGAGGGCGTAGTTCCAGTGGCGTAGCTCTAGAGGGCGTAGTTCCAGCGGCGTAGTTCTAGAGGGCGTAGTTCCAGAGGGCGTAATTCTAGAGGGCGTAGTTCCAGAGGTGTAGTTCCAAAGGTCATAGTTCCAGAGGCGTAGTTCTAGAGGGCGTAGTTCCAGAGGTCATAGTTCCAAATGGTGTAGTTCCAGCAACGTAGTTCCAGAGGGTGTAGTTCCAGAGGGCATAGTTCTAGAGGGCGTAGTTCCAATGGTCGTAGTTCCAGAGGGCGTAGTTCCAGAGGTGTAGTTCCACAAGTCACAGTTCTAGAGGGTGTAGTTCCACAGGTAATAGTTCTAGAGGGCGTAGTTCGAAAGGTCATAGTTCTAGAGGGCGTAGTTCCAGAGGTCATAGTTCCAGAGGGTGTAGTTCCAAAGGTCATAGTTCCAGGGGGCGTAGTTCCACAAGTCATATTTCCAGAGGGTATAGTTCCACAGGTCATAGAGGAACTATGCCTCTGGAACTATGCCCTCTGGAACTATGCCTCTGGAACTATGACGAGTTGACATAACAGTGTCGTGATGGATTGTCCATCGTGATGGACTGTCCTAGACTCCACCAACAATTACAGTGATCAATATTTAGTTGGCTATGTAGCATTGAATATTGTAATAAGTAGACAATTGATTATCAAATCTGAATTGCTTTCAAATCCTACAATGTGAATTTCTTTCAAATTCCACATATTTTAGATCGCATAATCTATATTTCACCTGTCGCAGCATTGAATGCACAACCTATATTCCACCTGTCACAACATTCAATGTTGTTTAGCAAACTGGATATTTCTCTCCAAAAATAATTAACAACAATCTATATATTACTTGCCAACAATTACCATTCTTCTTTCTCTCGCTGGGATAGATTGTGAATGCAAGAGGCCTAAGAAAAAACCCCATCTTCATCGTGAATTGTGTGTCAATTGGCATTATTCTTACTCGATTACGTATTTTTCTTGTTTAAAAATGACCTTGTATGCACCTGTTGCCACGATTCCACGACCAATTACATTCTTCTTGCTGGAATATGCCCTCGAAGCAGCCAGTAGTTTTAATATGTCTGTAACTGTGTCTGTGTCTATGAAAATATTGTTGTAGCAACTCAAGAAGAATATGTCTGTAGCAACTCAAGTGCAGTTGCGTCTGTGTCTATGAATATGTCTGTAAAAAGAAGAATATGTTTGTGAAAATGAGGGTGGTGGAATCCAGTCAACCTGAGATAATTCTCCTTCAAGAAACCTTGGGGGATGGTGATGTTATTGTTTCCATGCTAGAATGTATATTCAAGCAATGTAGTTTTATTGGTCAAGATGTCAGAGGGCATTCTGGTGGATTGAAAATTGGATGGAATAACATATTGATCAAACTAATAAATTCATGGGCTTTTGAATTAGGATTAGGAATGAAATTTTGTCTTGCATATTTGGGACAATTTTTCTCAATTTCAAACATTTATGGGCCATATGCTGACAGAGTTCCTTTTTGAGATGCTCTTGCCTATAAATATTTATTTACATGCAACAGACTCATTCTTGGTGGTGATTTAAATTTTTCCATGGGTGTTGCATAGGTATGAGGCCCTAGGGTTCGAACTGATCCCCTTTTCGACTATTTCAAGCACTTTCTAATGGTTGATAGCCTCTCGAACATTTCCCCGGTTATATTGAATCGTACATGGAGGAATACATGAACTAGGGAATATTGTATTACAAAAAGATTAGACCATTTCTTGGTCTCAGATGAACTACGAGAGAAACCGTTGCACTACAGACAATGGATTAGTAGTGGGGAGGAATCGGATCACTCTCCAATTTTCCTTGAGGTTACAGGTGGGTCATGGAAACCAGCAAGCCCCTTCAAATTTAATCTGGCTTGGATAAAGGAGGAAATTTTTCATAATCTAGTCAAAGAGTGTTGGATCCCTTTTGACCCATCCTCAGTAGACACGGTCGAGGTACAATTTGAAGCTAACCTAAATCATTTCAAGAAGGAGGAAGTGCAGTGGGATCACAATAAAAGGGAGGAGGATGAGCAAGATTTATCTAATATGGAAGTTTCCCTCCAAGCAATTCATGAGTCAGAAGGGGAGGGATATTTCTCCGTTGATTAGGAAAAATTCCATGCTCTCTCTGGAAAAGAAAAGAAGACAGTTATTGAAATCTTGTGAAGAAGCCTGGTGTCATAAGAGTCATGCTATCTGGTTAGAAATTGGAGGTGAAAACACAATTTTTTTCCAGGATTATGCAAAAGGATGGAAGCTTTCCAATACTCTCTAGAGCCTCTCTAACCACACAGGGTGAGAAGTCTCCTCTTTTGATGAACTAGATCAATTGGGTAAGAGGCACTTTCAAAACTTTTTCAAGGAAGATGAAATGGATAATATAGCAGATATAATCAGATTAGCCCTTTTCTTCCCACACTTTGTGGATGATGAAGCCAATAGGGCACTCATGGAGGAAGTCTCGGAAGAAGAAGTTAAGGAAAGTCCTTCATAGTTTCTAGAAGAATAAAATACTAGGGCCATATGATTGGACCATATAATTCTTCTTATGCTTCTGTGATATGATTGGAAGGGATATTTTATCAGTGGTTGAAAAATCTCGTAGAGAAGGTCACATGCATGCTCCTCTTATCTCTACCTTCATTTCCTTGATCCAAAAATCCGACTCTCCACATACTTCAGATGAGTTCAGACCTATCTCTTTATGTAACTGCATATATAAAGTGGTGGCAAAGGTGATCGCTAGAAGGATCAAGGTTGTCCTATCAAAGGAGGTTTCCAAGGAAAAATTGAACAATTTGGCTTCCTGGTAGGACGACAAATTCATGAGGCCATTAGGGTGGCATAGGAGGGAATACACTCTATAAAAACTAGGAAAGTAAAAGGGGTCGTCCTAAAGATAGATCTATCAAAAGATTATGATCGAGTGAATTGGCTCTACATTAGGCTCATCCTAACCCATATTGGCTTTGAGATCCCCTTTATTAATTTGATAATGTGTTGAATATCTATAAAATCCTTTGTAGTCCTAATAAATGGAGCAACTTCCCCTTTTCTTCATGAAGAACACAGCCTTTGTCAAGGATGTCTTTTATCGCCACTACTTTTCCTCCTTGTAGTGGAAGGACTTAGAAGGGTGATGATAGAGGCGAAATTGAGGGGGGAAATCACGAAATATCCATCTCCCCCACGCTTAGGATAATTCATCTACTTTTGTAGATGATGTACTACCTTTTTGCAATGGACTTAGAGGTGACTTTGAAAAGATGCATAATATCTTGGATCTCTTCAGCAGGGCTACTGGCATGCAAATTAATGAAAGGAAATCAACCTTATTCGTCAAAAATATGGAGGATGAAGAACTTGCAGTTTATAGGACCCTATTCCCATATAATACATTGGATTTTGACGCAGGTCTTAAATACCTAGGCTTCCATCTAAAGCCAAATTGTTATAAAAAGAATTATTGGTCTTAGTTGATAGCTAAGTTGGAAAAAATATTGTCTTGCTAGAGCTTCAGATAGCTCTCCTGTGGTAGCCGACTGACCCTAGTTAAATCGCTTTTGGAAGAAATACCAGTGTACTGGATGTCATTGACATGGATCCCCAAAGGGATTCCTAAAAAGGAAAGGAAATTATGTTTTAAATTTCTTTGGAACGACAAAGAGGAAAAAAAATTCCTTCCTTGGGTGAAATGGAATTCTCTGGCCATGCAAAAATATTTGGGAGGATGGGGATTGAAAAACATTTTCCTTTTTTCAAAAGATCTGACAGCAAATTCCTATTGGATATTGATTTCTACAAATAGCCTTTGGACACAAGTAGTCATCCATAAATATATCAACCCAACATCTATTAAGGAATGGATAGGAAATCCTCTTAAGAAAAATTCTATGTGCTCAATCACATGGAAAGCAATTATCTCTTCCTTCGAGGTGGTGGGTGAAGGACTTGCTTGGAACATAGGAAAAGGTAACTTGGTGCATATTGGATCGGACCCTTGGCTGGGAAGTGGTGTTGGTCACATCTTCCCTACAAATTTATTTCTAGGCATACACATGAAGAGGATTTTCTTCTTAAATCAGATTTCAGATCCTTCTCAAACTATTATCTGGTCTCAAGAGTGGAAGGACTCTTTTCAAATGGGGATAGAGGAAGAATATACAGCCTCTTGGTCAAATTATATCATAGCCTTAAATATGGCTCACATTCATCTACTGGACAAAGATGATGAATTGGTTTGGAAGCATGCTCCATGTGGAGTTTACACTCCAAAACTGGGTTCTATTCAACTCAATATATTTTTTACCTGAGGGAACCCTTCTGGTGGTGGAAAGGCCTCTGGAAAGTCCACTGCCCTCTTAAATCTTGAATATTTATGTGGTGTCTAATTATCAAAAAAATTCCCACATGGGAGTTTATGAAAAAGAGACCGATTGAAGGGTCGGGCTAGTGTATCCTTTGCAAATTAAATGAAGAGTCGTTGAACCATCTCTTCATTGTATGTCCATATAAAAAATGTGTTTGGTAGGAGTGTTCTCTTTTTTTAGGCAAAGGATGTAATTGGAAAGGTACTACTATTGAAGATGCATGGAAATCTTGGGTCTCCAATGCCACTAACCGCAGTCTTCGGGCCCTTCCACTGCTCATTTGTTGGGGTCCCGGTTGGCTAGAAACTCTGTGATTTTTCGTGAAAACATTATTCCTCCTTAATTCAT
The DNA here is from genome assembly GCA_000966675.3 of Picea glauca. Lineage (NCBI taxonomy): Eukaryota > Viridiplantae > Streptophyta > Pinopsida > Pinales > Pinaceae > Picea > Picea glauca. Next base: position 719,928 of record JZKD02S2304003.1, on the reverse strand, counting down.
TTTAACTTAGAGCCTAAGTATCGTCTCTCACTTCCCACAGGAAAAAGGGATGGGCCCATCCCGACCTGTCAGGGAAGAACTAGTGGATCGATCCAGACCTTGGGATTTCTTCGATGGAACCTCCCAAAACAACAATTTATCTTGTGGAGGAGGGGCATTGTTACACATGTCTGAAAATCATTCTTTCAAAATAAAAATGGGTTTGTGTCCAGGGACAAACAATTATGTAGAACTGTTGTCCCTAAAATTGCTATTACTTTTTTTCCAAAGAAAAAGAAGTTGAAACTATACAGGATTTTGGTGATTCACTAAATGTCATCAATTGAGTCTGAAGAATACAATAGTGTCACAACATTCTCTTGCTTCGATTGCTTGAATAGGTTCAAAGAATCTTGGATACTTTTGACACTTTTTTTGCCCACCATGTCTACAGGGAACGAAATATGGTCATCGATCATCTCTCTAAGGAAAGAACTCAAATGGGCCATGGACAGTGGATGATCTCGAAAGACAATAGGGGCACTATCTATGAGTTCTATCACGAGACTTTCATTGAAGATCACTGTTCCACACCAGTTTTTGCTTCCACATGATCCTGTTGTTAAACATGATCCTTTTGCTAATATATATGATTATGTTTTTGTATTCTCCCATAATTTCTGTTCACAGACATAGCTATTCAGAGAGCTCTTACTTGTATTAGAATAGTGTTTTGTAAAGTTTCTAACTTTTAAAGTTTTTGAGTTATTTGTTTTTATTACAAGGCAAAGGTTGCTTATTCAGAGAAAATTAACGCAAATACAAATTATCGGTGACTTTTAACTTTAAATAATCATTCATTGCAGCAATTATTTGTAGAGATTAACATTAGCTCTCACAAACTACACATTGTGTCGATTATCAATAATTTACCCTCAGCTTTAATCTCAGTAATACTTTAGTCCCAATATGTACTGAATAATATCTCATTATAGTTTTTTCAACTTAAAGAAGCCACAACTAAACGACTCAATTTAGTATGGTACACACACATATATATAATGGAGCATGGGTTTGAATCTTGCAAAATCCTATGAATTGTGGGTGGGACTGCATGGGTATATCTAGAGGTTATAGTGATAATGGTAGTAATATCACCCAAAACACAAATTGTCCATTCCACCAAATACAAATATATATATATATATATATATATATATATATATATAAACAAAATTGTTTATATATATAATAAATACATTTTTTATTTAATAAATAATAAAATAAATAAATGCTATTAATTAATTAAAAATATTAACTACAATTAAATTAAATATAACAAAGATTAACCATATATATAATCCAGCCAAAAGTAATCATTCATTGACTATACAATCCACATTGAAGTGTGGAGTACATAGGAAATATATAAATCTCATTATCAAAAATACCACTTAGCTCGAACTCCAGCTAAGGTCGCATTAAGAAAGACTGACGAACAGGTAATGTACCCTCCACAGGTAACATACCACCAGGTCTGGTCTCCATATTCTGATGAATCTTGACTTAATGAAACCACCAGGTCTGGTCTCCATATTCTGATGAATCTTGACTTAATGAAATTTCCCACAATAAATTGTAGCCAATTCCATATTTCACCCAAGCTAGGCATTGCAAAGCACTATAGATCCATCTCCCAAAAGACTTTATACCCATAACTCTTGCTATTGCGCTACAGGCTACAATGCAAAGTATTTCTAAAACAATGGTTGCACAAATCAGAAGAGTATATTTCATATGATTGCTTCCCCTAAAACGGGGATTCTTCTGATTTGCAAATATAATTTCAAATCAAATCCATCCATGACCAAAGCAATACAAATAGATACCATTATCACAATAATTCTACCTTCATAGGGTGGCATAGAATGAGTATGATACCATTTGTTAGCGCCTTCTTCAAATGAAACCAGCAAAAAAAGTTTGCAGCAGCCAGAAAACAGTAGAGTATCTCATATTGAAGAGCATTTCTAAAGAACAACACTTGGCATACATTGGTCTTATTGGCATTAGATTTGACGCGGGCTCTCGTTAAAAACAAATGGGTATACAGATGAAAATAACCTCCCACTGCCCGCCTCACAAACAATTTGCTGGAGAATCCATCCACTTTGAGCCAGAAAGTTAGTACAAGGTCGATTAATGCTTCTGTCAAGCTTGGCACTATACGTAAGGAAGCAAGGCTGTATTTTTCATCTTCTTCGCATTCTCCATCCCTATTCTTGTAGTTTTCAAGGGCAGAAGAAGTGTTGGTTCTTCCTTTTCTGATGACAACTCCTCTGAATTCTTTATTCCTTAGATCGAAAAATCTGATCAGCTTATTTGTCCACTCATCTTCGCTAGATGGGCGCGTTGGAATGCATATGCAAGTACGCACTTTATGTATGGATTTAAGATCAAGTACTTCACATACTGCAACAGGGGATTCCACCTGGGGGTCACCCTCTCTCAATCTATCATTCTCCACATGCAACAGCCCCTGGTTGCAGTCATGGCAGCGCAAAGATGGAGTAGGATACGATAACCAGGCAGTCTTTTTAGTGTTCCAGGCATCCGACGAGCAAGCATCATGGTGATATCTTCCACATCTGCCCGCGTGATTTTCAGTGCAGGTAGATGCGTATACAGTGACCGCTGTAGATTGTAAAGGGAGGCACTACAGAAAGATGGAGTGCACATCATAAAGATTGGACATATACCTCATGAATAGCTGAACACAGCCTGAACACAACACACGGCTTGTAAACCAAATACCGACCCTGAGCAAGAGCAATCACGGATTCAAATTTCAACCAGCCTTTGGAGCCCGCCTCTTTACGAGTTCAAATTTTTCAACGCATATGCATGGATCATTCCATGGCGCATGGCATGGCAGCCACGGTAACGGCGTTTGGACGAGTGGAGTCGGTAGCCGGCCGGAGCTCTGACATCATCGACGACGGGAGTCCGAACATAGAAAACGGCTGTCGACAAAGGTTCAAAACGTTTGGGTTTTAGCTTACTCTATTTATAAATGGTCTTCACATACCTTCAACCATAAAATTTGGCGGTTTAATTTGAATTTATGAAAATAATTAAAACTTTTATTCAACCGATGAAGTATAATGATCTTTTAATAAATTTTTTCATATTTTATATTTTAATTAATAAAAGTTGTTATTAAAAAAATTTAAATGGATAAAAATAATAAAATTTATTATTAATATTTAATTTCATTTCAATTAAAAATTTATTAAAAAAATATTCCATACTAATTAAAGTTAGTATTAAAGTATGCAAATTTTCACAATTCCTTATAATATTGTTTGTAATTTTGGAAATAAATTATGTAAATATTTTTTGAAACATCCAACGTTTCTAGTGGACACTTTGATTATTATTAATATTTCATTTCATTTAAATTAAAATTTTATTAAAAAATATTGAACACTAATAAAAGTTACTAATATAATGAAAATGTTCATAGTTCCTTATAATGTTGTTTGTAATTCTGGAAATAAACTATATAAGAACTTTTTGAAACATCTAAAGTTTCCAGTGGACACTCCACCCATCATCAATAACTATATAAGCAATAAGTACAAAAAATGATATTTTGTTATGCATTAGGCTAAAGGTTCTACGAAATGATTTTGAGTGATTATTTATGTATAATCTGAGTGCCCTAGGAGTTTTTCAGCATGCTCAATCCATTTATGAATTCAAAAATGGATTTTGAACAACAAAAAATAGTGATTCTTGTAAATTTAATGGATTCCTGAGAAAAAAACCATTTCCTAGAACAAGTAACCAATTTGTTATTATTAATAACTATATAATAAAAGGCTAAATTTTAAAATTTACCCTTTAAACAAAAAAAAATATGAAAACAATTTTTTATAAGAAACTATTTTTTTTTTTATAAAACATGAATATGAACTATAAATAGAAAAGACTATGAAAATATATTTGTATGAGAATATATTTTTAAGAAATATGAAAATATATTTTTATAATAAAATTAAGTAATTATTATTTTAGGTATATAAATATTTTTGTTAATTGAATTTATCTTAGGTGGTTGGGAGGAATGATTTTTATTCTCCCCACTCAAGTTCAATTCTCACTTGTGACATGTTGAGTTCATAAGGACAGTGATTGTTATCTAAGTATGATCATCAACTCAATGATCTCAAATAAGACTCCTATAATGGATCCAAAATAAGGTCTCTTTCTTCAAGATTCTAAGAGAATTTAATCAACAAGCCAACCAAGAATAACATTGAGATTTTTAAAGAGGGTTTTAAAATTGTCAAAAATAGAGTCACTATATTGTAGGTATTGGGAGGATGTGGGGAAGGGTTTATAAGTATTGGGGGTTATAAAAAGGTGTGTGTGGTAAAATAGAGGATCTCTAATAAAAATAATTTTTTTATTGGAAATATGTATTAGGAGGGGGTTTCAAGAAAATAATTTTGAGAGGTACTTTTCAATATCTAATGAAATTAGACATATTCTTTTATATCCCATGAATGCAAGAACTATGACATAGATTCACTAAGTGAAGACCCCATGAATTTATGCCTCTGGTTTTCCTTACTCGAGCTATTTTGGCTCATCTCTTGATTGTAGAGTATGTTTAATAAATAGGCTCCATATTTACTTTCAGAAGTGTGGTCTTTCTCTGTGTGGATAATATCCCTCATTCATGGATTATAGAGAGGCTCGTGAATTATTTAGGGTGCTCAGAAGGTACAAGGAATCCAAGAATAGCAATAAAACTTCTCTCTTTTTAGTGACCACTAAATTCTACGAAAACGACTGAAATGCAATACATTGGTTCAACAAAAGCAACAAATTGATGTTTTTGAAGCAAAATGCTCCCTGCTAAGAAATATGGTAGGTAACCTCAACAATGGATCACACTTAGTTGCATCTAACCTTAGAATTTCAATGAATTTAGTCTAGGAAGGACTTCTATCCATCAAATGCAAGCATGTTTTTCATTAGTTTTTCTATTTTGTAAATCAATAAGAATCTTATGTGTCTTTTTTAGAACTTCTACCATGAAGAAATTTTGAAAGGTTATAAATGTGAATGTATGTAAATCTTTGTTTTTTACATACTTTGTTTGTCTAGCTTACAGGAGAAATTGTGGCAATTATCTCTATGTACACTTTGTTGTAACTTTTTATAATATAATTTTTGACAAATTCTATTTTTTTAAACATGAAATGTATGGTATAATTTTATTTTTTTAATGGGCATTTAAGGTAATCAAGTAACTTATTTTAAGCATCTTTTTACTTTAAGGTCTATTTTACTACGACTAATTCTTTAGGGCTCAATAAAAATGAATCTCACAACCTTTTATAATAAAATTTGTGGCAATTTCTATTTTTTTAAACATGAAATGTATGGTATAATTTTATTTTTTTTAATGGGCATTTAAGGTAATCAAGTAACTATTATTTTAAGCATCATTTTACTTTAAGGTCTATTTTACTCACATAATCTAAACACAATAGCTACCAGTAATTCTTTAGGGCTCAATAAAAATGAATCTTATAATATAACTTTTGGCAATTTCTATTTTTTAAACATAAAATGTATGGTATAATTTTTTTTGTTTAATGGCCATTTAAAGTAATCAAGTAATTATTATTTTAAGCATCATTTTACTTTAAGGTCCATTTTACTCACATAATCTAACCACAATAGCTATTAGTAATTCTTTAGGGCTCAATAAAAATGAATCTCACAACATTTTATAATATAATTTTTGGCAATTTCTATTTTTTTAACACAAAATGTATGGTATAATTTTTTTTTAATGGGCATTTAAGGTAATCAAGTAACTATTATTTTAAGCATAATTTTAGTTTACGATCTATTTTACTCACATAATCTAACCACAATAGTTACGAGTAATTTTTTAAGGCTCAATAAAAATGAATCTCACAACCTCTTTAAATATCACACTTTATCAGTAATACTTTAAGGTCTATTTTACTCACATAATCTAACTAGGATAGCTACTAGTAATTCTTTAGGGCTCTATAAGAATGAATCTCACAACCTCTTTAAATATCACACTCTATCAATAAAAGTAAAACCAATCAAACTAACACATTGAACTAAGTAAATTAATATATGTCAAATATAAAATAAATAATTATAATTATTGTAAACATAAAATTATTACTCTTTACAAATTATTTGTATACTTTAATAACTACTTTATGATTATTTCTAAATATAAACAATATTTTTTTATAAATCAATTTAGACTTGAGTTCCGGTAAATCGACGTTAAATAATTTAAAATTGTTTTACAAATAAAAGCCACGGAACACCATATTCCCTATTTTTCGAGACTAACAAATAATGGCTAATACAAGTTCATGGT
>JZKD02S2304003.1:702912-713491 GCA_000966675.3 Picea glauca | reverse complement strand
CCACTTACTATAGCAACAATGCTCTTGGTAACGAGCTTTGGCAGGTTTCCCAGCGCTTGTGGAATGCGCACGTTAAAACTGCGCTAATGACACGGTTAAAAATGCTTACAATATTTGAAGTTGTTGTAACTTTCCCAAACTACTCACAATCAATCATGTCAATCCTGGATTGTGCGACACATCCCTGCATTGAAGGTTCTATCCAGTCCAACGCAGGCAACCAGACTACCTGCATGAAGAACCCAATGCACGCAATGAAAAAGAGCAGAGATGGTTCTATCCAGTCCAACACAGGCAACCAGACTACCTGCATGAAGAACCCAACGCACTCAATGAATAAGAGCAGAGATGGTTCTATCCAGTCCAACGCAGGCAACCAGACTACCTGCATGAAGAACCCAATGCACGCAATGAATAAGAGCAGAGATGACGAAACGTCAAACCTGAAAGCCTGCCAAGATTGTCAGATTGTCAGTTAGGCTCTGTAGAGGATGACAAAGGAATTAAATGAGGCTTCAAATTCCAAATTCGATATTTATGAGACAAGAATAGCAGTGGAAATAAAGAATAGCAACGGAAATAGCAGTATCTCTCCTTAACTTAAGGCACATCGAGTTCACGCGGTTAGTTTAGCTCCTCTCACTGTTCTCATATGATCCGAGGTGACAATCCGGGTCCGTACCAGCCATTCAAAGCGAGCTACCGTGGACGGGAAACGAGAAGATCAGATATAGATTCGATATTTATGAAAGCAGTAAGAATTGGCTTGGGAAGAAGTGAAGTCGGCAATAAGACTTCAAACTTCCCAGCCAATCAAATTGTAACAAATGCATAAATTTTTTATTAAAAAAATTATGTATATAAAATCCTTAAGTTAAACATTATAATTTTTTCAAAAATTTGATAGTCAACCATCAACTAATGTAAAGTCAGCGATGAACTCATCGCTATAGTCCCTGCCCTTGGCCTTCCGGCAGGGACTAATAAGATATAAAAACTACACAGATGTTACATAATGCAGTCTAGATATGTAGAATTTTAATATCTTTATAAGCATCATAGTGAGTATTATCGTACTAAAATATGGTCAACTACACTCTGTAGGTTTTGGATTAATTGATGTGCAGGTATTGGATTGGATTTGATGTAGGTCTACTAAAGTGTGTAGATTTTGTGCACGTAAATTACTAAGTATCGTACTAAATTACTCGTACTAAAACATGGTCCACTGCAGTGTGTAGGTATTGTGTACTTTTCGGATTAACAGATTTGATGTATAAAAATTAATGGATTATAGGGAAAATTAACCAATATACTTAATCAAAATTGAACATATTTATCATTTTGAATATATAGTATATTTAAACATAATTTATCATTTCGAATTTTATTTCAATCCAATTAAAATCAAAATATCAATGAAATAATAGCTCTTACTTAATCTATATATTCAAACATAATCTAGCATTTGGAATTCTATTTCAATCCAATTAAACTCAAAATATCAATGAAGGAATAGCTATGTGCATATTCAAACATAATCTATCATTAAAAATTCTTAACTCAAAATATCAATAAAGTAATAGCTTTCACTTAATCTATGTTGTTTGGATTAAAATGCCAACTAGCACTGCCAAGGATATAATAACAACTCATTAGGCCTCTCTTTGATGGTGGTGTGGGGCTTTGCCAGTTAAATTATATTATAATTATTGTGTTGGCTCAACTTAATACATAATAATGAGGATGAGTACCGTCACTTATGAATTACACACTTGTCTAGCATCCACGGAAGAAGCTTTGGGAGTGTCACCATGTAGAAAGACATAACACTAATTACAATTGGGAGTGTCACCAGGTAGAAAGACATGCAAATAAAATACACTAATTACAAGTTCTAGGAGTGTCACTGGGTAGAAAGACATGCAGATAAAGTACACTAATTACAAGTTCAATCGATAGATTTATGGATAGATTTTAATGTCACGCAATTTGGGAATACTCATATTTTGCAACGCGTTAGCACACCCTTCGAGCTACACACTTGCAATGTCTTAACCAACATTTATTTTATACTGTCAAGCACTTATTTTAATATTGTCAAACACTTATTTTAATATTGTTAAGTTGGATGAAAGTCTTTATTTTTCCTGGTATCATTCTCTATCATTCTCTAGAGATTAAAGAAGGTTTACCAACTAAACTTCACTAAATAGGGAAGCCATGTCTTTAAGCTCTCCGTAACACTATGAGTTGTTCCTCAAATGTTGCTTCAGAAAACTGAAGAGTGTTGATGGCACCTGTGGATGGGGCATCAGAATCTTGTAGAATGATGCAGTCACCTTCTGTAGGGAAAGAGACCAGGCCTACTTGTGGTCTATCGAGCTCAAAACTGATGTGCAATGTAGTTGAAGGATGAGAGTCTGGTTTCCAAGCGATGGGTATGAGAAGTGAAGAGGATGGTAATCTAGCTGCTGGGATAAAGGAGGACTGGCAATTGTTATTGTTGCAGAGGAAAAGATAACATTGGATAGGGTCGGAGTCCTCACAAGGCAGTGTTTTGGTGTGGAGAAAGGAATATGGGTTAAGATAGGAGAGAACCATCATCTTGTAAAGGTTGGATGGACTGCAAGGAAAGTTGATAGGTAGTATTACGGTTTTCGGGGTTCACAACATATAGAGAAAGACATTTATGCAAATTATCAACATTGAATATCTTATGTATACATGTCCATGGAATTTCTAGCCGGACGCTCATTGCATGTACGTTACCAGGTCGTGCAGCTTTGACCATCAAGAATTATTGGAACACCACATTGAACAAGAAAATATTAGATCACCATCGTCATGTCGTCAAACTTCATTGTACTCATGCAACCATATTTTCCCTTTTCCATCATATTGAGAAGGTGAAAGGATTATCGAGTGACTCAATTTTAAGAAATGAAGGAAAATCTAATAATTCACATAATTCCATCGTTTCATGGCATCTCATCTTCACTTCTCATATTCACTTGATTTCTTTGCATAGCCTGCCATATTGACTTAATCAGCCACTATTGCCTAAAGCCCAGCCTATAGCCCATGTCTTAAACCAATGCATGATGGAGTGTCGAAAATGAAATTTTGGCACTTGAGACATAGAGTGTCGTTAGCACATATCTCAACTACAATACCTTTGGTGTCGTTAGCACATACGGGTAAGTCATTCCAAGGCCCGTCCTCAAGCTAATTCTTTGGAATTTCATAGTATTCTATGAGAAAGAGTTGCGGAGTTTCTCTTCTTTCCCCATCTTTGATAATCCTCTATAAAACTCACCATGCCTCAAGCTCCTAAGGCTGTCTATGGAGACTCCTCCTCTTGTTCCATAGGTTCCTTGATGAATTTTCTCACTTCATCACCCACGAGCTTACCTCTTCCACCCATAGCTAGTTGATTGGGGTCGGGCCGCATACATTTGTTTCATTCAAGGGATTACGATCAATGTCCAACCATAACATCAACCTCTGCGACTCTCCTTTAACAATCACAACCTTTAACAACCACAATAGTAGTCTATGTCGCTCTCCTTTTCATTATGGTTTGTAGTCGGATTATTTCACGGAGATTTTTTCTCCAGCGATAGCAATGGCTACCCTATCCTTATGTGTACTACAGGTTTGGAGGTAATGTCTACTACAGGTTTGGAGGTGGTTGCAGAAGCAATAGGTTTGGAGGTGGTTGCAGAAGCACTGAAGCAACATGACCTTGTAGGTACGGTGGTTTGTAGGTGGTTGCAGAAGCACTGAAGCAACAGGACCTTGTAGGTACTGTGGGAAGATGGAGAACAAGAAGGCCCCAAAAACCTTTCACCGAGAGGAAACAGAGCAGTCACATTGTGCTTCCCAACACCACGATGGTGGAATGAAGTAGGAGAAGGCTTAGAAGAAGTGCCTACATGGTTGGAAGGTGGTCAGTTACAAAGACAACGACAGTGTTTCATTGACACGTTATTGACACCTATCGACTCCTCTGTCAATGATCAATATTATGAGTAGTGAAAGTGGATGTTTTAAGTTTTTTTATAAATTTTACATTTAAAAAATATTGTTTACCTCTCACAAATAGTAATAATTAAGTCCCATCATATGCTATAAACCAATGAAAATTTGCATTTGACAAAAATGAAAAATGAAAAATATTATTTTAATTATTTTAAAAATTGCATTTGACAAAAATGAAAAATATTATTTTAATTATTTTAAAAATTGCATTTGACAAAAATGCAAAATTCAAAAAAATATTTTAATTATTTAAATAAATAATGTTAATGAAGGAATTTATTAGAACTTTGGATATCTCATGGCAAAGTGGTGAATTAATCTCAAGTCAAATGATGTTGATCGGTAGGCGAAAGCTATAGTCCCTGCTTGAGGCAAGGACTAATAAGATTATTTATTTTCTTATAACTATTCGTGATAACTTGTGACTTAATCATAGTTTATAATTTTAACATTTTATTGGACTCCAAGTATTTGCAAATCGACATGAGGATTATATTTTATAAATTAATTGAGGTTGATATGAAGTTGCTTCGAGGAATTTGTATGCACATACACTGTGCATTGAGTTAGTACACATTGGTGTTAAAATGAGTCAAATTTTTATCCATGGGATATTGTGATAATAATGAAGATGATAGTTCGATTAGTAGCAAGCAAGTAACTGGTTTATGGAATTGATGGAAAAAAAATTAGTAATTTTTCAAATGCATACAAGCGAAATGTTTATCAAGTGAATGCATTCACACTACCACAGGAAGGAAGGAAAGAGTGGATTTAGCACTTATTTTTAGGGAAAACCCAATAATCCGTAAAGGAGATGAAGAGAGCAAGGAAGAAGAGGAAAGAAAACCACTAGTTCAATTAGGGTTTTAATCTTACTTAGTTATCTAGGGTTGTAGGTTAGTTAGAGTGCTTCAATCAGGCTTTCCAACAAGTAATTAACAAATAAAATAAAGAGATCCTTGTTGAGGTACTTGAGAAGAAAGTGCAAGTAACTCAAGAGCATGGAAGAAGAATTAGGAAGCTAGATCAATATTTGATGCAATATGAATGTTTACCTATAAGATAGTGAGAGGAGGAAAGAAGATTCAAGAGTTTAAGAGAGAATTCAAGAGGAATTAAGGGAATTTTAAGGTAAAAAATGGGCCTTGAAACAAAAAATGCACTTAAGCACTGAGGAGATTCCACAATGAAACATATTAGATATCATTTTTGGGATTAACTGCATAGATTAAGTCAATAATCTATCGCAAAATACTTGCTAAGGTTTTGAAAATGGGGTAGCAAGCTATGTGGGCTTGATTGTGGGGAAAACTCCACAGTTGAGCATGCTTGAGCCAAATGAGTCCTGGGATGGGTGATTGTTGCGAGTAATACTCATGGATATGGGTCATATATTAATGAGTTACTCTACACAATTAATCCCAAAAATGATAAAATAATGTAATATCAAAATCAACTTTAAAAGAACCAATAAGATACAAGATGATGATTTCAACCATAAAGGTAAATATTTTTGGAGGGAAAGGAAGAAAACTACTTTATTAACCATATTTTTGACTTAACTACTTTAGTTTTATTTAAATTTCAAGTGTCGAAACTCATTGAATGTGGAATTAAATTATGTATCCAACGAGTACCCACTATGCACACTTTTGATAGACCCATAGTGAGATAAATTAGAAATGCATGTCAAATTATGCAAAGTGGGTACATTGGACGTGGGATTTAATTATGCATCCAACGAGTGCCTATGCTTGAAATTTGAGTAAACCAATAAGGAGATAAATCACAAATATGATTAAAAAGGTAGTTTTCTTTCTTTCCATTTGAAAAGTCGTAACTCTTATTTTATTATTTTAACTATTGTTTTATTATTTTCCTTAGGAGGCCCATTCTGTACCTGAAATTTTCCCTAATAGATATAAACAAGAATGAATGGTATATTAGGCAAGGTAACAACCTCAAGGTGTAATTGAATATTAGACTAACCATTCAAGAGAACAACTTGTATGTAAAATTCAAACTAAAATATTTGGACTCATGTTACGAGTGTCTGAGACCATACCATGGGATTTTCCCCGAATACATGCTCTTTGTTCCACAAGCCATAAGTTAGAGTCATAGTATAGTCAAGAAAGTTTTGGCTCACTTAGTAATTTGAGACTAGGAATGGTTAAGGAATATTTGACTCATTTGACCCCATAAATAGAAAATCCAAACAAATTTAGTCCCTTGTGGACTCATAAAGAAATATCCCAAGTAACTATGAACCCATTCAAGGACTTGCACCCCAAACTAAACCCATAGAGTAAGAAACTACCCTAAATGAATGCCCCAAAAAGTCAAAGTGAACTAAACTAGTGACCAGGGGCCAAAGAGCAGGAGAGAAACGATGATAAACGCTACTACACATGGTGTAGAAGTTTGATGGGGAGTTCTGATGGTACAGACAAAATCAACCATACAATCAGACATTACTAAGTAATTATCAAAATTTCATTTTTTTTTTCTTGGTGCCTCGACGTTCATTGGCCTTTCTATGGAGTCCAATCATTGTTGGCATCCCGACTCCTATTCAATGGTTACCACAATGGCCACATGGTGCCCCATCATCAAATGCAGATCACAGAGACATGTTTTTAAAACCACGAGTTATAATAAATCACTCAAGGTCCTATAAATACATGTAAAGTTAATTATGATCAACTTACCTAACCATCGTATGGATCAAGGTTATCCTCGCGGGGATCATATAAATATATAGGCATTGTATAAATTTTCTACATTTTGGCATTTTTTTGTTGGAATCCGGTGATATAAAGGTTGAAAGTAGAGTGATATGAAAGGAGAGGCCTGTCTGAGAGACATTAGGAGGAATCTTCGGAGAGAACAATGGTGTGGGATCTGTATTCACTTTGCCAACCAGTTTTGTAAGGGAGACTATAACTATGATGTCTGTCATGTAAAGATCCTACTGTTATGACGAATTAATGGAAGCTTAGTATCATTTTGACTTATAGTTTTATCGTATGTGATGCTTGTTGTGATCTTTAGTGTTTTTATAAAATATTTAAGATATATTTAATGCATATTTGGGTGATTGCACGGAGTTGGTGGATGAAAAAGTGGCAACAAGGTCAGTAGGAATGCGTTCTCGCAAGAGCACGTGCATGTTCCTAGGATTGTGCATGAATTCATGACGCTATAGGTTCGAAAAATCATGAACCTCCACTCAGCGTGCCACATAGGATCATTGGCAGGAACGTGTGCACATTCTTAATAATGTGTGTGTGTTCCTAAGAACACATGCATGTTCCTCTATCATGCCATTTTTAACATACCACGGGCGCGATTTGTGCCCATTTGCACACATCGTGCGACTTGTTTTTATCTTCATTGAGAAAATGGAGAGGAGAAGCAAGGACAATAACTTTCCACCATGTCCTATTCAAGCCAGGTATGCTTGATTTATCTTCTTTTCCTCCCACTCTAGTAATTTTTAATGTTATTCAATTAATTTAATACATTCTAAAAGAATCTAAATTAGAGAAATTTGTAATATTATAGAGAAATATCATCTAGAAAATTTAGAGTTGCATATTACATTGGCTAACACTTCCCATTTAAAAATAACTATAGAGAATTTACAAGAAATATGATTATTTTATGGTTTCTTTAATTTCTTAAAATATGTATTGATGTTTTTTGTAATTTTCTATTTTAATTTAAAAAACCGACCTAATTTATATGCCATGCCTTAAAAAATTGCAACAAATATTATAAAATGGAACCTAGAGACAATCTAAACCACCCATAAGTAAACCAAGGTGAGGAAATCCCCAACCCACCACAACCACCCAACATAAACACACAGATTGATGAGGGGTTGACCACATTGAGAACACTTGTAAATGAATTAAGGGGGACAAGAGAACCTAGTAGAGAGTCCTTGGCCACTTCATTGGACATCATTGTGAGGTCCATTGCAAGTTCCCAAGGGAAATTAACTTCTATTTCTGAATATAGGGATATAATTTTCGAGTTTTACAACACTGGACTGGATAGAAACCAAGTTAGAGACTTCGGTATTTCAAAACAATCTCTGATGTCTCTTTTTATTGATCCTCAAACTAGAAAACAACCACCTATAAACAAGAAACACATGTGTATGCACTGGTGTATCCACCTGTAATTTAATGATAACTAGATGGATAGGTGGTTCATGGTATTTTATAAACCTCCCTGCAATAACACATAGTTGCCTTTATATTTTTTGAGAAAATTATGGGAAGAATTTATTTTTGGTCACCATGTGAACTACATTGACATTGGTGACTTCCATGGGCTAGGTCGAGGGTCCGCACAGGACTGCGATCATTTCAGTCATGATCCCATGTTAGGTCCTCACCCCCCCAGGTGATGGACTAGCCCCCCTGCCCAACATCCTCTCAATGCAAAGGGATTGTACCAGATACACGTAGTTCTATCATCTTTAACTCAGAGTTTAGTGCAACATGGTAGTTTTGTTTCACTATCGTGGCAGGAGGTTCCTTCTGGTTGTTGGGTATGTGTTATATTCTTTGCATGTGTGTGTGTGGGCGTGTCAGATTCGACAACTGTTATTTTTAGCGGATTTTGTTATTTTTAGCGGTTTACTAAATTAATCCCAGATTAAGGGATTAGGGTTTTGGTATCTACAGAATACCTAAAAACATTGTATATATTGTATGGTGAATGGTGAAATTAGTGATAATGAATATAAGAAAGGTTTTCTCGGTTGAGGGTTTCCGGTATAAATCTATGTGTACTATGTGTATGAGCCATTGATTAATTTATGTTCTTCTTAAGAATCTATATGCATTGCTTTACTTCACAGGTTTAAAATTTACATGTAGTATCAGAGCTCGTTTTTGGCATCAGAGGGATGCCTTTGTTGCTGAGGGTTTGGCTCGGTCTTGATAGATCAAGTTTATCTTGGGTTTGTGATAAACATGGGTTTAGTGGGAGCTTTTGCAGTGGTTATTCGAGTGTAGAAAGAGGAATGGCAAGCTCTTCTAGAATCGAGATAGAGAAGTTCAACGGTAAAAACTTTGAGCTATGGAAGCTCAAGATGGAGGACCTTCTTGTAGACAAAGAACAATGGATCGTTGTGGATCCTGGTACACAGCCTACTGGCACACCGTCTACTAGCACGCAGGCTACTAGTACACAAACTACTAGTACACCACCTGCTGGTATGTCGAAGGAAGATTGGGAGAAGTTGGACAGAAGAGCAAGGAGTACTATTCGACTCTGCCTAGCAGATTCGATGTTGTTGAATGTCTTGGGAGAATCTACAACCAAGGAACTATGGGATAAGTTGGGGAAATTGTATCAATCAAAGCCCCTGGTAAACGAGTTGTTTCTTCAAAAGAAGCTGTATCATTTTAGGATGGAAGATGGAGATTCTGTGACAGAACATCTAAATGCCTTTAATCCTCTGGTAAGTCAACTTGTCTCTGTTAATATTACGATTACAGAAGAAGATAAGTTCATTACTTTGTTATGTTCTTTGCCAGACTCTTGGGATAATCTGGTTGTAGCAATTGGTAGTACCACTCAATCTACATTGAATTATGAGGATGCAGTTTCATCCTTGTTATCTGAAGAGATGAGGCGGAAAATCATGGATAGTCATAGCACAGATGCTTTATTTGTAAGAGGTCGTAACCAAGATGGGAATCCTGGTAAGCCTTTGGGGGGGAGATCTAAATCTACCAGTAGATCTAAGTCTCCAGGAAAATCTTTGAGGAAATGTTGAAAGTGTGGTAAAACAGGGCATTATAAGAAAGACTGCAAGTCGAAGAAGGTTGAAAAACCAAAGGGATCTGATAGTACCTCTTCCACATAGGCAAAAACCTTCACTGAAGAAGGAGGTGATGTTTACCTAGCATCTACAAGTACACATGCAAGTCATGATGTATGGTTGATTGACTCAGGTGCGTCATACCATATGACTCCTCACAGGGAGTGGTTCTCTGAATATGAAAAATACGATGGTGGTGATGTATTCCTAGGAGATGACTCGATAGCCAAAATCTTGGGATGTGGAAGGGTTAAGTTGCTGCTAAAAGATGGAAGGATTAGAAATCTCCCTGGGGTTATGCACATTCCAAAACTAGCCAGGAGCCTAATATCTGTAAGCAAGTTGGATGATGCAGGAGTGAAAACTGTATTTGAAAAGAACACTTGCAAGATGGTATAAGGAGCAATGGTGTTGATGAGGGGAGTTCGATGTGGAACTATGTACAAGTTATTGGGAAGCATTTATACTAATGGGTGTAACAATTCTGTTGTCCCTGAGCAGAGAAATGAAGGAGACAAGACCAATATTGTCCCAGACTGGGGCATATTGGAGAAAAGGGCCTTCGAACGACTGTAAAGGTATGGTTGAAGGTATGTCTAATTGCACTCTGGATTTTGATTTCTATGAACATTGCATATATGGTAAACATAATCAAGTAAGATTCCCATCTGGTGCTACAAGAGCAAA
>JZKD02S2304003.1:676830-699254 GCA_000966675.3 Picea glauca | reverse complement strand
TTCCATTTTGTATCCAGGCCACCATATGGTTGTTTTTTTTATGTTAGGGAACTTGCTTTCATTTTGTATATTGGGCATGATGTACCATTTTGTAAAAAATGTACAATTTAGACTATGTTGAATATATATATTTCATGGAATGTTTTCTATGAATATTATTGTTTCTTAGTTTTATGTTGATGAATGTATGAATTTCGAAGTGCTTCGATTATATGAAATTGCAAGAAATAAATATAATCTTAATGGATTTAAAAAAATCTATTATCAAAATATAACTCTCTGAAACAATAAATAGAAACAACTTTGTATATCTATTCTTCTAAGAACTAATTCCACATAAAAATACAGAGCTACAAGGATATTCCTAGGAAACATAGATCTACACTATTTTATAAAGGGAGAAACCTACATGAACATCATGAACATGAACATGAACAAAATAATTCATGAGTTGAAATCAATGCACACTTTTGGATTATGGATTGCTTTGGGATAATGAAGACATGATGAGAAGATGAAATGTCAAACTCAAAATCTCTTATAACCTTCAATTATCCATGTCTTGCCTTGCATTTCCATTCCATTCCTTGCCTTTCCATGTCATGTCATTCCTTACCTTCCCATGCCATTCCATGAATGCCTTTCATTTTCTTTCCTTTCCATGCCATGTCATGCCATGCCATGCCTTTCCATGCCATGCCTTGAATTTACATTCCATGTCATGAATTTCCATGCCATGCCATGCCTTGAATTTACATTCCATGTCATGAATTTCCATGCCATGTCTTTCTTTGCCATGAATTTTCTTTCCTTGTCATGCCATGACCTACATTTCATTAAATTTCCATGCCATGCCTTGCCTTGCCTTGTCATGTCATTCTTTTCCATGCCATGCCATGCCTTGCATTTCCTTTCCTTTCCTTTCCTTTTCGTGCCATGCCTTTCTATGCCTTGCCTTTCCATGCCATGCCTTGCCATGCCATGTCATTCCATGCCTTGACTTGCCTTGCCTTACCTTTCCTTGACTTTCCATGCCTTGCCTTATAATGCCATATCTTTCCTTGCCATGCCATGCCTTTCATTTCCTTTCCTTGACATGTGATGTCATGCTTTTCCTTTCCATGCCATGCCTTGCCTTGCCATTCCATGCCTTGCCTTGCCATTCCATGCCTTTCCCTTCCTTGCCATGCCATGCCTCACCTTTCCATGCCATGCCTTGCCTTTCCATACCTTGTCATGCCATTTCATGTCTTTCCTTTCCATGCCATGCCTCGCCATGCCATGCCATGCCTCCCCATGTCATACCATGCCTTTCCATTCCATTCCATGCCTTGCCTTGTTGTACCATGCCTTTCCTTGCCTTTCCCAGTCATCCTATGCCTTGCTTTGCCTTGCCATTCCATGCCATGCCTTGTCTTTCCATGTCATGCCTTCCATTTCCTTACCTTTCCATTCCATGCCATGCCATTACTTTCCTTTCCATGCCATGTCTTACCTTTCCTTTCCCTACCATGTCTTGCCTTTCCATGCCAGTCATGTCTTGCATTTCCATGTCATGCCATGCCTTTCCTTTCATGTCCTTGCATTGACATGCCATGCCTTAACTTGCCTTGCCATGACATGACATGCCTTGCCTTTCCATTTCATGCCTTTCCTTGTTATTTCACGCCTTGAATTTCCATATCATGCCTTGCCTTTCCATGCCATGTAATGCCTTGCATTTCCTTTCCTTTCCTTTCCTTTCCTTTCATTTCCTTTCCATGCCATGCCTTTCCTTTCCATGCCTTGCCTTGTCATGCCATGGTTTTCCTTGCCTTGACTTTTCATGCCATGCCTTGCCTTTCCATGACATGCCATACGATACCTTGATTTTCCATGCCATGTCATGCCATGCCTTGCCTTGCCTAACTAAAATTCATCTAAAAGGTACTTTCATTATGATATTCATAAAACTAATTGTCTGTAAAAATATAGTTCTTTTCATTGTTATAGAGAATTTATTTTCCTTTGAGTGACCCTCAAGAAATTTGTCTCTATAATCATAAACACCATTAAATTATTTCCAAATTCAATTAACTTCTAATAAATTTGTTTTCAAGTTAATTTAATAAAAAAAATAATGACATTCATGTATCATACCTTTTTTTGTTGCTTGAAAAAAATGCTTGTACTTAATGAAAAAATTTAATACCTAAAAATTAAAATCAAAGGATTCATTAAGAATGTAGTTCTGCAACTTGTTATCCCATCTATCTTAGATAAAAATAATTGCATGAGAATTTCAATGTCATTACATAAGCTCTCCTTATTCATATATCTTAGGTATATTCATAGTTGTGAAACATGGATTATCATAATTAATAGGATTTACATAGAAAGGGATGTCACTAAATAGATTTATGTTACATCCTTTCAGTGTAGTCTCATTATACTATTGATCGATAGTTTCTTTTGGATTGCATGAAAAAGATATAACTTCAACAATTGATTTAAAATAAAAGAAATAAAAATTAATCTTTCAACTCAATAACTTTTATAACAAGATATAACATGTAGACCTAGACCTAGACCTAGAACTTGCCCTGCCTTTCCATATATATCATTGCTTATCCTTATCATGTATTTCCTTGTCTTGCCTTGCCTTGCGTTGCCTTTCCTTCCATTGCCATACCTAGACCTAGATCCATATCTAGACATTGCCTTGCATTTTCATGCCTTGTCTTGCCATGGTCTAGGTCATGGTCTATGTCATGATATAGATCATGGTAATGGTTTAGTTATAAGTATTAGTCTAGGTATAAGTCTAGGTCATGGTTTAGATCTAGGTCTAGGTCTATGTGTTGTGAGGGAAATCTCCTTACGGACTAGCAAATAGGGTTAGAATTTGCATGCAGAGATGTGACCTAGAGAAAATTTACTTTCTAGCTTCATCCCCAGACTTAAATCCCATTTCTTTTTAGTAAATGCAATGGCAAGATTGACCTACCTCATTCCGGGCGTTTGATGTCGATCCCTTGTCGTATTTGATTACTTGTTCGCAGTTCTCCTTTCCAACGTTGACCTGCATACAAGACAAGAAACAACTACACATGCATACTACCTATAGAATAACGGGTTAGAAATTCAAACATGTACTTAGCAAATTATGAATAACTCATGAATTGGGACGGGAAAATCACTTTCTTTATTACTTTGAATGAGTCAACTTACAAAAGTTGAGACCAGCCACCACTCCGCGAACCTGATCCTGGGCTCCTCTTCAACTTTCCTCCAACTGCTTTGCTTTGTATCTCCTTTGGCACAAGGAAAAGCTAAAGGGTTGGGACAATGGGAATACGCAAATGGGCAGAGTTTCTTTACTATATTTTTCCTCTCTCAAATGGGACCCCTACCCCTTCTTTTATAGGCTAGAAGGAGCTAGGTATTTGGACGAACCCTTGGCCATGCATGGTCGGGAGTTTCAGTTAACTCACCCATAGCTTTTGTGTTCCGTCGACAACTTTCCTTTTTTCGTGCTTTTGTCGGTCCATGCAGGTTGTCTTAGGTCAGCCAGTGTGTACACGCGTGCAATAATGGAGTAAGGCGCGTGGGCCTTTATAAAAGAGGATTTTCAAAGAGTTGTTCAGCAGTGCTTTGGCAAAGAAGGGATCTGAGATGGCCTGATGCCAGGTAAGCAGGTATGGTGCAATTTAGGGTTGTAACAGATGCCCCTAATGTATGAGGTCAGAAGAACATCTGATGGTCGAAATACATTACCAATATTTATTGACGTGTTGAACAACTGAGCCCAAGGATCAGGAACTGGGAGGTGTCGTCTGCAAAATAACAAATGTCTCACCGAGGCGGGCATACCCATGCTCGGGATAAAATAGAATCATGGCTACCAATCAAATACACTGTAGATCCATGTTACATAAAGAGTAGTTGCAAACAATACACAATGGAGCTACATCTCGAAATCAGAAAGATATACATATAGAGTATCTATCTTCTAGAAGCTTATTTGACCTGATGGTTGGAGATGAGGTCTTCAGAGCTCGAGCAACAACTTCAAAATCTTCAAAACTCGGGTAGGAATGTAATATGAGTGTACAACTGCACTACCCAGAGGTCTTCGACGACTCGTCGGTCATGGACTAGATAATATTGATGATTAGACTGAAGGCTTCAGCGATTTCGAACAAGGACTTGATTGGATGTTCAGGATGGTTGGGTATGAGGGCAAGAGACAAATTGCAGAGGGGGCCTACTTAGGCTTGGTGACAAACTTCCCTTGGACAATATCACGACAAATGATGAGACTCAGGCAGCATGGCATTAATCATAAGTCTACGAAGCAGGAGGCAACACAAACTCTCCATATGTTTGGAAGGATAACCAAACGATGGAGGACACAACTCTATATAGCGAGAAAAAGCTTCCTAAGGTCGTACTACATCCCATAGTCTGATGAAAAAATGGACATATGTGCTTTATCCAAGGGTGACTCATTATGCTGCCAATAAAGAAAATACTTTTCCCTTCCTCTTTTTGGGGTATATTTGATTTTTTTTGTCCTTTTCAATAGTTGTGGAAAAATAATAAAGGAATATTACGTTACAAAGGAGGAACGAGTGTTGCAAACATACAAGTTCAAGGCACAAGGACAAGACTAATGTTCAAAATAATGATACTCGGGAAAAAATCCTCCAGGGGCAAAGGGTGTTAAAATGCAGAAGCAAACCGTTACAAGGCTGATATATAAGGTATGCAAATGCGGTTAACAAAACACACAATGGTAACATCCTTCGATGTAAGTTTGACGAGCCCGGAGAAGGTAAGCTCGGTGGTTTTTCATATTTAGAGAGTCTAAAAAAACATAAAAGGAGACTCCATTGGGGTACCTTTTTCGAATATAGTCTAGTGGGTTCGAAAAAGGGGTAAACTAGCACCGATAAGACATCGATTCAAAACCATTTTAACAAGTGTGACAAGGACAAGATCACTCGGCTATTTTTTCATTTTTAAGGAGTTTGAAAAAAGCTTAACTATGGACTCCGTCAGGAATGTTCTTCTGGACCAGTTTAACGAGTGTGAAAGAATAAGGTCACTCGACGATCTTTTCAATTTTAGGGAGTCTGAAAAGAGCTTAACTATGGACTCCGTGGGGGTTCCTTCTTCGTAAGTTTAGTACCTCAGGCCCGAAAAAGGGATAAAATTATACCTGAGAGTACTCTTCTATAGAGATGAAGTTCCATAGAGTATATCTTTGTTCGTACAATTGACCGTCCAGACCGAAAAAGGGGTAAACTACTGTCGAACAGACGTGACTTCAAATTTCAGTTTAACGAGTGTGAAAGGCCACAAGATCGCTCGACAATCTTTTCATATTTAGAGGGTCTGAAAAGGGATTAAAAGAAGACCCGTTATTTTTTGGGAGTCCTGAGGGTGAGGTCAAGAGCGAAGAAGAATTATGTAAATGAGGCTCAAACTCGTATTCAGGAAAAACTGCAAGGACTCTCGAGCCTACATTGTTGTAGAGATAGCATGAATACCATAATGCAACCAAGATCTACCTAGGGAATCCATGTTTCGGTAGGCTCTACCACCAAGTTGCGACACTTCTCAAGAATAAATGATGGTTCTGTGTCACAATCTGATGGGATCGATCCTATGGCAAATGAAAAAGACAACGAGATACAAAAATCAGGGTAGAAACCTAACCTATATGCTCAGGTTGATCGTCGGAAAAATTTTCATGGACCGTCAAAATTACCTTAAAACTCCCAAAAAATGTCCCAATACCCAATCAAATCCCTCCAATGCAACTCTTGAATCACTCTAAATGGTTTTTGGTATAAAGAAAATGATAAGGGAGGCCAAAAAAGTGACAAAAAGAGGCCAAAAAGTCTATAAATAGAAGTTGGCAGCTCATTATCACCATTGCTGATTTGGAAATTGACTCTGGAGCCAAAAGACCCCCTTTGATAAAAATGGTGATTCCGGGAGCTACAGTGGACGAAACGAACTTCCGTCTGGACCAAGTAAGTACAAACTCCCCTATCTAGCTATTCAATTCTTTATTTTTGCTTTGCATTTCATTTTTTGGGTGGGCATCAAGATTTAAAAGGTCGGCCCTAGGTCCACGCGGGTTGTCTCTAGACAGGCCGCGTGTACACTCGGGCAGAGTAAAACCTGCCCGCGTGGACCTCCCTTTATATAAAAAAATAAAAAAGCACTCACCCACCCTACTGAACCTTGTTGTTTTGGTAGGATGTATGTCCACTGGAGGGAAAGGGAGCATGAAGAAGTTAGTGAGTTGGTTGCGGGAGATCTGAATGCCATGGCCGCGTTAATGCAATGTGGTTTGTTAAATTTCTTCCTATGTCCATTTATGTGGGCACAACCGAGGTTACTGAATTCCTTGGTTGACTATTGGCACCCTAATGCAGAGGCTTTAGAGGGGAAATCACTGGTGCCCACCACTGAGGATATCTACTTTTTGACTAGCCTCTCAAGGAGAGGGGAACCAGTCAACTTTAGGACGTTTCCGTCGGAGCCGCATAACATAGCGGAACTGATAGCCCTGTACTGTGAGGCTGGGACAAACTGTTTGAGCTCCCAGGTGCCTATAAGAAAGATCACTAACCTATCACTGCAAGCAATATTATTGCTCATTGGGTGGATTACTGGTTCAACGACCTTCCATCAAGCATCCCGCGCACAAATGAAATGTGTTGTCCAATGCTTGAATGCACAAATTTTCGACTGGAGTACTACACTGCTGGAGTGTATGAAGAGGCAATTGACAGATTTCCGTCAACGAACACATAGGAACTTCGGGTTCGGGACTATTTTGTGTTCGTTCTTTTTCGAGAGAGTTCCAAGTTTTAGTCCTCGGGTAGTGGTATGAGGCCATCAGGCCTCTTTTCCTGCTATGTGTAGATGGGCAGTATTACTGCCGCAACAGGGTGGTGGAAGGACCAATGAGTCCTTCGATGATGACTTTTTTGCATGGCTGTCACGGAAAATCCCGGTTATAGAGGACTACCCCTATGCCGGGATTGATTTTTTGAGAGACCCGGAGATACCAGTACCTCCTAGTGAGGAGCGAGGGGAGATGGGTAAGTCTCTCCCTTTGTATTTTTTTTGTTGTATATATAATTTTTATTTCGTTTTTGTTATATATATTATTATTTTTTTGTCATGCCAGAGTATTTGACAGATATGTGTTCATTGTGTGCAGACGTGGGACCAGTGCGACCTGCTGATTATGCAAGGAACAGGCGTCATCCTTGGCCAGGGGCCACAGCCGCCACTGCCGGGGGACCAATAGTAGCAAGAGACCTCCTAGCCGGGGAGGCTAAGAGGGTACTTAGATGAGTTGAGTGGAACTTTACTGCACTCACTCACATAGTCCCGATGGCAGAGATTGAGGACCTGTTGCCATCCATGCAGCCTCATGTAGTGGGGGCACCTCGGACGTGGGTCCGATTGTTTAGGTGTTTAGCCCATGCTGTGGACCAGTATAACAGGGCCCATAGGCCCTTAACCTATTTAGACATTTTACGTACCACGAGCACTACTTGTATATATTTTTTGAGGGCATAAGCCCTGTGACTCGTTATTGGTCCTATTTTTGAGGCGCTTGCATCCATTTATGTATTCTGGTTACTTTCTGATATTATATATGGTTTTTTTTTTTTTTGGTCGTTTGTGTCTTATGGATCATGTGTAAAAATAATGTATTTACATGCTTATTTTAATGTGCTTTCATATGTGTGCGAGATGCCAATCTAAAATTTGATTAGCTAGAGTATCTGTAACTTGGTTTAATCTCCTAGGAACATGAAAATACGTAATATAATCAAAGTTTCGTTCCAAGAGACGTACCCTAAGGAATCGTCGGTGTAAAGTTGGATCATGAACCCGGTACACTCTGTTTAACTTAGACACAACCAGTTGAGCATCGAGATAGACCCGAAGATGAGAGATACCCAATGACAAAGCATCACGAAGTAATTCAATAACTGCACTATACTCGGCGACATTATTTGTGGTGTCACCTAAGCATATACCTCTGGAAGATAACAACTGGTCTTGAGGTGTAAAGATTACTCAAGCTACGGAGGCAAGCCTCCGAGTGTGTCTACTAGCACCATCTTCATACCCAACGAACACCTCGGAATCACTTGACATCTGCCACAATGATGAAAGATAACATCAATGATATGTCCATAACACTTAAAAGAAACTAAAAAGTAATAGTACAAAGACTATACATATGTTACAAAAAGTTACCCACAGTGACCTGCCTATGAGTAATACTTCTTGAGGTAGAGCCCATTTCCAGGCTCCGCCAAAGCATTCCCTTCAAAATCAACCAGACGATAGGCACCCTTTTTTAATACCTCTTTTATGATGAAAGGCTCGAACCACATGGGTTTGAATTTGCCTGCCCCTAGGGGGTCCTTATCTTGGTCATAGACCAGGACAAGGTCGCCTTCAGAGAAAATCCGAGGACAAACAGACCTATCATATTGACACTTGACCTTATGTTTGTGAGCCTCGTTGGCCAGGGCCGCATCATGACGCTATTCATTGAGCTGCTCAAGGTATACTAACCGTTCTTCAAGTGGAGAAGTGTCTGGCAATAATTGTACTGCCAATTTTAGAGACGGGACCTGACATTCGATGGGCAAGACTGCCTTCAGCCCGTAAATGAGTTGAAAAGGTGAGAAACTGGTTGCAGTCTTAACAGATGTTCGGTAAGCCCATAGTGTCGAGTATAACATCAAATGGAAATTTGACTTGGCTGAGTTGATAGTTCGTTGTAGAATAGTCTTAAGAGTTTTGTTTACAGCTTCCACCTGCCCATTGGCCTGAGGGTAGTAGGGTGATGAATGTTCTTTCCGTAACCCAAGATTTGATGTTAATTCGGTCATCATCTAATTCTGAAAGTGACTGCCATGGTCAGTGACAATATCCCTCAGGACGTCGAACCTTGCTATGATCTAGTTGAATAAAAAGAGAGTTGCAGTCTCTCCATCATCTTTAAACATTGGCATAGCTTCAACCCACTTTGTGAAGTAGTCGACAACTATGTTGATATAGCGATGCCCCCTTGCTGAAGGGGGCTTGCAAGTAGTGTAATCAATCCCCCACTTGGTGAAGGGTCCAACTGTGATGACGGGAAACATGGGAGCGGGATGTGCCCTCATCTTCTGAGAGAAGATTTGGCACGAATGGCACTTCTTGACTGATTCGATACAATCTTTGATAAGTGTTGGCCAGAAGTAACCTACTCGTAGAATCTTTTGGGTTGTTGCCAACCAGACAAATGACCACCACAAGATCTGGTATGGCAATCATTGAGCATGATAATTGCCTCCTCATGAGTGAGTCATCGGTGTAGGATGCAGTGTACACCTCTATGATACAACATATCATCAAGTATGAGATAATTCTTAGCCTGATGGTGTATACGTCGATGCTCATCACAAGAAGCAGAAGTGGGGCACTTCAAAGTCTAGAGATAGATAAGTATATCTCCGTACCAGGGATCCGAAGATGTGATCAAAAACAGATCTCCCTGGATAGGCGATTCTTCAGGCACACCGTCACCTAACTCAACTGGAAGTTCTGAAATAAGCTCTGCGAAGACCAATGACTTTTTGGACTTTGCTGAAACGAAGTCTAATTCAAACTCTTGGAGGATGAATATCCATCTACTGATTTTTCCACCTATTATATGTCGTGTCAACATGTACTGGAATGGATTCACGACAGCAATGACGGTGGTCTTGTGAAACAGAACGTAATGACGGAACCGTTGAACAACATGAACTGCTGCCAACGCAAGTTTTTCGATATGAGAATAATTGAGTTCTGGTCCTATGAGGCCTTGGCTTAGGTAATAGATCACGTACTCTGAGAACAAGTCATCTTCCTGAACTAAAACCATGCCAATGGTTGACTCTGTTGCAGCCAGATATAATAAGAAATCTTTGTTATAGTTAGGTGGCCGGAGCAAAGGGGCAGTTGTGAGGGCATGTTTTAATGCGTCAAAAGAGTGTTGAGCGGCATCATCCCAGTAAAAAGGAACGTCTTTCTTCAGTAAGCGCATAGATCCCTTGGTGATTTCAACATAGTTGGCGATGAAGCGCCATGACAAGTTCGCCTTGCCTTGTAGACTCCGAAGTTGAAGGATTGTGCCTTGGGGGGGGGAAACTGGATTATTGCCTCCACCTTGAGAGGATCGACCATGATCCCTGTTGTTGATACGATGAAACCTAAAAAATGTCCTGACGTTACATAAAAGCTGCACTTGTTTGGATTCAAGCGAATCCAGAAGTAGCGACAACGTTTGAAGATAAGTCTAAGGTGTGTGGGATGATTCGTTCTCTTGCAAGATCACAATGCTAAATCATCTAGATAGGCCTCGACTATATGCTTGAGGTCATGGAAAGAAAAATACATGGCCCACTAAAAGGTTTCTCCAGCATTTTTAAGACCAAAAGGCATTTTACGATATGCGAATGTAC
This sequence comes from Picea glauca, assembly GCA_000966675.3. Taxonomy (NCBI): domain Eukaryota; kingdom Viridiplantae; phylum Streptophyta; class Pinopsida; order Pinales; family Pinaceae; genus Picea; species Picea glauca. The sequence goes on along the minus strand of JZKD02S2304003.1, from coordinate 688,731 downwards.
CCCAAGGAAAAATGAATGTCATTTTGTGTTGGTCTTCGGGTTTGATTTGAATTTGATTATATCCCGAAAAATCGTCCATGAAAGAAAAGGCTTCGCAACCAGCACATTCATCAATGATCTGGTCGATGAATGGTGTTGGAAAATTATATTTGGGACATGCCTTGTTCAAATCATGAAAATCGATACATACACGAATCGTGCCTTGTTTTTTATTGACCGGCACAGGATTTGGCACCCATTGAGTCAAATGGATAGGATAGATAAAACCTGCCTTTAGCAATTTCTCAACCTCAACCTTAATGGATGTTGCTTTCTTAGGATTAACTGAATGAAGCTTCTGTCGAATAGGCTTGGCATCAGGATACGTTGTGATCTCATATTCAACTATTTTTGGATCGATACCTGGCATTTCCTCATAAGACCAGGCAAAAACGTTTTGGAATTCTTTGAAAAGATATGTGTAGATTTGAATCTCTTCGAGGGAGAAATCCGCTCTGATGAAGACATTCTCCATGATTCCAGGGTTTCGGGAGATATTGATTGGTATAATTTCAGCGATAGTTTCCATATTGCCCTCAGCATAAATTTCATGTGTAGCTAAGAGATTAACAGGGCATGACTGATCTCCCGTCATGGTTACAGTGAATTCTCCTGCTTCAATTTGGCTTAACTCTGGGAGAAAATATGATTTGTGATGAAGATCTTTCCAAGGTTTGTCTAGACTATTCATTGCTTCAATTACTGCTTCGTCAGAAGGCAAGACTAAGTCTAACGAATGGGTTTTAGCAAGAGAACCCTGAGCCCAAATAGGCTCTAGAAGTGGATCTAACTCTTGTGCAGGAGTCAGATCAGTGTTAGTTGAAGCTTGCTGGACTAAAGAGTACACTACTTCAGCTACAGACAAGGGAATGAACATGCCTGGGTGCCCTGTCTCATCCATCGTGGCCGATGGGGAAGGAAGTATCCAGGGATCCTCGAAGTAAGTCGTGCGGAACGACGAAACTTGAAAAATCTCAACCTTATGGTGAGTGGATATAAATTTGATATCGTCGTGAGGGGGCGAGTAATCGAAGGTACCCATCAAGGATGGGCACAAACCAACTCCTACGTTGATGACACCTGGTTGAGGATTATCAATCATCGGGACCATGGATGCCCCCAAAGTAGGGTCAGGTCTGGAGAAAGACAATTGATTGATGGTCACTATCTGGCCCTCGTGTGGAAACAACAAGACCTGGAAAACTGTAGCAACCACAGCTTGCATAGCATAAGTCCAACTCCTTCCTAACAAGAGGTTATAGTCGAGGGGAGCATCGACTACCTCTACTTCGACACACATGGTATTCCCTCCTAACTGCACGGGGAAAGAAGGAATGATGCCATGTAGTTGGAACGAACGACCATTGAAAGTGGTGAGGAGAGTAGGTGACAGAGACAAAATGGGCTGGCCAATGGCCTTCCAACATGCCAATGACATAACGCATGTCGAGGCGCCCTCATCAACCACCGTGCGGAATATATTCCGAGTAAAATGTTTCGTGGGATAAGCCACTACTATCTGAAACACTACGTGGTAAGGCAAATGAGGTTTTAAGTCGATTGTATCCAACATGATGGTACCTGGATTACAAGTCTCAGTAGAGCCTAAATCAGTTAACAAGGCTTTCCTCTGAGAAGGGCAGCTTTGGAGGACCTCCAAAGAAGACATCGCACAAGGGGTTTGTGATAAATCCTCCAGCACAGAGTAGTTCTAGGTGGCCCTTGTCTTTGGGTTATGAGAAGCTTTTTTAAATGCACCTTTGGGAATGTGTGTCATTGTTTCTCCCAACGTCTTCTCAATCTGTAGAGGAAGAGATGGGAGGTCAACTTCTTTACCCTTCTCATAAGTGCTTGGTTTACTATAGTCATGTGCTCTAGTCGATATAAAAGCATCACCCCTCACCATGTATACGTTCGCAGATGCGGGGTTTTTCAGAGGCAGACAGGGTTCTTGGCTGCCCCCTTCTGTGCTTGCTAAGGCTTGAGTTAGATTTTTCCCATGTTGAAATGGATTATTCAACACTGCTTGTTGTTGTTGCGTGACAAATTTTTGGGCCTCTACAAGTCAAGGACATAGATGGGTCAGGTGGTCTTCCGTGATCAAGTTGCAAGGATACCTCGCCTTCTGTTTTTTAGTGTTGTCCCCACCAACACTATCGGTGGGTTTTTTATCCCCCTTACCCTTCTTTCATTGTTTTTTCTTTCCTTTAGGCTATTGGGTGGCCTTTGGGTTAGTCGACTGCACTGTTTGTACACCCGATGTTTTGGTAGGGGGAGCAGCCAAAGCAATAGTTTGGTTGGCCACTGTGTGTTGTATAGATAACTGTTGCAACTGCTTTGTCAATTGCTCAGTGGGCTTTGTTTGTGCTGAACCAACAATACCATCGGCATGTGATCTAGCTCTCTGTCTAGTTTTATCAAGGATTGAACGTGGTGCATCTGGCAAGATGTTGTATAACAAACCAGACTGAGAATATATGATCTCAAATTGTTGAGCCCTCATGATGGAATATTCTTCGAAGAATACTCCCGACGTCGCGACGTCTTTGGATAACTGCGGGACCAAAGACTTAAGGAACCACTCAAGCAGGAATGCTGGTGGGACTGGTACCTTGATTAAACTCTTCGGGCGTCTCCATTCTCGGATGTGATCAGAGATATGGTCCGCTATTGTCTATTCGAAATTGGTGAGCAACTCTGTGCCAACGTCGTATCTCACAGGTAACTGGAAATGGTTCAGGAAAGCCATCGCCAGTTCGCCAAAGGAAGAGTATCTTGAGCAATCGAGCTCAATGTACCATTTCACGACACTCCTAATGAGAGTACGTTGAAACAATCGCAGTTGTACGGAGTCATGTTTCAATGAGTTATATTAGCACCAAAGATGAAAGGTAGTCACATGATCTTCCTGGATCTTCGTTAGGCTTGGCTTCGAACTTTGGAATGTTCGAAGGCAACTTCGTTAGCATAGGAGGCCAACGCGGATCATGACAAATAGGGTCACTCAACAACCTTGTCAAATATGGCAAGCGTAAAGTCGCCAGGAACGGTAGTTTGGGTTGTTGGTGATAACCTGGGAAAAAGGGGCCTGGGGTTTGACTAGCACTAGGTTGCCAGGAAAAGTTTGGCTGCTGGCCTAGATTTTGGTAGAAACCATGTCCCTGGCCAGCGTATGGATTTTGTAGATGTGGAGACATCATCAGATGATTTCCCAAATAGGACATAGATGGTTGGGCATGCATTATATTCGAAGGACTCTAGGAAGGATTGCCCCATGGTGGTCCCATGGGGATGGGCATAGTAGTTTGTTCAGGGTTCCATTGATTGTGGAAAGAATTACCCCAGATCGGCATTCCGAACAAGGGAACGAATCCCTGCCAAGAATTCCAAGGCCATGATGCAGAAGAAGTTCCTAGGTTTGACCCCTGTGCAGGAATAGTACCCTACATAGGAGTAGATTGTCCAAAAATGGGGTTTCCCCCAATTGGGAAAGAGGCTGATGAGAAGGTGTTGTTACCAAACATTTCATTCAAAGAAAATGGTGTCGAGCCTACCAGCATACTATGCGAAGGTGGTCCTTGACTCCCCGCTCCAAATAAACTATTGTGTGTAGGCTTCCCGGCGGATGGCTGATGCAAGCCGCCAAGTGAAGGGGACGAAGGAGGGATATGACCTCCTCTATAAGGGAAAGCGTTAAAAGGAGCAGGGGTGCCCAACATGTGACCTTGCAGAGGAGCGCTAGAGCTCCCTGCCCCCAGACCTAAAGTCTGTAAAGTGGAGTAGGAAAGTACAAGACTTGTACCTGAACTAGGCATCCCGTATGAGAATGGAGGGTCTGTTGCACTTGGTGTGAAAGGGGTTGTGGCCACCGCCAAAGACGGGATCAGACCACTGTGCGATGTAGAAGTGGTCGAGACCATGGTGGCTCGGACCGATGACAATGGGTTAGGAGGTGAAAACTCTCATGTGGTGACAACCGTAGTGGGAATTGAAGAATTCCCAGAAGGAGTAACAACATATGTTTCCATTGTTGTGTGCAACACTGTCTGGTTCTCATAAAATTGAATTGGTACGATGAAAGGTGCCAAGAAATCAGTGGTTGGGGTTTCAACCGGGCCAAGAGCGGTTGATTCAAGGTCTAAAACGGTTGATTCCTCTGGGTGTTGGTCGGGCACAATTGCTTATAACCCGGTCACTTCAAAAGACCCTTGTTGGTCTAGCTTTCGCCTCAATGGTGGCGGGGGTGGCTCCAGTGTAACCGGCGGCAAGCCAAGAAGCCTTCATGACCGGAAAAGCTCATGATCCTCACTATGTGAGAAGATCAAAGACACTCTAAGTTAGTCTAAACGCTCAAAAGTAACACACACTTTTTAGCCCCTAGACGATAAGATAGGCAAACACTAAATTAATTGGAAGAACAGTTACAACAGCCAACACAAGAGCAACTTACCAGTGCAAGTGCAACTCGAACACGGAATCACCCTCCAGGTATACTCTACAAAGCATGGCCCGATGTATGTCCTAGGTACCACGGTATACCCCCACAGTCATCTGTGTATATCCCTAAAATAGATAGGTAACTAGGTTGCCAGCACACAAATAGTCACCAGGTGGGTACGGTTGAAAGTCAGGTAGACCACAATGAGAAGGGTATCGAGCCCAAAACCTGTCAAGGGTATCAAAAGCAAGTGTTCTGGAAGACAACCTAGGACCTCGAATGGATTCGAGACCCACGAAGCCCCGTGGAAAATGCAATCAACGGAATCCCAAAACAAGCCCTCTATATGTGTTCTCCACTACGATTGGTCTAGCTTTGGAGGGGTTATCTCCGCTACGTTTCCGCACGCGACCTCGTGTTTATCCCCTATGTTAGAGGGGGGTCCCGAATAACTGTCACAACACTAGACATAGACACTGCCTAACTCAGACTTCAATGTTTGATTTTAAATGGCCTTGAAGAGTTTCCTCTCCAACCTAATCCAAGGCCCTAATCCTGAACTAGTTGGTGAACCCTACAAACATAAAAGTCTAGTAGATTTTAAATTTAGCGTCAAATTTATGGCTTTGTCTTACATCAAGGGGTATGAAAGTGAAACTGATGATGTGTAAAAGACGAAAGCAAAAAATGAATAAAAAAGCTGGAAACAAAACTTTTACTTAATGCAAAATTTCAACAACTTTTCAAAATAAATATTTTTAATTTTCTAAGATTTTGGACAGCAAACTCAAAATAAATTTCACTTGATTACAAGCTACTTATGATCTAAGTAAACTGCAAAAACTTATGAAATAACTGACTTTTCCCTGGCTAATAATGCAGAAACACACTCTTCAACCAAACAAGAAAATGAAAAGAGATTTTTTTTTATTTAAATGCTTGATAAAGCACAAAAAGAAAAATACCAACAAGCAAAAACCAAGAAAACAATTATGACCTAATCATAGATCGCAAAGAATCAGGTCAAAAATCACACACTAGCAATTTTGTTTTTAAAAAATGATTCTCACACTTGTCTAAAAACCCTAAAAAAATCTTTTATTTTTATGACAACTTTTTTAAATGAGAAAAAGCGAGCTAAAGGTAAGATTAATCCTAAGCTATAGACTGCTAAGACAGAGATTCAAATACCTGAGAGGTATAGTTCTCATCAAGGGAAAGGATGATTGCCTTACCCTCAAGATAAATTATCCTGCACAAGCACGCTACTGTTAATCCAACAACTAGTGTGTGAGCACAAGCTATATAGAGACATAGGGCGTGTACATGCAGGCTGACCTTGTACAGGTCGTGTGTATCTCTAAACTCTAAGAAAAACTAAAAAAAGACAGACCAAACCAGGAAGAGACCTCTGATATTGATACCCAGGGTCTCTTGAAGGCTTAGACAATCTTTTAACAGAAAAAACAAACAATGTAAGGAAAAATGATAAAGAAAAAACAATCTGAGATAAGGATGCAAACAAACAAGACTCAGACAAAATTTCAGAACACCCCCTGAGAATGTGTGATTCTGACAGGGAAGAGGATGACTGCCTCAGAAGTTCTCTAAACTCTACACACTACTGCTACTTCTTCAGCTAGTGTTCCCACGTGGGCTGTAAGAGAGTAGGGCGTGGGTACACGTGTGCAGACCTTATGCAGGCCGCGTGTACCTCTTTGGGTCCCGAAAAAACATAGTCAAGCAAATAACAGGGAAAGATGGTATGGAAAACCAGACTCCCTGCTAGCTCAGACCTTATAGAAACTAAAAGAAAAAATAGGCAAGAAAAACTAGTCTTTAAAACTACCCAAAAACTAAATAAAATTCCAGGAACCCTAGAGAGTTTCCCCAGTATGGTCGCCAATTCTGTTGTGAGGGAAATCTCCTTACAGACTAGCAAATAGGGTTAGACTTTGCATGCAGATGTGACCTAGAGAAAATTTACTTTATACCTTCATCCCCAGACTTAAATCCCATTTCTTTTTAGTAAATGCAATGGTAAGATCGACCTACCTCGTTCTGGGCGTTCAATGTCGATCCCTTGTCGTACTTGATTACTTGTTCGTAGTTCTCCTTTCCAATGCTGACCTACATACAAGACAAGAAACAACTACACATGCATACTACCTATAGAATAACGGGTTAGAAATTCAAACATGTACTTAGCAAATTATGAATAACTCGTGAATTGGGACGGGAAAATCACTTTCTTTATTACTTTGAATGAGTCAACTTACAAAAGTTGAGACCAGCCACTGCTCCGCGAACCTGATCCTGGGCTCCTCTTCAACTGTCCTCCAACCGCTTTGCTTTGTATCTCCTTTGGCACAAGGAAAGGATAAAGGGTTGGGACAATGGGAATATGCAAATGGGCAGAGTTTCTTTGCTATATTTTTCCTCTCTCAAATGGGACCCCTACCCCTTATTTTATAGGCTAGAAGGAGCTAGGTATTTGGACGAACCCTCGGCCATGCATGGCCGGAAGTTTCAGTTAACTCACCCATAGCTTTTGTGTTCTGTCGACAACTTTCCTTTTTTCATGCTTTTGTCGGTCCACGCAGGTTGTCTTAGGTCAGCCAGCGTGTACACACGTGCAGTAATGGAGTAGGGCGCGTGGGCCTTTATAAAAGAGGATTTTCAAAGAGTTGCTTAGCAGTGCTTTGGCAAAGAAGGGATCTGAGATGGCCTGATGCCAGGTAAGAAGGTATGGCACAATTTAGGGTTGTAACACTATGTCATGGTCATGGTTTAGGTATAGGTATATTTCCAACATGTCCCTGAATGGATTGAGCAGGCAAGTTGCAAATCATGATAAAACTCTAACTGGGTCTTGAATCGATGAACCATCAATTGCATTGGATCCAGGGAACCAGGTTTCAGCTAGTGGGTCCCCTCCACTATCATTATGTTTCCCAGAAAAGTGTTTGTTGGAGGATCATTGGGACTATGATTTTGCTCAATGAGGCATAGTGCAATTTCTAAACAAGAGGTCGATTTTAAAGTACACTATGACGGGCGATTTTGGGTAGCATGGTCGTGTGGGCCTTGACCAAAGAGACACACAAGAGCTTACAGAACTCTATTATGATTCTTGGTTTGGATTTTATGCCCCTGAACCAAATTTCCAAAATGTCCCTAAATGGATTGAGGAGGTGAATTGCAACTCGGGATAACACTATAATCGAGAATGGGATTGAAGAACCATGGATTTCATTGGATACAGGGAACTGGGTTTCAACTAGTGGGGCCCCTCCGCTATCATTCCATTGCCATGAAAATCCTTTTTTGGAGGATCACCAGAACTAGGGTTTTGCTCAATGAGGCACAGTGCAATTTCTAAACAAGAGGTAGATTTTCAAGAACATTGTGTAGTATGATTTTGGGTAGCGTGGTCACATGGCCCTTGGACAAACACACATGTGGGAGCTTATGGAACTTCGTTATGCTGCTCGGTTTGGATTTTATGCCCCTATGCCAAATTGCCAACATGTCCTTGAATGGGTTGAGGAGGCAAGTTGCGACTCGTGATAAAACTTTAACCATGACTCAGATGGATGAACAGTCAGTTGCATTGAATCAGGGACATTGGATTTCAGTTAGTGGGGCCCCTCCATTGTCATTTCATTGCTTATAAAAGTGTTTGTTGGAGGATCATCAGAACTAGGGTTTTTCTCAATGAGGCATAGTGCAATTTCTGAACAAGAGGTCGGTTTTCAAGAACATTGTATCAGACGATTGTGGGTAGTGTGGTCTCATGGTCCTTGGTCACACAAATGTACGAGAGCTTACGAAACTCCATTATGATTCTTAGCTTGGATTTTATGCCGCCAGACCAAATTGAAAACACGTCTCTAAATGGCTTGAGGAGGCGAGTTGCAACTCGTGATAAGACTTTAACTAGGACTTGAATGGACAAATTGTTGGTTGCATTGGATCCAGGGCACAATGTTTTAGCTAGTGGGGTCCCTGCTCTATCATTTTGTTTCCGGGAAAAGAGTTTTTTGGAGGATCATCAAAACTAGGGTTTTTCTCAATGACTCATAGTGCAATTTATTAACAAGAGGTCGATTTTCAAGAACACTGTGTTGATTGTGGGTAGCGTGGTCACATGGGCCTTGGTCAAATAGACGTGTGAGAGCTTATGGAACTCTGTTATGCTACTCGGTTTGTATTTTATGCCCCGATACCAAATTGCCAACATGTCCTTGAATGGATTAAGGAGGTGAGTTGCAACTAAATCTCTATATGAGACTCGAATGGATGAACCATTGGTTGCATTGGAACCATGGCACCAGGTTTCAGCTAGCGGGGCTCCTCTGATGTCATTCCATTACATGAAAAAGTGTTTGTTGGAGGATCACCAGGACTAGGGTTTTTCTTAATGAGGCATAGTGCAATTTTTGAACAATAGGTCTATTTTCAAGTACGTTGTATCAAGCAATTGTGGGTAGTGTGGTTGTGTGGGCCTTGGCCAAACAAACATGCGAGATCTTACAAAACTTTGTTATGCTTATCAATTTTGATTTTATGTCCCTAGACCAAATTAGCAACATGTTCCTAAATGACTTGAGGAGGCGAGTTGCAACTCATGATAAAACTTTAACCGAGACTCGAATGGATGAGCCATCAATATCATTGGATTTGGGGCACTGAGTTTCATCTAGTGGGGCCCATCTGCTATCATTCTGTTGACAGAAAACCATTTGTTATAGGATCACCAGAACTAGGGTTTTGCTCAATGGGGAATAGTGCAATTTTTGAATAAGAGGTTGATTTTAAAGAACACTATGTCGAGTGATTGTGGGTAGTGTGGTCTCATGGGCCTTGGCCAAATAGACATGTGGGAGCATAAAGAACTATGTTATGTTGCTCGGTTAGGATTTTATGCCCCTGGAACAAATTTCCAACATGTACATGAATGGCTTGAGGAGGCAATTTGAAACTCGTGATAAACACTAGCCGAGACTCATATGGACAAACCATTGGTTTCATTAGATCCAGGGCACCAAGTTTCAGCTAGTGGGGCCCCTCCACTTTCATTGTTTTTCCCGGAAAAGCGCTTGTTGGAGGACCACTAGGACTAGGGTTTTTTCTCAATTAGGCATAGTGTAATTTCTTAACAAGAGGTCGGTTTTCAGGAAAAATATGCCAACTTATTGTGGGTAGCATGGTCGCATGGGCCTTGGCCAAACAGAATTGTGGGAGACAAAAATTTGTTATGTTGCTTGGTTTGGATTTTATGCCCCCGGACCAAATTGCCAATATGTACTAGAATGACTTGAGGAGGTGAGTTTCAAATCATGATAAAAATCTAACCGAGACTCTGATGGAAGAATCATCAATTTCATTAGATCCAGGGCACCGAGTTTCAACTAGTGGGGCCCCTCTGTTGTCATTTTGTTTCCCTAAAATGCATTTGGTTGAGGATCACAAGAACTAGGGTTTTTCTCAATGAGGCACAATACAATTTCTAAACCAAAGGTTGATTTTCAAGAACACTATGTCGATCGATTGTGGGTAGTGTGCTCATGTGGGCCTTGGAAAAATAGACATGTGGGATCTTACAAAACTCCATTATGTTGTTCAGTTTGTATTTTATGCCCCCGAGAAATATTGCAAACATATCCCTGAATGCGTTGAGGAGGCGAGTTGCAACTTGTGATAAAAATTTAACCGAGAATCGGATGGAAAAACCATTGGTTGCATTGGATCAGGGGCACCAAGTTTCGTCTAGTGGGGCCTCTCCACTGTCAATTTGTTCCCCGTAAAAGAGTTTGTTGGAGGATCACTAGAACTAGGGTTTTTCTTAATGAGGCATAGTGCAATTTCTGAACAAGAGTTTGATTTTCAAGAACACTGTGTCAGGCAATTGTGAGTAGCATGGTCACATGGGCCTTGCCCAAAAAGAAATTTACGAGATTTTTGAACTCCGTTATGTTGCTCAGTTTGGATTTTACACCCCCAGACCAAATTGAAAACATGTCCCTAAATGGATTAAGGAGGAGAGTTGCAACTTGTGATAAAAATTTAATTGGGACTCGGATGAACAAACCATCGGTTTCATTAGATCTGAGGCATAGGGTTTCATCTAGTGGGGCCTTTCTGCTATCATTTTGTGTCCTGGAAAATCATTTTTGGAGGATATCTAGAACTAGGGTTTTGCTCAACGACGCACGGTGCTATTTTTGAACAAGAGGTCGATTTTCAAGAAGATGGTATCGAGAGATTGTGGGTAGCATGGTCGCATGGAACTTGGCAAAAAATACATGTGTAATATTATGGAACTTTGTTATGCTACTCGGTTTGGATTTTATGCCCCCAGACCAAATTCTCGACATGTCCTTGAATGGCTTGAGGAGGTGAGTTGCAACTAAAACTCTAACTGGAACTCGGATTGATGAACCCTTGGTTTCATTGGATCCATACCATCAGGTTTCATCTAGTGGGGCCCCTCCGTTGTCATTCTATTGCCTGGCAAAGAATTTTTTGGAGGATCATAGAGACTAGATATTTGCTCAATGAGGCAAAGTGCAATTTTTGAACAAGAGGTTGATTTTCAAGAACTTTGTGACGGGAGATTTTGGGTAGTGTGGTCATGTGGGAATTGGAAAAACAAACATGTGGGAGCTTACAAAACTTCATTATGCTACTCGGTTTGGATTTTATGCCCCCATACCAAATTACCAACATGTCCCTGAATGACTTGAAGAGGTGAATTGCAAATCATGATAAAACTTTAATCAGGACTCAAGTGGATGAAATATCAGTTGCATTAGATCCGGGGCATTGGGTTTCAGCTAGTGGGGCCCCTCCACTGTCATTTTGTTTCCCCAAAAAGTGTTTGTTGGAGGATCACCAGAACTAGGGTTTTTATCAATGAGGCATGGTGTAATTTCTAAGAAAGAGGTTGATTTTCAATCACATTGTTTTGGAGAATTGTTGGTAGTGTGTTCACATGAGCCTTGGAGAGCTTACAGAACTCCAATATGCTACTTGGTTTGGATTTTATGCCCCCATATCAAATTTCCAACATGTCCCTGAATGACTTCGGGAGGAAAGTTACAACTTGCGATAAACTCTAACCAAAACTTGGATGGACAAACCATCAGTTGCATTGGATTTGGGGCACCGGGTTTCAGCTAGTGGGGACCCTTTGTTTTCATTTTCTTTCTTGGAAAAGTATTTTTGGAGGATCATTGAGACTAGAGTTTTTCTTAACGAGGCATAGTACAATTTCATAACAAGAGCTCAATTTTCAAGAACACTATGTGTTAAGCCCTAATTTTGGCTCATTACCCCTTAATTGGGGCATATTATATTAGTAATGTTATTTTATTTATGTCGGCTTTAGGCCATTAGTTGTAATTATACCTCCTAGTCTC
>JZKD02S2304003.1:661913-672452 GCA_000966675.3 Picea glauca | reverse complement strand
TCTCCTATATATACCAAGGAGACATTTTCATTTTGAATCATCTTGTACTTGAACATTTAAGTGGGGTAAAAGGAGGTTCCCCCCTCGAAGAGGCTTATTATCTGAAATTATATCTGTTTCAAGGCGTTGAGTACTTTTCCTGAGGTTTTTCCATGCTATATTGAGGTTTGGTTCTTAACACTATGCAATGCAATTGTGGGTAGAGTGGTTACATTATCCTTGGCCAAATAGATGTGCACGAGCTTATAGAAATTTGTTCTGTTGGTCGGTTTGGATTTTACGCCCCCAAACCAAATTTCCAACATGTCCCTGAATGGCTTGAGGAGGCAAGTTGCAACTCATGATAAAAATATTACCAGGACTCAAATGGATGAACCATTGGTTGCATTGGATTCAAGGCACCAAGTTTCAGCTAGTGGGGCCCCTACATTGTCATTTTGTTTCCTAGAAAAGTGTTTATTCGAGTATCATTGGGACAGGGGTTTTGATCAGAATCATAGTGCAATTTCTGAACAAGTGATCGATTTTCAGGAACATTGTGTATGGAAATTATGGGTAGTGTAGTCACATGGGTTTTGGGAAAACAAATGTGTGGTAGCTTATGGAACTCCATTATGCTTCTTAGTTTGGATTTTATGCCACTTCATTGTTCTTCCTTGCTCTTCTTTGGACTGTAATCTTGGATAGATTATTTGATGTAGTTAAATCCTAGGTCTTGCTTACTACTGAATTCCAAACTTCAGATCCTTTTCACTTCAAATACTGTTTCATACTTTCTCTCCATGAGGAATAATCTATTCCATCAAATAATGGAGCTTCAATTGCGGAGAGAGCCATCTGTCCACCCATTTCTTTAGGATCTACCTTCCAGTGGTTAAACTATGTTTGAAGGAACCTGCTCTGATACCAATTGTTGAACACACCGCCCACACTAAGAGTGGGGGGGGGGGGTGAATTAGTGTGTGGACTTTTCTTACTTTTATCCTTCTTAGAAGTTACCAGTTAAAACATATTTGAACAGATTAAGAACAATCAAATCATAATCACATTGGACACAGAAGATACAAGATGTTTGTATATAATTTATATGAATATATGTGAATATGAATTTTCCCAGCACCAACTCCTCAGAGAGCACCAACTCTCAAGCAAGACCCAGCTTACTGCAAGACCCAGCTTGCTGCAAGACCTAGCTTGCTGATAGAACACAGTCTATCCAACTAGACTTCAACCAACTCTAGTAGCATTGAGTCATTAATGAATCAATTGGGTTTCATGATCAGAAGTATACAATCAACAATCACCACGGAACTTCATTCTCTGTCTGAAATTTGTGTCTTCTTCACTTTATCTTTCCTCTGATATCTGCGCCTTATTCACTTCATCTTTCCTCTGATATTCATGCCTTCTTTCACTTCTTCTTCTCTCTGATATTTGCATGGACCTCAGGTCTGTATCCCCTTCATTTTTCCACAGGCCGCTCTTTCTCAACGAGCCTCAATTTTTCGCAAGTCCGTCTCCCTTCACCAGCACACCTTCAAGTAAGCCAATCATGGTGTATATATACTTGTTTATGCTCAAAAAATTGTTTAAGTTATTGATCTGACTTGTGTAATAAGTTATAACTAACTTGTTCATTTATAATAACTTTTGGGACCACCAGATCATCAATCCGGGGCTTCAACGTTACACCTGGCATCCCCTTTCCTTTCACAAATCGATCACAGTCATGGATCAATTTCCTTCGTCTCTGTGATAACAAAGATCAATGCTTCGTTCAAACCAGTTCATATGATCAATGATGTAGAACCACAGGCTTAGCAATTTAAGCGACGCATTACAATCTTCCCTTTCAAATCTCTTTACCATATGACCAATGGCGGTGACCTCATGTTAGGCGAGACGAGTTCTTGAATGCTTTACCGAATCAACGATTGTGAGTCAATTTTCTAGTGAGATGGACGGCTGACGGGATTTCAGAACTTCGACCTTCGGGTCTTCGTGACTTACTTCAGTGAAAAATTCTTGAATATGATATCACCGATACAATTGGACAATTCACGTTTATCTTGTGGAGATACATCAACGGTCCACTTTAACCTTAAACTCATAATTTTATAGCGAAATCCGACGGCTGTGACTTAATCATGCGCTGATATGGATGGCTATCGTTATTTCGGGACTTCACCTATCGGGACTTCGAGATGTGCAATATGTCAAAACTGTCGAGTGTCGATTTCATGAAAGTGACCAACGGTTCAATCCTTTCTTAGATCGACGGCTCTCTACCTCTCATGAGCTTTCAAGAGTTAAATGATGCTTGACCCTTAATTCCCTTGCAGCTTCACTGGAGCCAAGGACACGCGGCTATCGACACTTCTCCCTCTAGATAATTCTACCGTCTGTCCAGAACCCCAATGGCTCTTCAGACATCTGACGACTGAGATCTATTTCGGATGATCTGACGGTCCTGATCTTATTTAAATTGCTAACGTCACTTGATGACTTGGCATGGGTCGAGTAGCTTCCATGTGCCACTTAGATTTGTGAGTTACATGTACCTTATCTGTCGATTCAACTTGACATTTGTCAGTTTCTTATTGTGTGATGTGTCATAGCTGATGTGGTCTATCGACGTGTCTTACTTCCTCGATTGTGGGATCCTTTACTCCTCGACACTCCAAAATTCCAACAGGGGCTTAGTTCTTTGTTAACTCCTACCTTAACCTTCATCAACGTGACCACCAGCTGTGACCAGGGGCCAAGCCAGAGGAGTGCGTTGCGATTTCGCATATCGCGAACTCCTAATATGAGTTTCCTTGCTTGAAACTCGTGAAACTTTGAAATGCTTCATGACAGATCAATGGTCCATGGCCTCGGTGATACGACGACTGATGGGGTTTCGGCACTTTGAACTCACAACATCTTTACCTTACTTATCCTATTCTTCCACATTGATATGATCTGACGACTGACGGGAATAGGGGTTAATCCGACGGCTATTAAATCTCTCGAAGCAGATCAACAGTCGTCAAATTTCCTCGATCCAGTGGTCTGGATCTATTCGCGATTTAGCATTTTGGTATTTCAGAGGTTAGATCGCCTCCCTTCTTCTCACTCCTTATTTCCCGATATCCGATATTCCACTCTTGTCGGATCGATGACCCACATCACTCCTCCTTTTTAGCTTTGGATCTAACGATCCATGTCGCTCATCCTCCTGAGCTTTGGAGTTTGAATGAATTCAGCGCTTCTCCTCCTTGCAGCTATGCTAGATATAACGGCCCACGGCTATTACGCTCTCTATCGTCCATCAAGATTATTGATGGCTCATTTCTCTGAAATCGACGGTCACAATCCTTTTACGATTCTCAAGCTCATGGTCAACCTCTTGATCGGACAACTGTTGAGCTTCTCACTCTGATTGGACGACTGCTAAGGACTCTCACCATTTATGTGCATTGATCAACTGCTCAGTCTTTTCACTAATCTCGACGACATCTCTACAATTTGTTCTTCCTTTAGATCTTGATCATTGAATCATTGTTGATCCTATCGTGATCAACAATAGTCATGGATTTCCTCTCTGTGCAATGTGTTATTCCTTATGAGATTTGATCTTTTGATAATTCGCTTCCCCTGTTCTCTCTTTCAATCTCTACACATAGTTTGACATCTTATTCTGACTAATCTTCTATTGACATCAATGACAATATCATCTATGGTTGTTCATCATTAACAATAGATCATCACATCGACTGTTGACATCAAAGACAATATTTCCAACACAACCATATGACCAAATCCAATGTTGATCCATATGTATGTTCTTCTCCTTAAGGTGATTGTAAAACAACTGAAAAACAATGTTTTACATAGGCTAAGTCATGCCACCAATCATATCCTATGTATAAGTGATACTCCTTCAATATAACTTTGTTTTCTTCATTACTATCTGGCCCATGCCTGTATCTAATATGGACCATTATGTTGACCTGTTTTGAGTGATAATAATGTATTTGAATCACATTTTTCGGTTTAAGGGTGTAATTCTCAACAAAATCAACCACTGATAAGATAATACCAATAGGAAATGTGTCTCTGCATAATCTAAAATTCTCATCTGTCATCGAGCCACATGGACATGTTGAAAATATTGTCGTGTCTTTTCGACAAAGTCCTTCTTGAAGTCACATACTTGTACATGGGGAGTCATCAATTGTATTTGTTTTCTTTCTTTCCCTCCATCAATATCATATGCGACATATTTAAAGCTTTGCAAGGAAACCCTCTCACCTAGTACATAAGATGTTGTGAATAAATTCTCTTGATGGTGATGACATAAATATAATTGACCACTCCTGCATAAGGATGTTATGCAATACACAAATAATATATGTGTGTGTGCATGTGTGTGTGTGATAATAATAACCATGCTCAATGTGATATCCACAACAACATGTGTTATAAATTGTGTTTATTTGAACATACTAAGGTTTTCGTTTATGGAAATATTTTTTTCCCAAGTTAAGTGCACTATGTCCTATCTTGAATCTCTCATACAGTTATGTCTGTGTAATGTCAAGAAAATTTTTAATATGGGGTTCATGGTCCTTATATCCCCTTCTCAATTTTAGTACATCTTTTAGGTTGGAAGAAGACCTAGTGTTCTCATGCCAGAAAGCTTATACTAGTCCCTTAACTACTCCAATTAACTTCATGTCAGAATGCGATAGCCTACTAGTGAAGACCCACAAATCTATTGGGCCACCTATGTCAAGGCTATCTCGTCTATTAGAATATGTTTTAAGGGTTTTAATATTCCATTTCATGAGATGAGAGGTTTGTTGGAGCAAACAATGTTTTCTTGTGATCTTGATAACAATTGATTGCGACAAGACATATCATGCTGCATTACAATCTTTGGAATGAGATTTCTTACCAATTTTTTGAAAAACATCCATAAGGTTTCTAACAATATGATGACTTGTTTATAAACTTTTGACTATTTTAATGTAATGTACCCCCAAATTCTCTATCATTCTTTTTTTTTTTTAATCTAACCATTACATCTAAAAATGGATGCACAACAATCAAAATTCCAAATTCGGATTTTCCATAAATGGAAAATAATTTCCAAATCCAAATTTTCCAAAAAAGGAAATTTATTTCAAAGTTCATTTAGAATTTAATATTCTAAAATTTGAGGATATTACATCCTCTCCCCCTTAAGTACAACATTGTCCTCAGTGTTCATTCCTCTCTCGGAATAGGTTTGGATAAGATTTCTACAAATCTTCCTTCAATTCCCAAGTGGCCTCCTTAGGGCTAAAGTGCTTCCATTTCACTTTTACCTGGGCGATGGCTCTGTTTCGTAGTATTATTTCTTTCTTGTCTAGAATTTGCAGAGGTTCCGCTTGGAACTCACCTTCTGGTTCCACCTACACCATGTTCCAATCAATGATGTGAGTAGGATCATGAATATACTTTTTTAATAAGGAAACATGAAAAACATTATGAACTTTTAAGTTTGTAGGAAGTGCTAGTTGATATGCCACGGGTCCGATTCAAGTTAATATCTCGAAGGGGCCACAAAACCTGGGTGCCAAATTTGAACAATTTCCTAGCTTTAGAGAGCTCCTCCTTACTTTGAATTTCATATACACATGGTCCCCAATTTGAAATTCCTGGTGTCTCCTTTTTAAATCTGCGTAGCTTTTCTGTCAGTTTTGGGCCTCCTTTAAATTTTGTTGTACCCTTTTTACCATTTTCTCCATTTCCTGGAGCATTTTCAGTCCCATCATAAGCCTATCAACTGGATTATCCTAGCTAATCAGGGTTGTGCATTTCCTTCCGTATAATGCTTCGAAGGGACTCATCTAGGTTGATGTATGATAGCCATTATTGTAAGAAAATTCAACTAAGTGTAGGTACTCCTCCCACTTAGTTGGTTTGTTCTTACGTACATTCGTAACATGTCTTCCACAATATGATTTGTTCGTTCGGTTTTTCCATCCGTTTGTGGATGGTAGCTTGTGCTGAAATTCAGGTTAGTATCCAATCCTTAAAACAACTCCTTCCAAAATGTTGACATAAATTTGGCATCTCTATCAGAGATCACCATCTTAGAAATTCCATGCTATCTAAATATTTCTTTCATAAAAATTTCAGCAATATTAATTACTTTATAAGTAGATTTCATAGGTATAAAATGTGCAGATTTCCTAATTTTATCAATCACTACCATAATCGAGTCATTTTTCTTTTGATTCTTAGGAAAACCTGTGATGAAGTCCAACGAGATAATCTCCCACTTCCATTCTGGTATAGGTAGGGGTTGTAGCAGATCGGATGGATGTTTATGTTCATCCTTTACCTGTTGACAATCTAAGCATTTAAATAAATATTCGGTTGTTTCACTCTTCATGTTAGGCAAATAAAAAAAAAAATTAAGGCTGTTATCATTTTTTGGTATCCCGGATGACCAGAATATGGCCTTTTGTGCAATTCGTCAAGAATTGTTCATTTTAAATCAGTAGAATTAGGTACATACAACTTGTTTTTGAACCTTGGCAGTCCATTTTTTAATCTAAACTCAAATATGTTTTGTTCAGTTTTTCTGCATTTTCTTACAATTATGTTGTTGTTTTGATGTACTTTTTGTCATCATTGCTTGCATATTTTATTATTTGTTCGATGTCATTTTCTGCTTTGCTAACACTTATCTCATTAAGTCTGTTAGTCCTCCGACTCAGAGCATCTGCAATTTTATTTTCTTTACCTTTGTTGTGTCATACTTCGAAATCAAATTCACTTAAAAAGTATAGCCATCTCACTTGCCTTGCGTTGAGATCTGGTTGACTGAATAAAAACTTTAATGCCTAAAATTATCCTAACAACAGTCAAATTTCTAGATTTTAGCAAAGCCAAAAATAATTTACATTTAGCAGCATCAGATTTTGGTTTAAAATATTCTTTAATGATTTTATAAGAATGATAACGAATATTTCAGTTAGGTAACTTACCTTCAAGTGAATCTAGACCAATTTCATCCACCTGACTGTGTTTATGGGTCCTTTTCCGCACACTGCTCAATCTAGATAAGGATTATGAACCCATATTCTAGAACTCTTGACCTTCCTGCTATGGAGTTAACAATGTTGTAATCCTTTCCCCTTCAATCACTGGTAGATCAATTATGAGAGGAGAGTGGACATGCCCATGACTAGTTTCTAGAATGTCTAATTGTCCAACAAGAGGTTACACCACAAGAACTTCTTCACCAGAATGTTGTGCACCAGTTGCCTCTCTAATTTCATCCATTTTATAATCATTTCCAAGCAAATACTCCATTGATCTGTAGGATCTTTTAATGACTATGGTTGAGTTGTAATTTTGCATGCGTTAATTATCCAATTGAGAAGCTTAATGAAAGAATGAGGAAAGAAGAGGAATTATGACAGCCATATACACATATGTAGAACTGAAATGAAATAATAGACAGCAAACCATAACACGAGAATTGATAACGGAGTTCAGCACAACTTTGCCTACGTCTTCGGGCCTTTGTCTCTGTGGGGGAGGCTTCTTTATTTATGTTCAAAAGCTAAAAAATACATCGCAGCAGTGCCAATTGGCTACAAGATTGATCTGGTTATGTTCTTCTAGATCTCTAGAACCCTGCAAAGAAAATGGCACATAAAACGGACGTCCGGAGCTCCCATAAATGGCCCGCAAGCGTCTGCTCCTCAATAGCTTCCCTGCATAAAAATGGATTTGGCTTGGCTTCCCTTCAGCATAACTCTACTCTGACTATCCTCCATGGCCTCAATCAGGCCTAGTTTATATAGATCTGAAGTTGGTTATCCATCTCCAACTTCCTCCCAAAATTTGGGCTCCAAAAATGCCCAATATCTCCCAAAAATGGAGAAAATCAATTAAAATCAGGCTTGGAATCAAATAAAAATAAAAAAACTTAATACAAAAATGCACTTTAGTGTAAATTTAGGGAATAATCCCCTGAATCTGTGCGCGCGCCCCCTTGGCAGGGTCATATGGGGCCATGTGGCCAAGGGCTAGCCCCTCGGGCTATGCGCTGGCCCTTCCCCTGCGCTAGCTCCTGGTCTCTTGGCTCTGCATATATCCACGGCTAACAGTTATAACCTCCCACGCCCAAATGGTGGAACAGGCCCCTGGTCCTGTGGGATCTTCCCAGGATCCGAGGGCTAAGCCCTATCCGCCAACAGTCCCTCGCGCTCCAAACATGTGGTCGTATATGTATATGTATCGGACCGTGGGCTGGGGCTAAGCCCCGGCCCTTTTCCCTGCCGAAGAAACCTTTTATCAAACATAAATATTTTGTATGCCATATACATAATAAGAACTACCCGTGGGGTGGGCAGTTAGCCCGGTCTTGCCAATCCACAGCCCGGAAGAAGGTCGGGGGTTCGACCCCGGTGAACCCATATAAATTTTGCACAAACCTTGAACCAACCACAGGGTGCCATGTGGCAGCCCATGACTGGGCCACGTGGCACCTCAATAACCAACCACAAAGTGCCAAGTGTCAATTGTCAATTGGTCCACGTCACCTGCCATGTACCCTGCCACCGTACCTGCCCAGTCAGTTGCTGACGTCATCCCGTGCCACGTGTCACCCTTACAGTGGTGACACGTGTCACCCATAGATTGGTCTAGCTATCTGCTCATACGCCACATCACCTGCCACATGTCACCTCCAGGATTTGCCACATCATCTGTACGGCATGTACAGTCAGCATGCCACGTGGCACTGTACAGACTGTACAGTCATCCCCTTTTTTTGCCTATTTGGGTTTTCGGACAGAACGTGATAAATTTCGCATATGGAGCCCGTTTGACGAAGTAAATATATGGCCAAAATCAAGAAGATGAGACGGACACAATGGTGCTAGTTTCATTGGATTCCGAGCACTTTCATTTTTTAGCCTTTTTAAGCCCTATCAGGCTTCTGGATCTGATTCTGGATCATCCATCATATGGTTATCCAAAACAACTTGTCTTGATGAGATACCAATTGGAGGTACAATAGAAGTATGAACCGGATTGGTCTCTACTAAAATCCTACTCTCTGCTTATGGTGATGGAGGAGAAATAACAATGGAATCTATTTTGATAGAAATTAGATTTCCCTCTTCTGAAATCCTACATCTTGGCATACGTAACCTTACCTTTTCTAATTATTCATTTACCTTTTCAATGGATATTTCTTTCCTCGAGGAATTTCTACCTCTATTTTGTAGGTTCCCCATGTTTAAAGAGAAAAATTGGGTTCCAAGCACACCACAACAAATTTGTCTTGGTATTACACAAGAAGACACAACAAACAATTCTAACTCTAATTGGACAAATTTTTCTTGGTAGTACACAAGAAGACACAACTAACAATTCCAATTCCAATTGGAAAAATTTGTCTTATAATTCTTCGCACAATTTTCTTCCAATAGCACAAAATTGTCTATGAATTAAACAACAAGAAAAAAATAACAAAAACCTATCTATTCTTGTTATTTTTATGTGTAGATGTCAGGCTTGTTCAAGTTTTTGATATATATGAGGTTGAGGAGTGTTCTTGGCACATAAAACTACATAGCGGGAAAGCACATGTGTTCCTATAATGTGTGCACACTAAAGCGCATGTGCACTCTAGGAATGCACATGCATTTTTGTTGGGAAGGGATGAGAACCAAACACACTCAACCTCAAGGCTTTCAAGTCACAAGAGAATGTGCACACTCTTAATGCAATAGATATAGCATTTATTGTAGACCAAACAAATTTATGAATAAATATGTATAGGGGTTTGGGGAAAACTATGACCTAAGGGCTTAGGATTGAAAGTGTTTTGAAGAATAGAGAAATGGTTATAGCACCAAGATGTGGGTGAAAGGGTTGTGGGACCTTTAACAAGAGGTATAGGCATAGTTCACTTAGGGTTCTGGTGTTAATGGGTTAAAGGTTGAGTATAGGTTATTCCTAGGCTTAGATGGAGCTAGGGGGGTCTAGGTCATGGTCTAGGTCAAGCTCTAGGTCATGGTCATATTCATAGTCATGGTATAGGTCTAGCTCATGGTCTAGCTATATCTCTAGGTCTATCTCATGGTATAGGTCATGTTCTAGGTCTAGGTCTAGGTCTAGGTCATGCTTTATGTCATGGTCATTGTATAGGTCTAGATCATGGTCTAGGTCTTTCTGTGTTTAGGTATTGCTATGTCTAGGTCTAGGTCTAGGTCTTGAAATGTCTAGGTCAACGCCATTTCTTGCCTTGCATTGTACCAAACTTTCTATAGTTTGTGAGAGTCTGAGACAGAGAGAGAGGAATACATAGAGGGGAGGTAGAGAGAGAGTTTATGAGAGTGTGAGAGTCAGAGAGAGGAAGGCATAGGGGTGGGGGGTGGACATATAGGAATAAATAGAGCATGAGAGGGGGAGAGAGGAAGACAAAGAGGGGAGGTGGAGAGAGAGGAAGAAAGAGAGTGTGAGAGGGGGAGAGAGGAAGAT
>JZKD02S2304003.1:576298-619137 GCA_000966675.3 Picea glauca | reverse complement strand
TAGTGTAGGAGGAATGGCCTAGGGTGGGGAATGGTCCAAACATTTCTTAGGGTTTATACATTCTGTCCAGGGTGCACTTTAATTAGTGTAGGAAGAATGGCCCAGGGTGAGGAATGGTCCAGGCTCAAAAATAAAAAACAATCCTTCTTCCTTGTTTGAGAAGAATAGGGTAGATAGCCCATTGCTGATGTTCTATACTGAGGGAAAATATTATTTCATATCTCACAGATGTGAGTGAAAGATTGGCCCAGATGATTCAGTTTATATCATAACATTGTTTCTATGCAGGTTGCTATTAGATGTTTGTTATGAAGACTATATGACAGTAGATGTAAACTATTGTGGTGGATATGTTCCACTGTTCGTGAGGCAGATAGTCTTTTAGAGCTCACAGATGTGAGTGAAAGATTGGCCCAGATGATTGTTATGGAGACTGCCTGTCTCCAGACAGTAGAGATATACTACTGTGGTGGATGTGTTCCACTGTTTGTGACTATGTGTCACGGTTTGAGTAGTTGCGTACTACCTTGAATAGACACAGGTGTGTTCTATCAATTAATATTGTACCAGTTGTCATAGGAGATTATCCAGTTGGATAATAATGACATTGTTCATGTTGCTACCAGTTGAATGGTCTGTTGTGCTCAAGACCATACCTCCCTAGCTAGGAGGAAGTGTTAATATTATGGTAGCTTCGAGAGGTATGAACCTCTATTGTGACCTATGACGAGATTAGAATACTTCGGAAGGAAGAAAAGAAGTGAAGGAAACCCTAGACAGGTTGTCGGCTGCAAGACTATATTTAATATGAATTTATTAATACCCAGAAGGAGAATTTGGACCCAGTTAAACTGCCCAGACTACTATAAATGCAGGGCACCAGTTTTCATTATACATCATCTCAGTAGTTGCAGAGAGAACTGGATTTGCGCAGGTGTAGTTGCAGCTTGTGCGCAAATTTCTGGGAAGGTGTGCGCTAGCCTCTGGGTGGGATTATCTAATCAGCTTGGGTTCTATTCTTGCTTGGTGCATTAGCCTCTCTTGGCTATTGGATTGCTACCAGGATTCTCTTCTCTGTTAAGGTCAAGGTGCTCGAAGGGTGGCTTTGGCCTTTGGTTGGGTGATGAGGGTATCGTCAATGGTAAAATGAGCACAATCTTCTATATTCTAACATTTCTTTGGGTGCTATTATAGTATTTATTGAGGTTCAATAAGACCTTTGGCCTTTCGTCTTCGTCGGTGACCTTTCTTCTTCCATCATTTGTCCTCATCCTCTTTGTAATGATGAGAAATAAGGAAAATGGTTACATTTCAAATTTGTCTCCTATTTTTAGTGGGTTGACATGGATTTCGGCCATATGTGTCTTGCATATCATGAAGATTGGATTTGGGTGTGGGGGCATCTTCGTCGTCTTGAGTTTGACAGTTGATCATCATGGATTTTCTAGATCCTTGCTTCATACATTTTCCTGATACTTTCTTTGTTTCTCCTCCATCACTACTACATCTTCCATTATCGCTCCTTCATCATCTTTAGTTGTAGATTTCATCGTGACAAAATTGAGTGTGATTCTCCTCCGCTCGGTACCTAAAAACATTCAACATACAGTAGATGAGAGTAACTTCAAATAAACTATCAAGAATAATAATTTGAATGAAAATAAATGGGGGATAAAATAATTGAAGTATCATTTATAAACTTCCCTGAGTTTGATTCACGGTTCCTCTGCTCACGATCGAGTTATGGTGTTCTTCGAGGATGTCAACAAGGTGTCATATCTTAATACAAAACTACGTATAACATAGGTTAGTAATTTATCAAATATTATAACTAGGAAGTTGTAGATATAGAAAATACCTTTCAAACAGTATAAAAAACGCGCAAAATGGAAACCTGAGTCAAAAGTTACACCCATTTTACAAAATGTGTTTTTCTTGTGTTCGGAGGAGTTAGCACTAACTCCTCTGATTTGCTCGGAGGAGTTAGTACTAACTTTTCCGAACTGGAATAAGTGTACCATGAATTATAAATTTATCAAATCACATAGCCATAACATTTTAGATCTCAGAAATACCTTTCCAATGGTATAAATAAATTGCAAAACGGACACCCGAGTCAAAAGTTACATCCATTTTATGAAAGGTGGTTTTCTTGTGTTTGGAGGAGTTTGAACTAACTCATCCGACCTAGAATACTTGTACCATGCATTATGAATTTCTCATATCACATAACTATAAATTTGTATATCTCAAAAATACCTTTCCAACAGTATAAATAAGTCACAAAACGGACACCCGAGTCGAAAGTTATGGTCGATTTACGAGAGGTAGTTCTCTTATGTTCGGAGGAGTTTGAACTAACTCCTCCGACCTGCTAGGAGGAGTTTGGACTAACTCCTTCGAGCTGCTCAAAGTATTTTGCACTAACTCCTCTGAGCTACTCGGAGGAGTTAGAAACTAACTCCTCTAAATTGTTCGATAGAGTTTGAACTAACTCCTCTGAACTCTTCGAAGGAGTTTGAACTAACTCCTCTGATATGTATCAGAGGAAGTGAAGGGAAATCTTAGGAATCACTTCGGAGGATTCAAAGGGAACTTCTCCTTCCTGGGAAAGAAAAATTGGAAAAAATTCCAAGCGTCGAACTGGCAAGAGACAATGAGAGCTTGAGTTAAAAAACCTGTAACTTCCTCATACGATGCCCGATTGAGGTGTCATTTCTTGAAACATGGAGAACATAGAGAAACACTTCTATCAAGATAATTGAACATATTGTTCCATCATTTGAGTGGATTCATTTCTAATGATGGCCATGACTATCGACGATCATTTTGGCACTTTCAGAACTCAGATTTCGATTCCATCAGTTGCATTGGAATCGTAATGGTGGGAATCAGATACTTAACTTGTTTCAGGGATGAAACAATCACTTTGAAGTACACCGACAAATTGTGCCCAAAGGCATTTTTTAATAAAAATTTGGGTCCTGTGTTGTTTTTTGCTTCATCCAAATTTAATTTCATCATTTTCTTGGTCATATGTGATGTACAGACTCTTGATTCATTCATTAATACTAAGGTTATGCAATAATAGAAAAAAGTTATAAATCTGCCAAAACTGCCAACTGACATCTAGTGCGCTTAGCACTGTCTAGGAGCTGAAAGGACCAAATTTCTCCTAAAGTGAGTTTCATAACCAATGCAAGACTTGTAGGTGTTATGATTAACCCATATGATGCTAGGATAGGATTCCACAATGAATATTTAGTTGTAACATCAAGAAATGCAAAAATAAACAAGTTAGTACCATGTGCGCAAAGAAGGCCACTAGGAACACTAAAACTTGATTATGATTGTGATCTGAATCGAATCAGGTGAGATAGAAAATTATTGACCAACTTTCTAGATAGGATTGGAGAGCTTAATCATTGGAAATGTAAGGAGATTGACTAATGAACTCAACAAGAAGGGATCTGAGCTAGGAAGGGGACGAGATAAGCCTCGAGGAGAAAGTGGGCTACGCTGACCTAATCAACATTGGCAAGAGGAAACAGATTCTCCTCGATGTGCTCGATGATGATGAGGGGTCTACATATTTCCACTAATTTATTTGCGACATGAGAGGTAAAATTGTCAATGGGTAGCATGTTAGGAAGAAAAGGTGAACCTCGTCAATAAGCAATGTAATGAAGTGAAAGGGAAAGAGCGTCATTGTTATGTGATGCAACAGTGTGAGTAGAAGTGAGTCAGATGATGAAAGGTGTGTGCGTGATGAGTATAATAATGTTACCAATATTGGTGGGATGACATTGATCATGTGAATTTCATCGATGATGAAGATGTGAGTCAGTGAAGTTTGGCATAAGTGTGATTTCATTTTAGCCAAGTTCAAAAGGAGGTGGATGATGTACTGTCAATAGAATAAATGGCATGTCAACGTAGAGGTAAAATAAAGGATGTGTGATTCAATTTGCTATGTGTCAGTGTAGGAATAAGGAACTTTCAAAAGTGTGGATTGTCAGGTAGAAGTGATCTGAGGAGGAATTGGATATGATAAGGCGAGGTAGGGTGAGGAGAACTTGGGCGTAGCTATTTTCATGAGAGAAAGAGTGAGACAATTGGAAGAATTAAAAGGGGCCCAATTTCTTGTCTTGGATAGAGTCTAAAACAAGAAAATTGGGAGGATGTTGTGGGGGCACAACAAATGGTGACACACTGGGCGAAGCTAGAATCTCTTCTAGTCTTTCCTAACTTATAATCATAAAATATAGAGGGTCATGAAATTTAATTTTAAGTTCAAAAAATTCTGGGAATAATGTGTAACAGTTACCTGAATGATTCCATCGTGGTGGAATCACTAGTGATGCTTGCATATATAGATATCTTGCAGGTGTTTCTCCACTACTTGCGAGTCTCCACAGCCCTACTCGAGTCACCACGGTGTCACATACCTTGCTCCACTGCCAACGAGCGTCCATAACCCCAACGGAGATATCTGCATGTCCCCTAGTATGGTCAAACTTTCCTTTACATTCCTTCCTGACTTATTTACTACATGCTTAGCATTCAGTGGATGGGAAAAAAGATGGCCTTTTTTTAGCCTGATAGGGGATGACTTCCATATTTTGAGATTTATTTGTATATTTGTTGCACTTGGATACATAGAGATATCCCTTTTGGTTTTTATCCTTTATACTTCAACACTTTTCCTTTCACGTGAGCAGCTATTTAGTGTGTGTATGGTTCCTCCATTACATAGGATCTACTTTCTATCCAATATGAAAGGATAACCGTTGATTAACCACTATGCTTAGTGATGGTTTAACTGTTGTCACAACATCCCAAATAGTTCTGATTCGTTTTCAAACAGAGACCCCTAATTTCTCTCATGAGCTAGGAAAGAGGTGCAAGTTGATACATGCCTACTTCCAATGAGAAAGTGTTGCCCATAAAAATACAAACAAAGGTGAGAGGTTTGTATGTCATGAAATATAATCATAGGTAATGAGACAATAGGAATGAAGAAACAAACTTATTTGAAGGGAAAATATGATGATGAAAGAATGGGAGAAAAAAGTGTTGAATTATGAGAGATGACATATTAAGGGTTAGAGATGAAGTTGGTCCAATTTATTGTTGTGGATGAAAAATCAAGCCTTTTAGATGAACGATGATCAATAATATATAATTAGGAAATGTATTTGACTAATAAATAAATTGTAGACTGAGTGTTTCCAACAGCTTAGAGGATATTCACACATTCCGACCAGCTAGAAGTTTTCAACATCTTGAAACTATCAATCCATGTGAAAGCTAATGCACGTAATAATTTGTTCCAATGGGTTTTAGTGATAGCGCTAGCTAAGAATTACACCTCTCATCGTGATTTAATGAATACTTCTAATTTATTTGTGGAGCCTTGTGCTTTAGGGGGCAAGGGTTGGCCATAGCTCCACTTTATCGTCATCAAGCTCCTTTGCTTTGGCCTTTTGACTTGTCTATTTCCTTTTCACTTCTTCAAGCTATAGAACTGATGTTACAACAAGATATGTCCAGTTAACCATAGTTATAATGTTTCATGGTCAGTTCAAACCTTCTTGAGATGCGTGTCTTCCTTAAATATTTTCTTTCTTTTGAAATGAAAATACCTTTCCATGATCAACTTCGGAGAACCTTTATGAACATCCTCACCGCAATAATATGAAAATGACAATCAAAATTTGTCTGGGTATTTGATATTTCTCCATGAGTATCACCCATTCCAATTCTCGAGAGATAGAGTAGACTTGATCTTGAATGTTGGTTTGTCTAGCATAATTTCACCTTTTGGGAAACAAATAACTATAGCATTAACAATCACCCATTCTTCCTTAGAAAAATTGTGCTTGAGAGACCTTTTCTTGATCAGTATCAGTGAGATCAAATATCATTGTGATTGAATTATTGGAGGGATATTGGCACTTAATGACATGTTCCTCGAGGATAAGAACGTCTCCTATCAAGGAGTCACAATTACTTCAATGATTATGCTCAATAGACATCATCCTTAGCAAGGTTGTGAATAACTGATGTAATTTCTTAAATCCAATATCCATCTTGTCCAAATTGTAAAGCATTCCCCAACATATATGCTTCATCATTTTGGGGTGATCGACTTCTCAACTATCAATGTTAGGGTAAATGTTGCCGAGACAAGTGAATTTTGCACTTGAATTTCTTGGAGAACTCTTGCACATGCTTTCCTCATGAATATGGAGGAAAACCAAGATTAAGCCAAAATTTTAGTTAGAGTAAAATGAAAAGAATTGAATGAAAAACAAGAAATATTTGCTGAAAAGTGACTTGAACTGCAAACTAGACTAATCGCAGCAAGTGATATTTATTGAAGTGATCAAAACAAAACCAAATCTATGCTAAAACTGGAAAAGACATCAACATCTAAGTTATGAAAGCATAAAATAAGAAAAAATCATTATGCTAATCCTATTCCTAACCTAACCTATACTAGCCAAAAGAAGGCTAGGTGAAAGTGTAGCTCCATTGAATCCAATCGAGCAACTCCAAACCTTTGATCGCATATTCATTGAAGGCCAATTGTAGAGAATGAAGTAGTGAGGGTTGAAAAATTGGAAGAATTGATTCCAACAAGTTTCCACTCATCAGGTCAAATTGGGCAATGCTATTGTTCATGTGAAATGCGCACATGTAGGATTCCTCCAACCAAGATTTAAATGTGTCGTAAAATTTAAAATGATCGCTATATGATTGCTGGAAGGAAATAAACAATGAGATACATACCTGATGAGTCTCGTGAACTAAAATTTTGTGCAACATGCTTTGTAATGTAGTCTTGGAGTGGGTGGTATTGCTCATCCTAGGGGTAGAATTAAGACAACAAGCACTTGACATAATCATCGATTGAAATTGGAGTGTCTCATTGTCGATGTAGATCTCCCTGGGTTCAAATTTCACATGCTCCACATGTTGAGAGGAAAGATAATGGTGGATTGTCCAAGGGAAACATTGAGTGAAATAAATCTCCAAATCCTCTCCTATGACATCAACAAAATCATGCAAGGAGTGTTGGAGTATTGGGATAGAATCCACGAATAAGTGATGTATCTACTCCTGGGGAGTAACATGTAATTCCAGAGTAGATTGAGATGACAAAGGTTCTTGAATGAACTCATTTTTTCTTGTATTTTGCATGGTGATGGGAAGTTCATTTGTAGTGATTTGTTCGTAAGGATAAAAAAACTCATGGTGCCCTGCATACTTTATATTTTCAGTGATTAACATATGTTCATCAAGGTTATAAATCTCATATTACGTAGGACCAATGAGTGATAGTTCAATTATTTCATTCAATTTTGGAACTGGAAAGTAATCATAAAAAATAGGGACATCAAAATCAGATTGTGATTCATCATGTTCCGGAAATTTGAATTTCAAAGGAATTTCAAAGGGACGCATTCTAGATGAAGTATTGTTAAGGATGAGTGCTTTATAGATCAAGGTTGGACACTCTTCTTGATCTAGTATATCATTCAATGTTTCATCACTAAAGGAGTAATGTGAAGAGTGTATTGTATCATAGACAGATGGTTGTTTGTGTGTGTGATTATTATCGAACAAATTTGTATACAGTTCATGAAGGTCTTCATATTTTGAAGATGATGAGATTTATTCAATGAGAGGTTCATCACATACCAGAATATGATCATGATTTTCAAAAAGGGGATCGTTACATGGTTCACACTCCGGGGATATGGGGTCTAGGATTACTAATAAAGATTCCACTGTAGTTGTGTCAGATTGTTGGTTGAATATTATCCCCCCTATATTGTTTGTGGTCATATATGAATTTTGTGAATAGGAGATGGCTTGATCATTTAGATCACATTCTTCGAAAATAGAGACGACATATGAACACCAATCAAATATGTCTTGTCCTGAGGGTTCATCCCTTTCAGGAAACCTACAGTAGATCTGCATGACTCTTCGAAATAAATTATTCTCAGATTCATTTTTGAGCCTATGTATTTCTGTCAGTTCATCAACGAGTTCATCATAAACATAATTTTCATGAGTAGCAATAAACATTTCCATGAATTGTTTCCATATATGAATTGATTTTATTAGCAATGTATTAAACCAGGATTTAATTCACCCTTTGAATGTGAGGATGAATAGTCGACAAGTTTTATTGTCTTGTATAATCTTAAGATTTTGTCGAGTGATGTCAAATTGTTGGAGATGTGCGAATGCAGATACATGTCCTTCACCATCGAATTTGGAATTTGACAAGAGATTAATTGTCTTGATTGAGATGGCCTCGCTGGATCTTGGAATACTAAAAGGTCATCCCATACATAGGTACAAAGAGGAGCCATAAGTTGGTTAAGAGTTAAATGAAATGACTCCACATGGGCAGGCTTGTCATCTGACCCTCCTTTTAGCGCCAATTTTGTTAACGGGTCCAAATTTTCCTGACAGCAGTAAGGGGTTCTCTCGAGTAAGAAGCCCCAATTATAACTCTCACTATTTGGAAAAGGGAACCCATCGAGATTCTGGCCTACCAGCCATTGTTGTTTTGGTTCTACCGATTTTGTCTCAGTCTACCGATGAGGGTGAGTGATGGGTGGTTGTGAAAACAGAAGATGTAGATGAAGACTATCTAAATGAAAGCCTAATATAATTCTAATCTAACCTATCCTATATAGGGGAGAATTAACATAAGTGAATGAGCTATGGAATGAAACTAACTCTACCAGTAGCTTCACCCAAATATCTAAAATGAAGAAATAAATTCAGATAACACGTGGACATGAATATATAACCAGAATAGTATAAGTCACTATATCACATACATTAACAGCTCATTCTCTCAGGACATGTAATATAAAAAAGAATGACAAAACTGTAAGAAGACATATATTGAATCAGAATAGTCCATAAACAAACATTCTCTTACAACTCATGTGAACAACAAAAATTCTGCTTAAAATAGTTCACAACAAAAAAACAACACAAACAAGTCCTTCTCTCAGTCAAAAGTTGGCCACGAGGGCTTCTTTGTATTAACAGTTTCAACAATAGTACATGAAAACTCTTTGGAAAACTCTCTAGTTTTAGTTGACACTATATCCCTAAGTAGTCAAAGGTGTACAATGTTCGAAGAGCCAAAAGCCCCTTTCTTTGGGTTATATTCTATTATTTATTGAGGTTCAATAAAATCTTTGGCCTTTCATCTCCCTCGGTGACCTTTTGTCTTCCATCGTTTGTCCTCATCCTCTTTGTAATGATGAGCAATAAGGACAATGGTTACATTTTGAATTTTTCTCCTAGCGCTAGTGGGTCAACATGGATTTTTTCCATATGTGTCTTGCACATCATGAAGATTGGCTTTGGGTGTGGGGGCATCTTCATCATACTAAGTTTGACAGTCGATCGTCATGGAGTTTCTAGATCCCTACTTCATACATTTTCCTAATACTTTATTTGTTTCTCCTCCATCACTGCTACATCTTTCATTATCATTCCTTCATCATCTTTAGCTACAGATTTCATCATGAGAATACAAAGTGAAATCCTCCTTCACTCGGTACCTGAAAACATTCAACATACAATAGATGAGAGTAACTTCAAATAAACTATCAAGAATAATCATTTGAATGCAAATAAATGGGGGATAAAATAATTTAAATATCATTTATAAACTTCCCTCGGTTTGATTCATGGTTCATATGCTTGCGGTTGAGTTATGGTGTGCTTCGAGGCTGTCAACAAGGTTTCAGAAATTAATACAAAACTAAGTATACCATAGGTTAATAATTTCTCAAATAATATAACGTTATAAATAATGCACAAAATAGATACCTGAGTCAAAAGTTACGGCCATTTTATGAAATGTGGTTTTTTTGTGTTCGGAGGAGTTAGCACTAACTCCTCTGATTTGCTTGGAGGATTTAGAACTAACTCCTCTGATTTGCTCGGAGGAGTTAGTACTAACTCCTCCTACCTGGAATAAGTGTACCATGAATTAGGAATTTCTCAAATAACATAACTAGAAAGTTGTAGATCTCGGAAATACCTTTCCAACAGTATAAAGTATTCACAAAACGGACACCCAAGTAAAACATTACGTCCATTTTACAAAAGGTGGTTTTCTTGTGTTCGGAGGAGTTTGAACTAACTCCTCCGAGCTAAAATAAATCCTCCCACCTGGAATAAGTGTAATATTCATTAGTAATTTCTCAAATCACATAACGAGAAAGTTGCATATCTCAGAAATACCTTTCCAACAGTATAAATAAGTCACAAAACAGACACCTGAGTTGAACATTATGGTTGATTTACGAGAGGAAGTTCTCTTATGTTTGGAGGAGTTTGAACTAATTCCTTCGAACTGCTTGGAGGAGTTTGGACTAACTCCTTCGAGCTCCTCGAAGGAGTTTGGACTAACTCCTCTGAGTTGCTCGAAGGAGTTTAAAATAACCCCTTTGAGCTGCTCAAAGGAGTTTGAACTAACTCCTCTAAACTATTTGGAGGAGTTTGAACTAACTCCTCTGACCTGTTTAGAGGAGTTTGAACTAAATCCTCTGAATTGTTCAAAAGAGTTTGAAGAGTTTGAACAAACTCCTCCGACATGTTCGAAGGAGTTTGAACTAACTCCTCCGACCTGTTCGGAGGAGTTTTAACTAACTCCTTCGATATATATCGGACGAAATGAAGGGAAATATTTTGAATCGCTTCAGAGGATTCAATGGGAACTTCTCCTTTCTGGGAAAGAAAAATCGAAAAAAATTACAAGTGTCGAACTGGTAAGAGATAATGAGAGCTTGAGTTCAAAAACCCATAAATTCCTAATACGATGCCTGATTGAGGTGTTATTTTTTGCAATGTGGAGAACACGGAGAAATGATTCTATCAAGATAACTGAACATGTTGTTCCATCATTTGAGTAGATCCATTTATAATGATGGCCACGACCATCGAGGCTTGCCTAGCGGGAAATCCTAGATGATTGTTTTGGCACTTTCAGAACTCATATTTTGATTTCGTCAGTTGCATTGGAATATTAATGGCAAGAATCAGAAAATTAACTTATTTCGGGGATGAAAAAATCACTTGACAGACGCCAAAAAATTGCGCCTAGAGGAATTTTTTAATGAAATTTTGGGTCTTGTGTTCTTTGTTTATTCATCCAAATTTAATTTTGTTAGTTGCTTGGTCATATGTAATGTACAGGCTCTTGATAAATCCATTAATACTAAGTTTATGCATTAAAATCACAAATTTATAAATCCACCAAAACTGCCAACTGACGTCTAGTGCGTTGAGCGTTGTCTAGGCACTGAAAGGACCAAATTTCTCCCAAAGTGCATTTCATAACCAATGGGAGACCTGTAGGTGTTATGATTAACCCATATGATGCTAGGATAATAATCCATAATGAATATTTAGTTGTAACGTTAAGAAATGTAAAAACGAACAAGTTATTACCATGTGCATGAAGAAGGCCACTGGGAACACAAAAACTTGGTTATGATTGTGATTTGAAGAGAATCAGGTGAGATAGGAAATTATTGACCAACTATCTAGATAGGTGTGGAGAGTTTAATCATTGGAAATGTCAGGAGATTGACTGATGAACTCAACAATAAGGGATTTGAGCTAGGAGGGAGATGAGATAAGCCTCAAGGAGAAAGTGGGATACGCTGACCTAATCAACATTGGAGAGAGGAAGTGGATTGTCCTTGATGTTCTCAACGACGATGAGGGGTCGAAATATTTATGCTAATGCATTTGTGAAAGGAGAGGGAAACTTTTCAATGGGTAGCATGTCAGGAAGAAGAGGTTAACCTCATCAATAAGCAATGTAATGAAGCGAAAGGGAAAGAGCGTCATTGTTATGTGA
This sequence comes from Picea glauca, assembly GCA_000966675.3. NCBI lineage: Eukaryota > Viridiplantae > Streptophyta > Pinopsida > Pinales > Pinaceae > Picea > Picea glauca. The sequence continues at coordinate 607,220 of JZKD02S2304003.1, read as the reverse complement.
AGAAACAATGTGATTAGAAGTGAGCCAGTTGATGAAAGGCATGCACGCGATGAATATAATAATGTGACCAATGTCGGTGGGATGACATTGATCATACAAATTTCACCCATGATGAAGATGTGAGTCAGTGAGGTTTGGCATAAGCGTGATTGTGTGTTAGCCAAGTTAAAAAGGAGGTGGATGATGTACTGTCAAGAAAATCAATGGAGTGTCAACATAGAGGTGAAATAAAGGATGTGTGCTTCAATGCACTATGTGTCAGTGAAAGAAGAAGTAACTTGCAGAAGTGTGGATTTTCAGGTATAAGTGATCCGAGGAGGAACTGGATATGATAAGGTGAGGTAGGGTGAGGAGAAATTGGGCATAGCTATTTGCATGATAGAGAGAGTGATAGGGTTCTGATTGGAAGAATTAAAGGGGCCCCAATTTCTTTTCTTGGATAGAGGCTAAGACAATAAAATTGGGAGGTTGTTGTAGGGGCACAACAACACCTTACATGGGTGCACAACCAGGGAAGCCTCCATATATGGAAAGACTAACTAGTTTTTCCATCTCGTTGCAACCCAGATATGGTCCTAATGGTGTTCCCATGCCATATGGTTACCTCCAGTATCCACAAGCCAGCTGAAAACTTCCATTCTTGGCTAAGTTATATATGCTTGATCTATCACGTTTGAAAAACAATCCCATTCAGCATGCCTCATTTTCGCCCGCCATCCCTACCAAATTATCGTCTGAAATCCTAAAATTCAACGAAAAACCTGGGGAAGATCCTAACAATCATGTTATGACTTTCCATTTATGGTTTTCTTCCAACTCTTTGATGGATGATTCCATCCTTCTTAGACTTTTTCAGAGAAGACTTACAGGTGCAGTAGTGAAATGGTACATTAAGTTGCCGCATAAATCCTCTGTCGAATTTAATTCTTTTTCCATGGCTTTTACGACACATTTAAGTTTCCTATACAGTATGATACCAGTACAGATATTTTCACCTCACTCCAAAAATCCTCCTCCGCCCACATATCTTATCACATTCATGAGTGGATATGATGGAGATGGTTGATTAAAGCTCCAATTCCATACCAACACCTCACAGATCAATTTACAAAGTCTCTTTTACCTCCCATTTCCCGTGATGTTGCTATGGGAAACTTTATTACTAAGGAGCAGGCTATCATCCGTGCGTAGTATTTTAACTAGGTGTATTCGCATACCGACACACTTCATGATCTAATCCTTAACCCTCCTCATCCATAGAACAATCTGTCAAGACCTGCTTCGGAACCAAGTTTTGTTTCAAACACCACAACTACTTCTACTCGTGCTCAAACCTTTGAGGTGAATGCAACCCAATCCACTTCATCTCAGCAGCCAGGAGGTAAAATGAAAAACAAGGGCAAATCCAAAAAATATTATAATGAGCAAGATAATACAAAGATTGTTGATACTCAACCGAATAGGAAGGTTACATTTCTTTGCATGATCTGTGAGGTAGACCACTACACAAAATATTTCCCTCATCATGAGGTTGTCGTTAAATTTCTGAAGGGTACCTCCCAATCGGTTAAGCTGCAACATATGTTTGCACAAAACCCTACCCCTCTATAAGGGGGAAATGCATGTCATTCCCATTATGGGGATGCTTCCACGAGTGCCTATAATATGTACATGTTTAAGGCAGTTAATGTAAAGACTCAAGAAAATACTTATGACACTCCTCCAGGTGATCAGAATAAAGGAAAGGTTGTAGATCATCCCTCCACATCCACTCCTCCTCCATCTTCCAATCCTCTTTATATTGAGAATCCAATCTTTGAAACATTGTTGCACCCACCCAAGAGCGCAATTAAAAAAGAGAAATTTAATCCAAATGTTTGTGCTTCCAAAAACTACAACATTGTTGAATATTTGACACAGGCACCTTGTGTTATGTCAACCCTCAAAGTTCTACAGCAATGTACAAGTCAATGTAGAACCCTGTTATCATCCATTGGAGCTATGGATCCCGAGGAATCAAATCTGATTACATTTAATATGGATTATTTTAAGGAGAGGCTCTCCCACCACTTATCATTCCAAATTCAAATTTTGGTTAATGGAAAGAGAATCCATCGCACTGTTTTGGATGAGGGAGCCTCCACCTGTTTCATTTCTTTTCCTTGTTGGAGAGCCCTTGTTTCTACTAAACTTAGCTAGTCCCCTACCACCATGAAATTGTTTGATGGACATGGTTTCAAACCTCATAGACTCTTGCAATATTCTGCTATGACATTGAAGGGTAAGATTGTTTCAATCGATATTGAAGTGGTTGACACACCCCTGGATTATAATTTGTTACTTGTTCGTAGTTGGTTCTATGTGATGGATGTCATTGCATCTTCGGTTTTTCGTATCTTACATCTTCCCCATCAAGGAAAAATTGTCACTATTGACCAACTTGACTATACAACTCCATATCTCCATGATGTTGCAGGGAATAATGTCCCTTTTCTAGGACAGAAAAGTTTTGAGAGTGTAGGAGTAGGTCTCCTTAATAATTCTTTGTTCATGGGGGTTTTTCCTTTTCCTTATCCTCCCACCCCGTAGGTTTCCATGTTAAATATGATTTCGACTCAGGTGCGACAATGCTTAGAATTATTTGATCCTTTGGTAGTACCTGGTCTCAATGAGCATAGTTCTTTTCCTATGTTAAGCTCATTAAAAAATGAAACAGATGCTTACGAGCATAGTTCTATTCCTATTCCAATATCGTTAAAAAATGAAACAAATGCTTATGACAATAGTTCATCATCTCTGTCAATCTCTTTAAAACATGAAACAGACCCCCCTCCATTAGAATCAAGTCTCACTCTGGATCGAGTACTTGAACCTTCTTTTCCTCCACCTAGTGAAAATGTTCCTATTCGTAACTAGACACCTAAACGAGGAAATAAGAAGAGTCACTAGAGGAAACAGTGCTTGGGGGATAGGTATCTATCCTCTAGACATCATGTTGGAGTGAAGCCACTAGCTTCTACCTAAGAATATGGGGGTAAAATACCTCTAGAGAGACATGCTACTAGGTGTGACCCTCTCTTGGGGGTCGTTCCCATTGTAACGTAGTAGTTTTTTCTAGAACAAACTTAGCATTTGTTCTTTCCCATGCTCGTAAATACATGAGAATAGGTTCTTGAGATTAGTATTTTTTCTTTCTCATGCTCGTTAATACATGAGAATAGGTTTTCGAATATAGTTTTATCTATTTTTCGGACTTGTAAAAGATATATGAAAAATGAACTCTTTGGAGTCTCCTTTAAGCTCTTTTCAGACTCCCTAAACATTAAAGGATTGTCGAGTGATATTTCTTCTTTTCACACTCATTAAAAGGTTTGAAAGGGTTTCTTTTGAGTGGTATTTTATCTCTTTTTCGACCTCGTGAGACTAATTACAAAAAAGGACTACTCTAATCAAACATGATTACAAGAGTTCTCGCCTGTATTGTTTTACACTTTTTTCGGGCTAGGGAGACTAAATTTATGAAAAATTCATCCATGGAGTCGTCTTTAAGTTCTTTTCAGATTCTCTAAATGTGACAAACCACCAAGTTTATCTTCTTTGGGCTCATAAAACTATGCATTGAAGGACCTATGTGAGTAAAGTCTCTAGGACCCATACAGGACCGAACCCCTCCTTCTTTAGTTACGCTAAAAATATGACGAAGGACTCATCCAAAGGATGAGCTATACCAAGCATATGTTATCCTCCTCAAGCTCATTAAAAAAGAAAGAGATACTCATCTATTTGGATGGGGTAAAATTGAAGGAAGTGGGTCATGTTTTTTGGAATCCTTTATGGCATCTATTGTCACCCTTGAACATGGCACCTATTTGTGTATCATGTTATAGTCGGGTAATTTTCTTGTCTCCGAGTCATACCAATTCCATGTGTCGTTATAGTTTTTTGTTCTAGTCGAAGAGTTCTCTTATTTCCATCACATTACGTTCTTATTACTCGACGATTCAATGCTTCCAGATGAGTGGTCGTTCCTCATAATGTTCAAGGGAATTTTCACTTCAAACCATCCATCTACAGTATTACTAGTTTCCATTCCTTGTTTCAGTCCATACTCATTTTATCCACCATCTCACATCACTTCCCTGTGTCAATTTCATGTCGATGATGGGGGATACATCTAGGCCCTCCTTCAACGATTCTTTTCCTATCGAATTCAACACATTATCCTGGAATTATACTTGGAAACCAGTTAGTACCTTGGGACCTGCATGTCTCAATAGAAGGCCTCCTCACTTCCTATAGTAGGTTTACATAATTGACCTATGATCGAATGATTCCATGAATGTTTGAACTCAAATAATCTATTCACATTCATTAGAATTCACTAGGGTACCTTGGGATTAATTGTCATCATTGGTGATTTCCCTCAAACTTGTTAATGGTATACATCAATGATCGATAATCAAGTGGTTCCTATGACATCAAATCATCTATTCACATGGATAGAGTCATACCACATCAGGATCAGAATGAAGAACTTGGGTTGGGTGCTCACTATGTTATGTTATTTTCCCAGGATGTGATGAAGATCATTTGAGCATGTAAAATATTTTAGTACAATCACCATGCTGGAAATCTTACTCATATATATAATGTCACATACATCCACATTGTATCGATCTGTGGCTATGTTTTGTCATCACGTAGCTGCACTGTGTATTTTTCATGGCTGTGATTACTTCATTTCATGGAGGTATGGATCCACATTGTATCTCTCATGGCCATATCTTTAGTCAATATTCTCATGGATATGTAGTGTATAGATTGTTGGTCATGCTTCGAGTCATATCATGTTCCGAGCATAGGTATTCCTTCTTTAGAAATGGAACACACTTGTATACGAACTTATGATTGTTTGCAAGTTCTTCTAGGTTCTCCTACTCCAACACCCTTGCATTCAAGAATTTGTAAAGTGTTTTGGCCATCAGTTTCTCTTATGACCTCACACTTTAGGGGGCATTTGTTACACACCAAAATTTCACACTTGAGTTTCGCACCGTAAGTGTCGCAAGTGTCGCAAAGTGACATATGCACCTTGTTAAGTGTCACATGCATTGTTGCAAGTATTATATGCACCTTACCAAGTGTCGCATTCATTTTTATAAGTGTCGCACCACCTTTACACCATGAAAGAACATTTGTCACAATTCCTAGTCAGTGTGGAGGAGAAATATATCATATGAAGGTCAAAATATTGTGTGCACATGAATTATTCATTATTATTCATAAAATGGAAATTAATTCAGTGTGAGACTCCACCTCACATTTAGTTTCCTAATGTTAAGGAGAAGTTGAGAATCTCATGGATGGTTGAGAGATTTTCTCAAACCAAAATCCTAATTTGGTGGATCTTAAGAGATATTTCCTCCTTAAAATCCTTGAGATATATTTTCTCCCTAAAATCCTTGAGAGATATTTCCTCCTTAAAATCCTTGAGAGATATTTTCTCCCTAAAATCCTTGAGAGATATTTTTTCCCTAAAAATATTGGAGATCCCAATTTAATGGATCTAGTGATTGATCTTCTTCATGGTGGTTAAGCCTCTAAATTCTATATAATGAGGGATTTCCATGGTGAAGTGGAGGAAAGATTTGAGGTATCAAACCTTTGATCCTGGGGAAAGAATTCAGCATTTTGATTTCAAGATTTGTGCAAGGGGATAAATGAGGAGAGCTTGGAGAGGTTGTTGTTGCATCAACCATGGTATGTAAGTATCTCTTTTTGGATTTCCAATTAATATATACTTGGCCTATTTCCTTCAATTTTATCTCTTGCTACATTTTTTTGTCTGTTGTTGCTCTAATCTTCGTAGATAGACTTGTCTTATATAATCTTGTAGAGTAGGAGATAGTTGTTTTCCTTTGATGTCCATTGCAGATATCAATTTGCACCAGGGAGCTTGGAGATCAATCCCATGGATTGGAAGCAGTGAGGACAAACATCAAAACAGGTTCATCATATCCTTTCTCTCCTTCTCATTCAGATTGGTTAAGAAAAGTTTAAAGAGATGTTAGTTTCCACTTGTATTGTTTCTGTCTTGGTATAGGGGTCTAGTAATCCAAGGGAATTTTCACGTCTTCGTAGGGGAAACATTCCTTAACAGGGTTTTCAGGCCCATAAGAATTTCTCTCCAGGTGAGAGAATTGCTAGGAATTGATTTCCTAAGGTGCCAAGTTGTAGCTACAGGACTCTGAGACTTCCTTTTTGGCCTATTGTTGAAGCTCTAGAAGGGAAGTGGGGTAGCCGAAGGACTATTGAGAATAGAAGGGGCAGACTTCCTGGGGTGGGACATGCATGTGGGGAATGAGGGACTGTAGTCTATATTCTTGAGTTGGCACCTGCATCTATGTATTTTTTGTTGTTGGCATACATTAGCTTGGCTTAGGAATCCTTTTCCCTGGTGGAGGTTTAGCCCCATCTCGGGGGTGGCTTGCTGCTGAGAGTTTATGAGTGGTAAAGTATATGGCTGGGAGGAAAATATGAGGTCTGTACGTAGTTGGTGATTTTGCAATAAAAGAAAAGTGTATTCTATGTATTTTATTTAATTATTGTGTGATTAAATGTATATTCGGTTATGGATTTTTCTTGTGTTATTATTATGCATGTTTATATGTATTATGGGTTATATAATTCTGTGCATATGTAAATTAATGGTATCAAAGCTATATTTGGATATTTTGATGTAACAAGGATGTTACAATGTGGTAATAGGACTAAGCTTGATCTAGATTATTTTTTAGAACAAAATGAAAGTAGATATATTACAATGAAATACACATAAATATTTCCAGAAACAGAGAAATACAGTAATACATGATTTCTATTAATGAAAGAAATGTACAGAGATTGTGAAAATACAGACTGAATGAACTTGCTAGAATGGTAGAAGATTATATCTGAGAAGAGATGTGATGACTACACTCATTTGAAATAATATGATTTTTACAATAAGGCTCAAAAGGACTTTTTAACATAAGTAAAATCCAAAACCCTAACCCTAGAAGTTGAAAATACAAAAGGTTTGCGGGCCTCGATGGGCGTAGTTGATACGTGAACTTCTTGGGGGAATAACGTTTGCATACAATATATGTTTGGGGTGCTCAATACACCATTGGTAAGGTCTAGTCGAGAAGAACACATTCTGACTGGCCCAGGCCAATGCCTTTAATAGTCGTTTGGGCTCAAAATCCCCAAAAAACATTGTTTAGGGCCTCAAAACGGCCCTAGAAGTTTGGGACCCGAAAACTTTCGAACAACTACTTTGGTGGAAAACTCTATTTTGAGCCAGTGGAATAGGTGGGTGGCCATCAATATCCATCTGTATCAATCCTCCCCCCTTAGGAAGAAATGGTTCCCATTGTGTCAAGTTCCCAGGGGATATTTTGTTGAACCTTGGTGAGTTTCTTTCCCTACTGGAGAAGTTGTGTTTCTTAGCTTGTTGAAAGCTATCACGAACATGTTGTTGGCGGGGTTGAATCTATTCAACCAACCTGTTGTATCTTGGATTGAATGGGCAGCGTTTAGGCACCCTTGTAGGTGAATAAACAATATATTATTTCTCTTCTGCAATCTGCTTCTGCTGGATAGAAAGGTCTTGAGCCAAGGCTGTAGTGGTTGCAGTGTCCTTATGTTTACTTTTTGAATAGATTGTGAAGAGGATGAATTTTGCAGTATGAGAGATTACCTTGTGTCACTGTTTTGGTGGGAAAGTATTCGGAACTACCTCTGGTATCCTGTAGAGATGACCCCCTAGAGTAAAAATGACACTACGGGGTCGAGACTCATAAACAACATGAGGTTTCCACATATATGGTTGGCCCAAAAGAACGTCACAGACACCAAGAGGGGAAATATCACATAACACCTCATCCTTGAAGGGCTTGATGTCATAGGAAAAGAGGAACTATTGTCTGACACGAAGATCTCGTCCCTAGCAAAGCCACCCGATGCTGTATGGTTGCAGGTGTGGTGTTGTCAACAATCCCAACTGTTTGACAGCCTCTGCTGAGATGAGGTTCTTCTGGATTCCTCTATCAACAATGAAATGCAATGGGGTCCCTTTCACTCACATCTGTGAATGGAAGAGGTGCTCCCCCTTTTCAGGATCTATTGTTTCTTCTGGTTGGATCGTTGTGGTTGCAATAGTGGCAGTGAGGTCTGCTTCGAGGATATGTCTCCTTCCATTATTTTTTGAATCAGATCTTGAATTAGAGTTTGAATCTTTTTCTTTGATCTAGGATACCAATGATTGTTTCGAGCGACATTCATTGGTGTGGTGCCAAGGGATTTTGTGGAAGTCACACGACTTCCCAGTGTCCTTCTTTGTATTCCCATTACCCTTATTTTGTTTTGGATTGGACTGGTTGTCTTGAGGTTGGTTGTTTTGTGAGTTAGGTTCATCTTTACCATAATTCGATTGTTGTGGATTTGCATACTCAAACTCCCATTTGTTTTGGTTCTTAAATTTATACTCTATCTTGACAGCATATCGATAAGAGGCTCCCAGTGATGAGATATCTAGAAATTCCATCGCAGCTTGGATGTACCCGTGTAGAGCCCTATAGTATTTCAGAACCAAATTCCACTCAGAATATTTGATACCCATCTTGGTGCACATGGTATGGAAGGTGTTTGTGGACTCTAGCACTGCTTGGCCCCCCTCTCTTGACGTAGTGTGGTCCATCTCATGTATTGATCTTCATAGTTGCCAATAGGGTAATATTTTTCCTTGACAGCATCTATGAAAGATTCCCAAGTGAGTTCGGCCTCAACACCTGAGACTCCTTTATGGAAATGTTATCACAGTAATTTTCCCACCAATTTTTGACATGGGGGAGAGCCTTAAGGAGCGTGAAGGTGATATTTTCCTTGTCAAAAAAATTATGCACAGAGAAATAACCTTCTAGTAGGTTTAACCATTTTTCCAGAGCATTTGCTTCTATCTGACATTCAAGTATGGTAATACCAAAATTGACTTGTACCTTGAAAGGAGTGGTTCCTCCAAAGTGGTTGCTTGATGAAGACGTCTCGGTTGTTATTGGCAAGCATCGAAGGATTTGGGAAAAATTATCTATCATTTCATCCCTCTATCGCATGATAGCTTGCTCAAGCAACATATTAATAGAATATTTTGCTCCATAATTTCTCTTTTCTCCCACCATGGAGGGATTCTTGGGCATGCGAGAGCGATTGTCCTCAAGAGAGACAAGATCGAGACCCAATTTTCTATATTTGGACCTCGTTGGGGACATGCACTGAAAAATGAGCAAGAGCATTATGCTTTGATACCACTAATCCATATTATGTTATAGAATGAAATGAAAGCAAATATATTACAATGAAATACACATAAATATTTCCAGAAACAGATAAATACATTAATGCATGATTTCTATTAATGAAAGAAATGTACAAAGACTGTAAAAATACAGAGTGAATGAACTCGCTAGAATGGTGGCAGCTTATCTCTGAGAAGAGATGTGATGGTTATGCTCATTCACAATAATATGATTGTTAAAATAAGGCTCCAAAGGCGTTTTTAACATAAGGAAAATCTAAAACCCTAAACCTGGAATATGAAAAGCCAAAAGGTTTGTGAGCCCCGATGGGGGTAGTTTATACATCAACTTCTCAGGGGCATAACTTTTGCATATGATCTCTATTTGGGGTGCTCGATACACCGTTGGAAAGATCTAGCCGAGAAGAACACATTAAAATTTTCCTAGGCCAATGACCTTGGTAGTCTCCTCAACCTGAGATCCCCAAAAAACATCATTTAGGGCCTCAAAATGGCCCCGAAAGTTTAGGACCCGAAAAACTGTCAAAAAACTGTCAAGGTTGAAAAATCTATTTTGAGCTAGTGGAATAGGCGGGTGGCCACCGATATCCATCTGGATAAAATATAGGCATTTGGGTACATTACATCACCAGATTCTAAATCAGAAAATACTTGGCAAGGACAAATATATAAAAATATAAACAAGTGTTGATGGGTGTCCTAGATGGGATACTTTTTCATTCTTTAGGTATGTTTGTCACTTGATTCATGATTTGTTCTTATCTTCAATTAGTGGAACAATCTATAGACTCAGAACAAACATCATGTTTATTCAACCTAATCATTATCATTAAGTTGTTCCCCTTATTGTATTTGACATAATCAACCCTAAAATTAATCATAACCTTGTAGTAATCAAACCAATATAAGATAATTATTCTTATATCACCTGTTGGCACAGGGGGCAGACCCAAGGTTTGGCTCCAAGAGTGCACCAACAATCCCTAGCTACTGGCCCTTTCGGCAACACCTGCGAGGCAGATGCAGTCTCACCTGAAGCAGTTATGAGGGGGTTGCAGGACAGAGATGTCTACAACCAAAGGGAATATCAAGTGGATCGAATATAACAGCAGCACAATAATCATATATCAAGTATCTTCTTAGATCTACTCCACACAACTATCTATTAGATCTAACACAATAATGCATTAAAAATATATCCAATGACAAAGAATGGATCATCAATCACACACGACACAAGATATATGTGGTTCACCCTCTCTCTAGGGCTACGTCCACAGAACTGTGCTTTATAATGTATTAAGATGAAGCATACAGTTCTTATCTGTGCTCTCAGCTAGAAGATCTTATTTCTTCTCCTCTTTGTCTCCCCCCTTCCTGCACACCCAGCTGCAGGACTTGACCTTCGCACTCAAATGAAGATCTTACAATACCAGAAGGCTCTCACACTTAGCACTTCTCTCTCACACAACAATAATCACTCATATCAACAATACAACTAGATCGAACCCCCTTTCCTCATCTAGGTTCTTATTTATACATTACAATAGCTCACTAATAGCCTTAGGTTGAAACCTAGGTGTCAAAACCCTAGATTCCAAAACCCTAGGTGTCTAAAACCCTAGGTCAACTTGACCCACGTTTTCAGGGCTTCACCAACCTGTCTTTCCTTCCTTCTCGCGTGGCGTTCCAAAGCATCCAACGGTGGCTTTTTCCACTTGTTGAGTTGTCCACAATCCGTCTTCCTTGTTGATATATCATCCTTGATCTCCTCATCCAATGGATTTCTTTTCCTTACTTCGCTCCATCTTTTCTGTTATTTTTCTCACTTCGAACCAGTAACAGTCATTGTGTCTCCCGCGCAGTTCGCATTTTCCCTTTTCTTCCTTGATCTTTGCTTGCTTCCATAACCAAGGGCCAATAGTCCCCCAACACTCACTTGTGACTCGTCCCAAGGCACTTTATATCTGATCTTGTTGTTTTTCTTCGACTTCAGACTGCGTGGTGCAGCCTTTTCTTTCTGCTTTATGCCTCCTCTCCTTCCTTTTGTTGATTGTCTTTTCGGTGTCTGGTACCCAGTTTCAACTGCACCTGGTACCTGGTACCTAGACCCTTTTCCTCATGCTTTTACTAAGAGCTGTGAGGCAGTTGGTTGTCATAGTACAACTTCAGCTGTCTCCCATTCACCAAACCTTCCTTCCATTCTCCAGTCAAAGTCTTCAGTTGTGCAGCTCCTCCCTCTGTAACATAGGCGATCTCATACGGCCCGAGCCAATGCATTTTGAACTTCCAAGGGTGCTTCATGAACTTATTGTCATATACCAGTGCCAAATCACCTTGCTTAAATTCCTTCTTCTTGATGTGTCTGTCATGATAGGCCTTCTCTCTTTCCTTCTGAACCTGCTGATGGAATCTTGTAATAAATATGTCTTCTTTGAGTTTGACCAACTGTGAAATCCTCTCTCGAACAGCGCCAGTGTCATCCATGTTAGTGAAGGCAGCAATTCTTAAGCTTGGTACCAATTATTCCATTAGAACAACAACTTCGAGACCATACACCAACTTAAAATGGGTCTGCATTGTTAGCTTCTTAGAAGTGGTTCTGTAGGCCCATAGTACTATTGGTACTCTTAAATCTCAGTCATCCTTGTTCACACTGCAGATCTTCATCAATGTTGTCTCCAAGATCTTGTTGAATGCTTCCACTGTCCCATTTTCTTGTGGATGGTAAGGTGTGCTCTTCTGATGGTGGATTGAAAATTCCTCAGTCAGGGCTTCAATTGTTTTATTTGTGAAATGTGTACCTTGATCACTCATAAGGATTTTTGGGCATCCAAACCTGGTTATGATGTCATCAAATATGAAGCACACAGTTGTAGTTGCACTACAGTCTTTAACTTCTCTTTCTTTAGCCCATCCGGTCAAGTACTCTATCGCAGTAATGATGTAACTTGCTCCTGTGCGCTTCCCTAGTGGGTTTATAGGTCCCATGAAGTCAATGTCCCATTTCTCAAATGCTTGTAGGGTCAACTGCGGTGCTAAGGGAATTTCATCTCTTCTGGACGGTTTCCCAACTCTTTGGCATACATCGCAGGCTCTGTAATAGTCTTTAGCATCTCTGTGTAAGGTAGGCCACCAAAGGCCAGCTCTAAGAACCTTTTGCATAGTTTCTTTCCCTTCATAATTTCCTCCTGCAACACCTTCATGAGATTCAGTGAGGATCATCGGTCGTTCTGCCTCCATAACACATCTCCTCAGTATCTCATCAGGTCCCATCTTGTATAGTTGTCCAGCTATAAGTGAAAAGTCTGCAACGTGCATTACTAGTTGTTTCTTCTGTGGAACTGTATACTCACTGGGTTCCATTCCTGTTGACAGGAACTGGACTATCTCTATGAAGTAGTCATCAATCTTTCTAATGGCCAGTAACTGTGAATCCGGCAGTGTATCCTCCAAACTGGTCGGCTCTTCGCCATGTTCCAACCTCAACAAGTGGTCGGGACCTTTGTTCATTCTTCTTGGATTAACCACAATTTAAAAATCATATTATTGAAATAGCAGAATCCATCTACATATTCTCCCCCCCAACACTAGCTTGTTGACTAGGTATTTTAGCGTGGAGTGATCAGTAAACATTTTAAAGTGTCCTCCCAACAAGTAGTGGTGAAATTTCTGCAATGCATAACCATGGCTAATCCTTCTCTCTCGGTGCTGGTGTAGTTAATTTCAGCTATGGATAGTTTCCTGCTAGCAAAATATAACTTATGGTCGATGTCCCTTATTCCTGGTTGTGCTAACACAACTCCCAATGCAATGGATGATGCATCGACATGCACGTGAAATTCCTTGCTCCAATCTGGAAAAACCAGAATAGGCGCAATAACCATATTTTGTTTCAGTGTGTCGAAGCTCTGTTGGCATTCTTTTGTCCAACTAAACTGATAGTCTTTCTTCAAGAGCTTCTCCATAGGTGTTGTAATCTAGGATTATCCTTTGATGAAATTCCTGTAATATGCAGTATGTTCCAGCGCAGTGCACAGTTTTTTGACTGGAGTAGGAGGTGGAAGATCAACGATAATGGCAATTTTAGATGGATCTACCAGCAATCCCTGCTTGCATACAATATGACCTAATAGCACTCCAAATGGGGAGAAGAAGATGCACTTCTTCATATTCAAAGCAATTTGACACTACCTGCATTTTTCCAACATTAGCCTTAGACATTCAATATGATTTTGTAATAAACTAAAAATAGTCCAATTATCAAAATATGATTCTAGAAATTTATGCAGAAACTCCTTGAATGCTTCGACCACCACCTGGGAAAAGATGGATGGGGAATTCTTCAACCCAAATGGCATGATTTTATACTGGTAGGATCCCCATTCTATTTCAAACATGGTCTTATGGTGATCCTCCTTGGCAATTTGGATCTGATGGTATCCTGAAAATCCATCTGTAAAAGAATATACCTCCTGGCCTCCCATGTTATCTAACACTTCTTTAGTGAATGGTGTAGGGAAGGGGTCATGCAAACAAGCATCGTTCAGCTTCCTGAGATCTACGCAGATCCTAATCTCTCATGTCTTCTTGTCTTGCACCACCATAGGGCTAATCCACTCCGACTCTTCAATAGGTTCTATGATCCTTGCTTCCAGCATTTTGTCGAGCTCAATCTTCACTTTCTCCTTATATTTAGGGTTCAATCTGTAGCGTCTCTGTTTGACTATTTTTGCACCTGGTTTCAAAGGGATCCTCATCTCTCCCATATACCCTTTGATTCCCTTCATATCAGTGAACTTGGTCAGAAACAAGTCCTGATATTCGTGCAGTAATTCTGTGATCTTGTCAATGGTAGCAGCATCCCAATAATCTCCCACATTGGCAAGCTTCAGTGTCTCCTCTGTTCCAATATTGAATTTTTTAATCTTGATTGGTTTTCCAATGAATGGTACCTCAACTCTTGGTCCTTACACGTCTCTTTGGCCTTCTGTTTCGGTGATGTTTACCTTTCTGGGTTCATCATCTTCATCGGCATTGATGTTGTAACAGACTTGCAGTTTCTAGAGAGGCAGAGTCCATTCGTCATCTTCTTGTTCCAAAGGGAGGCTAGATGCCTCCTCAAATACTTTCTGGCTCACAATCTATAATTCTTGATCTACTGAAGGATATTGACTTTCAAATAGGAAGGTAGTTACAAAATTCTAAGTCATACCTTCCCAATCTGTAGTGATGAGGCGCAGCTCCGCTTGAAGGTACCAATTGATAGGGGTAGTGTCCAGCATGTTAATCAATTTGTGCACCCACTGCTCTTGAGGAATATCACTCCATGCCTCTTCAAAACTTCTCACATGGTCCTTTGGGAAGCTTCAACATGTGTACCTTACTTCGCAACTTTCTGCTTGTGCTGAGAACTGCGCTGTCATCAAAGTACGACATTGTATCCAGTCTATGATATTGCTTTTGTGTGTCCACCACCATCTTGTTGGTGTTGATTTCAAGGCCTCGTCCATTGCCAGCAATATTTGTTGCATGGGTACACTTTCTTCAAATTCTAATAGGAAGGCTTCTAAAGGATTCAAACCATCAAATGTGGGTAAGTTACTTAATGTTGTGCCAATACAGTGAACTTATTTGGTTAATATAGCACATCTCCTTGTAGATACTTCATACATCTGGTTCTTCCAGTTCTCCAATGCTTCTTCTGAATCTGATGAACAAACGATGTCACTTCGCCATCTTAGGTTCTCATCCATCGTAGGATTAATGTAATCCTGATGTCTGGTTGTTAGTTTGTATATGTTTCCTAGTTCATATGCACGGTCTTCTTCTCTGATTGGATCTGTGTATCGCTGACCTTCATTTGGATCTAAGGGTTCAATGGCCCTAAGGCCATCTCTTTCAAATGTCATACATCTTTTCTTTAAATCAACCACAGTGGAATTATTGAAGGCCCAATCAATTCCTAACAGCGTAGGGTAAGGACAACTGTCATCAACTATCTCAATTACCTCGAAGTCTACAAAAGTTATGACTCTATCGATGTCCATAGGGACATGCTCTAATTGTCCAAAGGGTCTTACAGCTTGTTGATTAGACATCCTAAGCCTGATCGGGGAATAGATCAACTTCGGTTTTCACATCAATGCCCAGGTTTGCTTCGTCATGACATTGACCTTCGACCCTAAGTCAAGGACCACATAGTCTGTGTCATATTCTCCTATTTGAGCATTCAAGTGTAATTCCTTATTTTTCCTTCTCCTTTTAGAGACTTGGTGTACTTCCCTATTCAGTAAGGGATCTATCTTTCCTAGATCATACTATCTGATTAATCTTTGTAGCTCTTGTACAGCGCTTTCATCCTGAATCAACTTAATGCAAGTATAGAAAAATTCCATGAGCTTGCTTACCTCTTTTCCTTCTTTTGGCGAAGCAGACTGATCAAATGCCAGAGGCATTCCATATTCTCTTACTTCTGGTTGTGTTTTTTATGAAGAGCCTTGGTCTGCTTTGAATTCTTTTCTCGCCTCCTCAAATATTTGTCTTTCTTTCTTTCCATCAAAATTTTGGATCTTCTTTGTAGCTTTCCTGATTCATGAGTCTTTTGTATTCTTCCCTTCGGTCAGTCTATCCTCTCCTGTAGCAGCGCCTCCTTGATTGATAATAGAGACTCTAGGGTTTTCTCTGCGAGGTTCATCATATATCAGTTGCACTTGCGAATTCTGTTGAGGTCCTCATCTTTCCTGAATCTTAGTTAGCAGCATAGGACATTCCTCAAAAACATGCTCGAAGGAGTTGCAATAGTTGCAAGTGGTACAAGGGTTCTGACAGTCCCTTGTCAAGTGTCCTAGCTATTCACAGTTATAATAGATTATCTATCCTCAACCTTGGCCCATACCTCCTCCTCCTCCTCCTCCTCTGAATCCACCGCGAGGATTGAAGTTTCCTCTCTCCAGAGAATTATACTGTGTAGTGTTTCCTTATTGTTGTACTTCACCTTGAATTTTGTATATGTCTCTTGATATTTTGTGCATGAGGTCATAAGCCCTACAATCCCTATCATCATGCCCTACTGACTTACAAAACGTGCAATACAAATTTGTGGGTGTCTAAACGTATTTTTGCATGTAATAGCACTCACTAGGGTGATGTCTATTTCAGCATACTTTGCACCAGGGTAGTGTGACTTGCTTCAAAGGGCTCGAAGCTCCAGAGGCCAAGTATTCATGAAATAGGGGATAGTTATCTTTGTCATGGCCTTCTGATTTGCATCTAAAACACCAGATGTCTTCTCTTTTTTCTTTCCCCTTGTCTTTCTTCATATCTTCGACCTGTAGAGACAAACTAGTTAGCTGACTCAAGATTTGACTCATACCTAAGCTGGATTCTCCCATAGGGGATGATTCAAGATTCATGGCGATCTCCAGTGCCTCAGCTTGTGAAGAAATATTCTACTACATTATAGGAACTCTGATGTGTGGTAAGAGGGCAGCAATGAACCATTCCTTGTTCTATTCATCTAGGATCTGGAAAGTCGATCGTCCTATTAAGGTCTTGAATCTCTGATCGAACTCCCAAATGGGTTCAGCTACCTTCTACTTGATCTCTTTCAGCTCTGTAATACATTGTGACTCCAATTTAGGCTTATTAAACTCTACAATCAACACATTCTTGATCTCATTCAGTGGCTCAGGTTGCGCAAGTCCTTGGACAAGCTTCTTGTATTAGCTCAGCGCACGATCCCTCAGAGTGGTACTAAACTGAGTTCTTTTAACAGCTTCATCGGTGAAATTATTAATATTCCACACAGCTTCACATAGGAGCCAATGTTGGTTAGGGTCTTTAGATCCATCTCCCCTAAAGATAGGGAGCCTCATCTCATCTGCCATAGATCTTCCTAGGTTTCCTAGGTTTCTTGTCTGAGTATATGCTGAACTGCTAGTGGCATTGCTTTGAATGCTTTGGTGACTCTGATTACTTTCATTGCTTAATGTTGTTGAATGAACAGGAGGAATAATAGTACTTACTTCAATATCCTACGCAGTTCCTGAAGTTTCTGGCTCGTCCCGACGAAGTTCTTCAACTTCCCCTTCCTCTGTCCTAGTGGGTTATGAATGTTCTTCGTCCATTAGATCTACCTCTTCTCCACTGTAGAAACCCTCATCCCCTTAGTTCTTCTTAAACAGGTTCGCAAGATGTACTTCTTTGAACACTCTCCCACTGTGCGTATGTCCATCTTTTGTGTCTTTGTCATTGTTTGAATTCTTGAACATTAGCCCTTTCAAATCCGACCAATCTATTGTATCTTCAAGATGTTCTTCTCATGTAATAGCATCCTGATTCTCAACTTCAGAAAATGTAAAAATTTCCCTCTGGGTCCCTTGAAGAAATATCTCTCTTCTTGTCTATATGACTCTACTCTATCAACAGCAAACTCTTTGAAGTACCCTCCAATGGTGCTATCGAACCAGTGATCTACTGCTCGTGACATGACATTATCGACTCTCTTGACCTTCTGGATCAATGTCGACGTCCAAAACATAGGAGGTCTAGATCTGATCTCAAACTGGGTATCTGATGTTGGCCCTAGGTTATGGAAGGAAGTGAATTACAAGGAAGAAAAGGTAAAAATCAAGCTTCGCGGAAGACACAAATGGCTGTCACTAGGTCGAAGTGAGCAAAAGAGAAGAAAAGATGGAGCGAAGTGCGGAAAAGAAAGCTGTTGGATGAGGAGATTGAGGATGATAGATCAGCAAGGGATATGGATCGAGGACCACTCAGAAAGAGGAAAAATCCACAGTTGGATTCTTTGCAGCACCGTGCAAGAAGGAAGGAAAAACAGGCTGGCGAAGCCCAGAAAAAGTGGGTCAAGTTGACCTAGGGTTTTAGACACCTAGGGTTTTGGCACCTAGGTTTCGACCTAAGGCTATCGTTGAGGTATTGTAATGTATAAATAAAGGTCAATTGGACCTGGGTTGGGTTGGTCATTGGGTATTGGTATGTCATTGTTGTTGTTCTAGCTCTATTGTTTTGTGTGAGATTATTGTATTGAGAGAGAGAAGTGTTGAGAGAGAGAGCCTTTCGGTATTGTAAGATCTTTAGCTGTGTGTGAAGATCAAGTCCTATAGTTGGGTGCATAGGAAGGGGGAGAGGAAGAGAGAGAGAGAGAGAGAGAGAGAAGAAAGAAGATCTGCTAGATGAGAGCACAGACAAGAACTGTATGCTTTACCTTAATAAATCATAAGCATAGTTTTGTGGATGTAGCCCTAGAGAGAGGGTGAACCACGTATATCTTGTGTTCTGTGTGATTGTTTCTTTGATCTATGTCTCTTTTATATTATTATTTGCATTGCTATGTTAGATCAGATCTATAACTGCGCAGGATAGATCTAGTTTGATGAGTGTTAGATGCATATTGAGTTGATGTTGTATTGGATCCACTTGATATTCCCCTGGTTGTAGACATCTCTTTCCTACAACCCCCTCTTAGTTGCTTCGGGTGAGACTGCATCTGCTTCGCAGGTGTTGCCGAAAGGGCCAGTAGCTAGGGCTTTGTTGGTGTGATTTTGGAGTGAACCCTGGGTCTACCCCTGTGCCAACAAATGGTTCTGTTGTCGAGACCAGAATCTTCATGAGGGAATGTCAAGGTGGTTCCCATCGAAGACAGAGATTCAAAAGTGGATAGAGGATCAAGAGAGGGATGTCGATGAAGCCCAGAACAAGAACCCTAAGCTGAGTACTGAAGATTGGCTACAAAGATACATATTCACCAACATTCACAACATCTTCTTTGGAGGAATCCATCAGGAGCTACACGAGTGGTTGGCTAGGTTAGCTGATACACAGTTCGAGATCAAATCTAGACCTCCTGTGGTTTGGACGTTGTCGATGATCCAGAAGGTCAAGAGAGTTGATAATGTCGTATCTCGAGCCATAGATCACTAGTTTGATAGTACCATTGGAGGGTATATCACAAAGTTCGTTGTTGATAGAGTAGAATCCTATATCCAAGCTTAGAGATACTTTTTCAAAGGACCCAAAGGGAGATTTTTGCATTTTCTGAAGTTAAGAATCAATATTCTCTTACATGAAAACCACATCTTGAAGATATAGTAGACTGGCTAGATCTGAAAAGGATAATGTTCAAAAATTCAGATAGCAACAGCGACACAGAAGTTGGACATACACGGAGTGGAAGAGTATTCAGAGGGGTTCACCTTGAGAACCTATTTAAGAAAAACTATGGGGAAGAGGGTTTCTACAGTGGAGAAGAGGTAGTTCTGACAAATGAAGAGTGCTTAGAACCCACTAGGGCAGGAGATGAAGCAGTTGGATAACTTCGCCAAAACGATCCAGAAACCTCAGGAACTGCGCATACTACTGAAGTAAGTAATATCAATCCTCCTATTGTTTCATAAACGTTAAGTAATCAGAATATTTCGAATCACCAGAGTCCGCAGAGTACTATTACTAGTAGTTCAGCATCTACTCAGACGGGAAACCTAGGCAACCCCATGGCAGATGAGATGAGGCTCCCTATCTTTAGAGGAGATGGATCTGAAGACCCTGATCGGCACTGGTTCATGTGTGAGGCCGTATGGAACATTAAAAACATCACCAATGAAGTTGTTAAAGGAAACCATTTTAGCACTACACTGAGGGATCGCGCGTTGAGCTGGTACATGAAGCTTGTCCAAGGACTTGCATAGCCTAAGCCACTAAATGAGATCAAGAACGTGTTGATTGCAGAGTTTAAAAAACCTAAGTCAGAGTCACAATGTATTACAGAGCTGAAGGAGATCAAGCAAAAGGTAGTTGAACCTGTTTGGGAGTTTGACCAGAGATTCAAGACCCTAACGGGCCGACTGGCCTTCAAGATCCCGGACGAGCAGAACAAAGAATGGTTTATCGTTGTTCTTTTACCACATATCAGAGTTCCACTGATGTAGCAGAAGATTTCTTTGCAGGAAGAAGAATTGGAGATCGCTATGAAGCTTGAATCAGCCCCCATGGGAGAATCAAGCTCATGTATGAGCCAAATCATGAGTCAGTTAACTAGTTTGTCCTTGCAGGTTGAGGACATGAAAAAGGAGAAGGGAAAATACAAAAGGGAAGACATCTGGTGTATCATATGCAAATCAGAAGGCCATGACAAGGAGCATTTTCCCCTGTTTCATGAATATCTGGCTTTTGGAGCTCTGGGCCCTTTGAAGCAAGTCACATTACCCTGGTGCGAAGTATGTAGAAATCGATATCACCCTAGTGAGTGTTATTACATGCAGAAATACGTTCAGACACCCACAAATTTGTATTGCACATTCTGTAATTCAATAAGGCATGATGACAAAGATTGCAGAGCTTATGATCTCATGCATGAAAGATCAAGAGACATATACAAGATCCAAGGCAAAGTACATCAAGAAGGAAACAGTGCACAGTATAACTCCCGGGAAGAGGAAAATTCAATCCTCGCAGTGGATTCAGAAGAAGAGGACAAGGAGGAGGTATGGGTCGAGGCCGAGGACAAATAATATGTTATAACTACGTGCAGCCAGGCCATCTAGTAAGGGACTGTCAGAACCCTTGTACCACTTGCAGTTATTGCAACTCCTTCGAGCACGTAATTGAGGAATGTCTTGTATTGCTAGAGAAGCTTCAGGAGAGACGAGGACCTCAGCAGAACCCACAAGTACAATTAATATATGTTGAACCTCGCAAATCAGACCCTAGAGTCATTGTTATTACTCAAGGAGGTGTTGTTACAGGAGAGGATAGAATGACCCAAGGAAAGACCACAGAAAACTCAGGTATCAGGAAAGTTGCTGAGAGGACTCAAGCATTTGATGCGAAGAAAGAAAGGAAAATATTTTAAGAAGCAAGGAAAGAATTCAAAGCAGATCAAGGGTCTTCTTCAAAAACACAACCAGAAATAAGAGAATATGGAATGTCTCACGCATTCGATCAGTCTGTCTTTCCCGGAGAGGGAAAAGAGGTAAGTAAACTTGTTAGTTTCTTATATATGTTTATAGAACTGCTTAAAGATGGGAAAGTTATACAAGAACTGCAAAATATGGTTAAATAGTATGAGTTAGGAAAGATAGATCCCTTACTGAATAGGGCAGTACACCAAATTGGTAAGAAGAGAAGGACAAATAAAGAATTACACTTGAATGCTCAGATCGAAGAGTATGATATAGACTATGTGGTCCTCGACTTAGGGTCGGAGGTCAATGTCATGACGAAGCAAACCTAGGCACTAATGGGAAAACCGAAGTTGATTTATTCCCCTATCAGGCTTCGCATGGCTAATCATCAAGTTTTCATCCCATTTGGACGGTTGGAACATGTCCCTATGGACATTGACGGAGTTAGAACCTTTGCAGATTTTGAGGTAATTGAAATTGTTGATGACAGCTACCCTTACCCTGCATTGTTAGGAATCGATTGGGCCTTTAACAATTCCACTGTTGTGGATCAAAAGAAAAGGTGAGAGATGACCTTTGGGTCATTGCACCTTTAGATCCAGATAAGGGTCCTCGATACACAGAGCCTATCAGAGAAGAAGACCATGCATACGAGCTAGAAAACATCTATAAACTA
Source organism: Picea glauca (assembly GCA_000966675.3). NCBI lineage: Eukaryota > Viridiplantae > Streptophyta > Pinopsida > Pinales > Pinaceae > Picea > Picea glauca. Next base: position 585,265 of record JZKD02S2304003.1, on the reverse strand, counting down.
ACAGCAAGACAACATGATTACATCAACCCTACTGCTGATGGGAATATGAGCTGGTGAAGTGACAGGGTGTGTTCATCAGATTCAGAGGAAGTGCTGGATAACTAGCAGAACCAGATGTATGAAGTATATACCAGAAGATGTGCTAGATTAACCAGAGAAGTTCGCTGGATCGGCACAACAGTGAGTAACTTACCTACATTTGATGGGTTGAATCCTTTAGAAACCTTCCTATCAGATTTTGAAAAAAATGTACCAACACAACAGAGGTTGTTGGCAATGGATGAGGCCATGAAAGACACACCAGCAAGATGGTGGGGAATGCATAAAAGCAATATTACAAACTGGGCACAATGTCAAACTTTGATGACAGCGTGGTTCTCAGCACAAGTAAAAGGATGCAAAGAAAGGTACACAGGTCAAAGTTGCCCAAAGGACCATGCATGAAGATGCGAAGAGGCCTAGAGTGACATCCCTTAAGAACAATGGGTGCACAAATTCATTAACACGCTGGAAACGACCCCTATCAACTGGTACCTTCAAGCAGAGTTGTGCCTCATCACTGCAGATTGGGAAGGTATGATTCAGAATTTTGTAACCACCTTTTTATTTTAAAATGAATATCCTTCAGTAGACCAAGCATTACAGATTGTGAGATAGAAGGTATTCGAAGAGACATCTATCCTCCCTATGGAACAAGAAAAGGAGGAATGGACTACACCTCTCCAAAAATTGCAGAGTTGCTACAACATCGATGTCGACGATGATGATGATCCCAGGAAGGTAAACATCATTGAGACAGAAGGCCAAAGAGATGTGGAAGGACCAGGAGTTGAGCTACCATTTATTGGGTAGCCCATCAAGATCAAAAAGGTCAACATTGGAACAGAAGAGACACTGAAGCTTGCCAATGTCAGAGATTACTGGGATTTAAGAGTACCTGCAGTACTCTGGGCCTATAGAACCACTTGCAAGAAATTAACAATGCAGACCCCTTTCAAGTTGGTTTACGTTCTTGAATTTGTTGTCCGGATGGATATTTGGTCCCAAGCCTAAGAATTGTTGCATTTACAGACATGGATGACATTGGCTTTGTTCACAAGAGGCTTGCACAGTTGGTTGAACTGGAAGAAGACAGATTCATTGTCGGGTTCCATCAGCAAGTTCAGAAGGAACGAGAGAAGGCATACCATGACAGGCACATTAAGAGGAAGGCATTCAAGCAAGGTGACTTAGTACTAGTGTATGATAGTAAATTCCTGAAACACCCTAGGAATTTCAGAATGCATTGGCTTAGACCATATGAGATCACTTATGTTACAGAAGGAGGAGTTGTGCAGCTGAAGACATTGAATGGAGAGTGGATGAAAGGATTCGTGAATGGGAGTTGGATGAAGTTGTATTATGACAACCAACTGCCTCACGGATCTAAGTAAAAAAATGAGGACAAGGTTCCAGGTACCAGGTGCAGTTGAAACTGGGTACCAGACACAGAAAAGATAGTCTGCACAAGGAGGGAAAGGAGGCATAAAGCAGAAAGCAAGGGATGCACTACGTAGTCCAAAGTCGAAGCTAAACAGAAGGATCAGATCTGAAGTGCCTCGGGATGAGTCGCATGTGAGTGTTGGGGGCCCGTTGGCCTTGGGTTATGGAAGGAAGCGAAGTACAAGGAAGAAAAGGTAAAAAGTGAGCTTTGCAGAAGATACAATGGTTGTCACTGGGTTGAAGTGAGCAAAAGAGCAGAAAAGATGGAGCGAAGTGCAGAAAAGCAAGTCGTTGGACGAGGAGATCGAGGATGATAGATCAGCAAGGAAGATGGATCGAGGACCACTCAGAAAGAGGAAAAATCCACCATTGGATGCTTTGGAGCACCACGTGATAAGGAAGGAAAAATAGGTTGGCGAATCCTGGAAAAAGTGGGTCAAGTTGACCTAGGGTTTTGGTATTTAGAGTTTTGGCACCTAGGTTTCAGCCTAAGGTTTTCGTTGAGGTATTGTAATGTATAAATAAAGGTCAAGAGGACCTGGGTCAAGTTGGTCATTGGGTATTGGTATGTCATTGTTTTTTTTCCAGCTCTATTGTTGTGTGAGAGATTATTGTATTGAGAGAGAGAGCCTTATGGTATTGTAAGATCTTTAGTTGTGTGTGAAGATCAAGTCCTGCAGCTAGGTGCGCAAGAAGGGGGAGAGGAAGAGAGAGAGAAGAAAGAAGATCTGCTAGCTGAGAGCGCAGATAAGAACTGTATGCTTTACCTTAATAAATCATAAGCACAGTTCTGTGGACGTAGCCCTAGAGAGAGGGTGAACCACGTATATCTTGCATTGTGTGTGATTGTTGCTTTGATCTCTATTGTTTCTATATTGTTATTTCCATTGTTGTGTTAGATCAGATCTATAGTTGCGCAGGATAGATCTAGCTTGATGAGTGTTAGATGCATATTGATTTGATGTTGTACTGGATCCACTTGATATTCCCCTGGTTGTAGAAATATTTTTCCTGCAACCCTCTCTTAGTTTCTTCGGGTGAGATTGCATCTACTTCACAGGTGTTGCCGAAAGGGCCAGTAGCTAGGAATTTGTTGGTGCACTCTTGGAGTGAACCCTGGGTCTGCCCCTCTGCCAACATCTGCTAACCTAGCTAACCACTCATATAGCTCATGATGGATTCCCCCAAAGAAAATCTCATGTATATCGATGAAGATATATCTTCCTAGCCAATCCTTTGTACTAAGATTAGGGTTCTTGTTTTGGGCTCAGCAAAGTCCTTCTCTTGATCCTCTATCCACTTTTGAATCTATGTCTTTGATGGGAACCACCTTGAAATTCCCTCAGGAAGATTCTTGTCCTGGCAAAGGAACTATTTGTTGGCACAGGGGGCAGACCCAGGGCTCGACTCCAAGAGCGCACCAACAAGCCCTAGCTACTGGCCCTTTCAGAAACTGTTGGCCCTTGACCAAGTTTTGGGGAATACTTGGTCATATTTGACCATTTTGGGACTTCGACAGCCTGTCAAACATGGATCGTGACGTGAAGAAGAGATCACGGGATATCGGCCCACTTTCGGTCATTTTTGGGTTTTTGGGTTAATGTAACGGGAAAGGGATGTCAGCACGTGGGTTTACCCACGCTTAGACCCACTTTTGTATGTATAAATAGATGCATAGGCAAAGTAAGTAGGAGGCGATAAGTTGGATCTATGTGATCGAAGAGTTGTGAGTAAGCTAAGTGTTGGTAATGACTGTAAATGCTCTATGCATCTTGTAAGAGGCTAAGTGCAAGATATTGTAGAAGGCTCTATGATTTTAGCGCAAGGAAGAAGGATCTAATGGGTTGCACAGATCTTTTGTCCTGTGTGAAGTAAGGATTGTTGAAGCTCTATGCTGTAACTGCTTGAACAAGATGATAAAGAAGAATACTTTGTGGACGTATCCCCAGGGTGGGGGCGAACCACGGTAACTCTGTGTGTTGTGCTCTGTGCCTCGACCTGTTGTGTTTGTCTCTCTTTTTGCTAATTGCTTTGATGTGTTTAAGATAGATCTATTGATTCTTGGTGCTTAGGAGATAAGAATGCATGTTAGATCTGATATGTAAGATGCTTAGTGCTTGATCTATTGAATCTAATATGTTGCATGTTGCCAAGTGTTGAAACTATCCTAGATCTAAGTGGTTACTGTGATGTTCTATGTTATCCGCGAAATGAGATAAGGGTTGATTCTAGGCAAACTATTAATGCTAAGTGTTGCGCGAAGTGTGTAATCACGTATTTGTGTCCCAGCTAAGGTTGCAGACATCTAAGTCCTGCAACCACCCCTGCCTCTACCTTGGGTGAGACTTCATCTGCTTCACAGGTGTTGTCGAAAGGGTCAATAGTTAGGGTTTTGTTGGTGCACTCTTGAGCGTTGAACCCTGGGTCTACCCCTGTCACAACAAATGGTTCTATTGCCGAGACCGAAACTGTGATTGTTGGGAACTAGAGAAGAAGAAGCTTTGTGCAAAATAAGCTCTGTGTGTAGATATGTGCCTTAGCGCGCAACATTCTACTTGACCTGTGAAGCTTTGTGCCGAGAAAAGAGGTCAGATCTGCTAGAAAGAGCGGTCAGATCTGAGAGAAAAGAAGTCATATCTACGAGAAAGAGGTAAGATCTGCAAGAAAGAGGTAAGATCTGTAAGCTTTGTGCTATGATAAAGGTAAGAATATTTAAAGACCTTAGATCTAAAATATTTGTGCTCTATAGAAGTAAGATAAGTGGAAATTTTTATTTCTGAAGCATGAATTTAGGTATGCTTGATAGATTTTGTCCTAGCCTGAAAACTAGGGCATTTCTAGATGAAAGAAAGATTGGTATGAATAGATCTGATAAGAATAATGATAGAAATGTTATACCTATGCATAGAAAGAATGTTTGGACTAACAGCTAGATGTAGGATCCTAGAAAGAAATTTTTGCAGGCTAGCTACCATGATCCTAGTACATAGTACAGAAGAAGTTGGGGATCATTTAAGAGAAAGAGAGGACTAACCCTATGTTACAGTAGCAGAAAACTAGGACATCTAGCTAAGGAGTGCCCTGGTGGAAGAATGAGTTGTCTCTGTTGCAATGCTTTGGACCATGAAGTATTAGATTTCCCTAGAATGATTGCTAAGCTTGGAAGAATGAATTTGAAAGAAGAAAACCCTAAGGAAGATCTAGAAATAGCAAAACCCCAAGAAGAATCAGAGAAGATGTTACTACAGATGAAAGAAACCGTGAATGATCACCGACATGTCAGACTATCAGAATTTTTTAAGGAAAAAGAATGCCTCGAAGTAATAATAGGAGACTTCGACATTGACTGTGTTTTGGATGAGGAAACACAGGTGAATGTTATGACAGAAAGAACTTGGGAAGTTATAGGAAGACCTGTTATGATCCCTTCACTAAGTGGAATAGGGTTATTCAAAGGAAAACTAGTAAACCTATGTGGAAGGCTCACTCAGATATCTATGAATTCTAATGGTACTTCAACAGAGGAAGATTTTGAGATCATCAAGTTTATTGAGGACAGCGCCTCGTTTACTATGTTACTTGGAAATCCTTGGATTAAAAGAGATCAAGCCAGAAATAAGGAAGAAGAAAAAGTTTTAGAACAGCAGAGACAAGAGTTAAAAGACTTCATGACCAGAAGGATCACACAGTTGATTGAAGAACAAGAGGACAGATCAAAGTTATATCACACTAGGAGTCCAGATGTCAAATTTATCAGAACACCAGAGGACTCACAAAAGACTGAAGTCTCTATCACAGATAAATAAGAGATGTTATCCATGAAACCTAAGAAAGAACCTCAGCAACATGAAGTGACTATATCCAAGGAAGATAGGAATCAGAACGGGAAAAGAACCACTAAGATGAAGCTCACTGGAAAGAAGGCTAGAAAGTTAAGTAAGAAGAGAGTGAAGATTGAAAAACTACAGGAGATTCTAGATGGAACATCGCAGAAAGAAAAATTACAGAATTTGAACTTCGTTGGGATATCAGGACAGCGATCTATGGCACTTCACCATGGCAAAGCGATATAGCCAGTGGAGGCCAATATGTTCATTCGACTGTCACTTCGAACGGGTTGGAAAACATTTATGGGTCACTACTAGACCGTTGGACAGCACCAGAACTGATAGAACAGAGTAAATGGAGTCTCCATACCCATTGCAAGAAGTTTGTTTCTGAAATCCTTATTTAACCCGTCGCGCCCTGCCCGAATAACACTTTTTCCAAAATGAGAATTCAAAGCCCGTAGAACTAGTGACTGTATACCATGATCATTGCAAGCATATTGTTCATCTTAGTGTAGTATCTAAGATCATCGTGACCCCGATTATCTTTTCCAAGCTTATATGTTGGACGAGCTCAGCGCTGCTGATAAAGTAGTTGAATAAGTTTTGATTGACTTAATGACTGAGAGATTCATGTCGGAAATAATAACGTCCACTAGTATTCAAGCATCATCCACGACAAGAGTATAGGCCTCCCCATCAACTTCTTGAGCAGGGACATCTCGAGCCAGCACAGAACGAAGAACTAAGCACAAGGATGACATCGCAAATGCCAAGCTTATCCCACGCATTCTACCAATGTACTTACCCCCTCTAAGCGGTGTCATCAACCATGACAGCATGCCCCAAGAGTTTGAGTATGCTTTGATCACTGTGTACCTTTCGAAAGGAGTGTGCACAGTCCATGTTGACCAGGATAAGCTTGCAGCACTGAAATTTAGTGATTTTAACCTCAGAGATCGTAAAGCTTATAGCATGTTAGCTCTGCATAAGTACTTTACCAGGACCAAAGCAAAAAAATATAAGATTGTTCCACAGTCATGGACCCAGAACATTGCACAATCCACACTCCTTAATGTAATGAAGATCCCACACTTTAGCAGACACCAGGAAGTCAACGCATGTGTCAAGTTGTTGTTGTCATGCTACCATGGAGGATACTTATGGCTAGACTGCCATGTTACTATGGATTCAACCTTGATCAATCGGATCACAGGACTTAGTATGCAAGGTCCTGACCCATAGGAGTTTTACCCAGGAAAGACATCGGACCACGTTCTCACACAAAAGAATAAAGAGACTTGTGGAGATGTTGTGAAGGGCACGCGAGGCTACAAGGTAGCCTCTATCCGGAATGGCTCAGTGCGCCTTGCCTGTCAGCTAATCGCGGGCAAGATAGTTCGGAAGAACAAACCAACACAAGTGACTGGATTCGTAGTTGACCTCGCAGGGAAGTGCGCCGAGGGACTACAAATGAACTAGGCACAGTATCTTGTAAACCAGCTAGAGCTTGATTGCAGAGAAGCACAAGACCAAGGGTACGAGTTCCACTTCAGTTGGTTACTCATACTAATCTCCTTCATCGCTTGGGAACTACTAGAGGGTGCCACTTTCCTAGAGATTGAACCCTTCGAACCATTGGCCGCAAATTTCTATATGCTATGGTACTCTAACGACATGAACAAATAGTGGCAGTCCAATGCCATCTTCCATGCCTATTACAACCAATTAAAGAATGCAATCCAGTCTACACCGCGCATCACCCCAAACACACTTCATAGGTTTAGACCTTTGATGAATTTCAGCATGAATCGCCACTTTATATACCTAACTCCATGCACTAATGAGCACCAAGAACAACTTCAGTCTTATTATAAGTTGACAGAAGAAGACTTGGAATAGATTACCAGAGAATGGTCGGTGGATCTCCTTGTTTCAGCGGACCCTGTAGAAATGTCCGACGAGGAGAATTTTGAAGCTATATTGAATACACCTGGGATGAGTAAGGCTAAGAAGGATGCTGAAGTTCAAGATATCCATAGCACATCTACGAAGACCACTTCTATCTCACCTGCACAAGGAGGTGATGGTGAAGAACTAGGCGGGATAGAAGTCAAGAAAAATAAAGGCGAGGTTACTCTGCCTAGAGAAGAGGAGGATCCCTTCAAGAAAAGGAAGACTACCCCACCAAATCCCTCGTTCTGAAAGAAAGCTAAGGCTACCCAAACTACATTTAAGACTACCCTCACTATTGCATAGGGTGAGGCAAATCTTGCTATAACAGATGCCCCCTAATGTGTGAGGTCAGAGGAGTATCTGCGATGGACAAAATACATTATAAACAAACCAGAAGTGGAGTGATGGGGAACCAGTTGGAAGAACTAGTTGCTCATTACATTCTACACTAACTTTGCATACATGGCTACCAATAGAATTACACTGCAGATCGATGTGAAAATATACCAAAAAATTGTTTGTGGCCATGAATAGGAAAATACAAATGCAGTTACATGCCAAGAGATATCATAGTCACAAACAAGGCCCAGTAGAATCAGTCTCAAAATCAATCTGAAGATATCTGTATACAATGGAGTACAATCTGATCTCCCATGATCACTGAAATCATATAGGTACTGGTCCAATGAAAAGGAAGCAACAGCTCAGGAAAGTTGCGGCCAAATACTGATGTCTTCAAGTCTTCTACACAATCCTCCAATGGTGCAAGTCTACATCATGTGAATAAAGGAGTTAAGGTCGAACATAATGAGACATCGTTTGATTACCGGTCATTGAGGTATACCGTTAACAAATGCGAGACAGCCTATCGATAATGAAAGTAGGTATCAAGGCACCGAGTACATTCTTACAAGTGTGAATAAAGGAGTCAGTGTCGAACACCTGAAGAATCCATCGATCAGGAGATATTGATGTATTCCCAACTGTCGATGGCGAGAGAACCTACCAGTAATGATTTCAAGCCTCAAGGTACTCATAAGACTCTAGGTCTCGTTTCCAGAATAGATGAGTTGAATTTGATGGAAGGAGACCTGCTAAAAGGAGAGCATTAAGGCATCTCTCATCAGTCAGCACGAGGTACAAAGCAGGATCTTCATGATTTGGAGGAAATCGGAAGAATAACATGTTCATGAACCAACGACCATGTGCATCTTTCGTGTGTGCCAAGTGCAAGTGGTAAAAGAAAAAGACCCTTTGAATAGCAGCCAATAAGGAAAATTGTTGACAAAGGCGAGGAAACCACCAATAAGGCTAATGGCATCCAAGACACTGCACGAATCTCAATGTCTGAATAGATGTATTGCCATCAAACACAAGGGAAACCACCCATTCAATGACCAATGATGAAGTGTCGACTATTGGGTTCAAGGTTGCCTACCAATGATGAAAGTAGGATCAGGGTGCATGATAGGAGTACAGTATCATGTGACTCTGAGAAAAATTGAGGGTATGGCTGACATGAAAAGTCAAGAGTTTTGAGAAGTGGCCAACACAGGTTGATAGACTTCCTTTGAACAAGAGAAAGAGATGCAGTTTTGTACCACCATTCGGCGAGGGGTAACCATTGATCCCATTGGTGTTGTTTTTCAGAGGCAAAGCACCTCAGATATGTTTCCAAACACTTGTTGATGACTTCCGTTTG
>JZKD02S2304003.1:509402-531383 GCA_000966675.3 Picea glauca | reverse complement strand
AACTGATGCTCCAAGCTCCCAGAAACGATCTGACAGCGTTTCCACCTCAAAGGCTTCCCTGCAACAAACTGACTTTGGCTTGGCTTTCCAACAGCATAACTCTGCAAAAATGACTATCCCTTGGCCTCAAACAGGCCTGGTTTATATAGGAAAGGAGTTGGTTTCACATCCCCAACTTCCTCCAAGAATCTGGCCTCCAAAAAAGCCCAATATCCCCCAAAAATGGAGAAAATATGCTCAAAATAGGCATAATTACTTAACAAAAACCAATTTTTGTTTTAAAAACCCATTTTGGACTTTAGCTTATGTGCGCTAGCCCCCAATTACCGGCGCGGCCCCCCATATATGGTCATATGGGCTATTCTGGGCTAAGCGCGAGCCCGTGGGCTACGCGCTAGCCCCCACTTCTCGCCCCAGCTCCAGTCATTTGGTGTGCTATATGGCCACGGGGCCTAACCTCTTCCGCGCCCGTCGGTCATGCTCCAGGTCGTTTGGCATATTCTTTGGCCATATGGCCACGGGTTTGGCATCATATCAACCCCGCGCTTGTTGGTTACGGTTCCCGCGTTTTCGTTGGAAGGTCCGCGCCCACGGTCCAGTGGAATGGTCGTATGTTAGGTCGAGGGCTGGGGATAAGCCCCGGCCCTTTCCTCCCTGGCCCGAACCTTGTGTTAACTTTAAATATAAATCCGGCCATTTGTTTAACAAGCTCTGCCGTGCGGCCATGTGGCTAGCCCGGCCCCGCCAAAACTCTGCCCGTCCGGAGGTCATGCGTTCGAGTCGCCGGAGTTTCAAACCAAATTTTGTAACCAACGAGCCAATAATGGGGTGCCACGTGGCATCCCCTGAGTGGGCCACGTGGCACCTTTTTTTTTCAATGAGAACATGCCACGTGTCAGCCTGTAATTGGCCCACGTGTGCCGCCATGTCACCTATGTCGTACACCACTTGTCAGCCACGTCATCTGCCGTCGTACTACCACGTCAGCGTGCCACGTCAGCTGCTGACATCATCCTGCCACGTGTCACCCTGTGAGTGGTGACACGTGTCACCTCAACATTGGTCAATTCGCATGCCAAATGTGCCAAATCCGTACGACACGTGTCGCGTCCTGGTGATGCCACGTGTCCTTTGTACGGACCCGCCACGTGTCGCTCTCTGATGCTGCCACATGTCATCATCTCTGCCTGCCACATGTCGCCTCCTGGTTGGCCCACGTCAGCTGTACGGAATCAGCCACGTGTCACTGTACGGACGTGCCACGTGTCCTGCCCAGTCAGCATCAAATTTGCCTGTTTGACTTTTTGGACAGAACGCGATATCTTCTCCATACGGACTCCGTTTGACATAAAAATTATACCACCGGAATCAGGAAGACGAGACAGACGCAATGGCACATGTTTCGTCGCATTCCGAGCACTTTCATTTTTGAGCATTTTTCAAGCCCTATCAGGCTTCTGGATCGTTTTCAGATCAATATCAATGGCCACCCACCTTTTCCAACTAGCTCAAAATAGTTTTCTGACAATTTTGGTAATTTACTATTTTTAGCATTTTTTAACTTCCGGGGCCATTTTGAGGGCCTAAATGAAGGTTTTTCAGGATCAAGCTTCTCATTAATAGCCTACAGATCTGATTGAGCCCCCAAAATGAATCTCCTCGACAATACCTTTCCAATGAGCTATCGTGCGCCCCAAACGGAGATCGTATGCCAAAGTTACGCCCCCGGGAAGTTGATATACATCAAACTACTCAAAATGGGGTCCACAAAATTGTTGGCTTTTCATCTTCCGAGGTGAGGGTTTTGAATTTCCTTTATGATAAAAATGTCTTTGGAGCCTCATTTTAAAATCATCTTCTTGCGAATGTGAGTAGCTGTCACATCTCTTCTCAGAGATAAGTTGCCACCATTCTAGTGAGTCTTTCACTCTGTATTTTTACAGTCTTTGTACATTTTCGCTCATTAATAGAAAATTGTGTATTATTGTATCTTTGTGTTTATGGTTGCATATATGATACATTTATGTTATATTATTTGATATCCGCGATATCTCTGTACATTTCTTTATTATATCTCCGCTCTCATTTTGTGCCAAAAATAATCTGGATCAACAACTTATTGCAATGAGCGTGATGGTAGCTCATCCCAACAACAGAACAAGGCAAGTTCTTTAAGTTTTATTAAAAATTTAATATATTTGAATTATATGTAGGTTTAAATTAATGTTGTGTATTGGTTAAAGCATGTCATGCAAAACAAAAACTTGAAGAAACTCTATAAGATTTTTCGCAATCTGAGTGCAAACGAGCGTAAAATATTTATTGAAGTGTTTCAAAAAGAGGAATTAGGTGGATCAAAAGGTAATCAACATAAAGTTTTCCTTTGACTTTTACTAAAGATAAATTTCTTAACATTAATCGCTAACATGTTTTAAGCACTCGATTTCACATTTTTTTAACATTGTGCAGGGACCAATAATGAGGGAACAGTATGTCGTCCTAAGAAGATAACAATTATGAAGGATGTAAATGATTATGACTTGGTCCTCAGTTCATCTAGAGTGGTGTTAGAAGTTAACGAAAGGGGGGAATTTTTTACAAAACTATGAGGGATATAGTGGAAAGAACGTATAAACATGCTTTCCGCTTACAATACAAAAATCAACCCAATGACTCCAAGATTATTGTGCTTTTCATTTTTTTAGGAATATTATCCAAATTCCAAGGAACAAATGAAGGGAAAACCAATACATGTTGATAGGGATGTCAAAAAAAGTGTACAAGGAGATGGTAAAATAAATGAACATAATTGTATCGCAGAAGGAGCCATCCCAACAACAACGTGCATCAAAGGTATGTAATCATTGATTTATTATTTTATGTACATCAAATTTAATTATCACATGAAATACTAAGTTTTAATTGTTTTGTTGCAAAAAAAAATGGAACCCATTCAATGCACAAGACACGATGACAATGAAGAAAAGGGTTGGTCGCAAAGTTTGTGAGCACTTACATTTTTGAACCTACTTAAGATTTCATATTTGTTATGATCTTTATATTTAAATAATTAATTTACACTTGTCCATGTATGTATTCTAATATGTTCTAACATGCAAAGAAGAGCCAACCAGAGAATTTATCGACATTGGGTTAAGTATGGGTTGTGAGTAAATGTTGAAGTATCAAAGTTTAATTGAACAATTTATAAGTAGCTATGTTGTTTAACTTCCCTCGTTTTATAATTAATGGAACAACAAGAAACCATTATATTAATTGCATCAACTATATTTTGTCATGGTGTATTAAACATGCGGGAAACAAAGTATGGAGTGCAGCCAACAGAAGAGATTTTGAGAGACGACATGCAGCATGGCTTCGAAAGAATGTGTATTTTTTATGAAACAATCATTGATATGGTATGTTTTTTTATTTACACAATCATTATATTCTACTATATAAATGTAGATTAACTTACTACACTTTATTTCTATGTTTGTAGATGGGACATGAAGAGGTTGAACATCAAAAACAAGTTGATCAAGAAAACAATAGGTTAAATAACCAAAGTACAATGTCGCCTACAAGTGATGAAGAAATGAAGCATGCACGCAGCTCGAGCGATGAAAATAGTTCAAGTGATGAAAACAATCAATATAATTGAATTTTACTGCAAGTTATATGTTTTGGAATATTTGTATGTGAAAATCAGGGATTTGGTTTAATGTACTCAACATATTGTCCCAATTGCATGAGGACATGTTACCAATAAGTGTAACAATTACATATTGGCTACATTTTGATTATTATGAACCTAAATAGGTTGTCCCATTTTGTATGATGATGGGTTTCTTATTCATATATAATCAAATGGGTTTCTTAGTTTATTGCATTGTCAATTGTTGTAAAATGTTTTGTTGTTGATTAATTAATATATGGATGATTTACATTGTTACAAATAGCACAGGTGCAATACATTGGATAAATCATTAATGCAAACATTATATCAAATGCAATAACAAAAATACAAAAATAAATGTTATTATAAAAAAATATTTGATATTGAAATGATTAATTGAAAATTTGCAAAAAAAAAACAATTAATTAAAATAAATACATATTGATGCATTGTATTCTTTTGGCCTCACTAAACGGTGTGTGCCATAAAATAGACAACAGTGTGTTTTTATGAGTCATACGCATCTGTGCCTATTAATCACATTGCAACATCGATGCTAAAAATTGTGAAAAACATTGTTACTTTAAACAACATAACATATGATTATATTTATCGTTTCAAAATATTATAGTGTTGTTGGTTTAGTTTCCTTCTTCTTTTCGTCTGAGTTACTGACCCAGGGTTCATGTCATTCAAGTTTCCAAAAAAGCCTCTAAAACTATCGGCCCTCCTAGTAAACCAGAAGGCAACGCAATACATGGAATGCACTAAGCAGTCTCACCCGAGATAGTTTTAAATGGGTGACTGTAAGACTCAAGTGTTTACAGCCTAGGACAGAGTAGGAGATAGGGGTTACTTGACTAAAGTTGAGTATTATGAGCTATTAGCGAAATCTACTTATTCTTCCCAGTCGCATACACAGGTTTCCCAAATTATTTCCCAAACAGCATAAACAGATTCATAACAATGTATTAACTCATTCATCAAACCTAACCATTAATTGTTGAAAGAAAGTAAAGACATGCATACATTCATCAAATTACACAGATATTACTGTGGTTCACCCCTCCCTGGGCTACGACCATAAAGATTTGGCTCTTGGCTCTTTTATTAAGATCGTTGTGCATTTCTGGCGTCGTGCACTTAGAATTTCCTCCTTACAAGTAAGATCTATATGAGGCGAACTAGATTGCACCAGGCCTTACGGCCTATGGTCTAATCCTCAGATCTACCTTCCCTCTTCCCTCCTTTGCTCAACAACTTAAAAAATTGGTTCACACAAGAAAAACCCATTACATCTCGCATTCGTCCGTGCGTAATTACAATAACAACAACTAACTAACCAACCTCTATATGATACCTTTGTATCTATATTTATACATTTCGGGATCTTCAGCCATTTACATTGTATTACCAAAACCCTAACCCTACCGATGTTAGGTCTTCCTCCCATGCGCATGTTGTTCCTTCTCCAGTTGTCGCTTTTCTTGTGCACGCTTTCTTGCATGCGCACGTGCTATTCTTTTGCCAGTTGTTCCTTCGACTTCTGCACGCTTTCTTTCCCACAATCATCCTTCTCTTCCCTTTGGCTTGGTGCCAATAGGCCCCCAACACTGACATGTGACTCGTCCCGAGTCACCTAATCTTTTTGTGCTTCCTCGATCTCCTTGGTGATCGTTTGGAATTTTTCCTGCAATTTTGTTGCTTTTGTCAGTGCCTGCGCGGTTTTCTCCTTGATGGTGTCGACTGTCTGAACTGCCACTTCGTCGCTCATCAATCCTGTGCATTCTAGTTGGGTCTATGTTATCTATGTTTTGGCTCCTTCTGCCTGCGGGAGTACTTCTGCTACCCGTTCCTGCAGCGGTTCTATTTGAGCCTGACGCTCTTGTTTCTGTGTTTGCGCAGTGATAAGTTTTGCCTGCATCTTCTTCAACTCTTGCATTCCCTTGACCCATTTTGGAATTGGTATGGTATTCTGTCATTGTTTGATTTATTGGATCATTGCATTGATCCTCTCCTCTTCCTTGTCCCAGTGTTGGACCTATGGATCTTCTTCCAGTCTTGTCCAAAGTTGCGCTACTTTCTCGAACAAGTTAGCTGTCATGCTAGCTTGTTTCTCTATCTCCTACAGTTTTGTTGTTGCTTCCTTCTTCCTTAGCTCCTTCATTGCTGGTGGAGTTGTTGGTCTAATCTGCTCTCGAAGATTCTCGACCTCCTTCTGGTATCGATCAATTTCCTGTGCAATCTGGTCAATCTTTTATGTGGCTGGGAGTTCATTCCCTTGCGTGGTGCTTGGAAGTTTCCAAAAATCTTCTTCCACTCTGCGTTCCAATTCGTTTTTGTGTTCTTTCTCCTCTGAGTTTTAGATTTGGCCTACACACAAACTGTTTCCAGCACTTCCCGCTTCTTTGTTGCTTGTTGTAGCTCGACTAAATTTTTGTTTGCTCGAGACTGCATCTCGTGGTCGATGCTAACCTGCAATTTGTATAATGCCCTTGAAAGCATCCTTGTCAAGACCAATTGGATGTGGTCCAAATCCTTCAATGGCATTTGTCCCACAATTTCATCCATCTATAGCATGCTAGGCTTTATGTATACCATTGAATGTGTGTGTGGAATCGGAAGAACTGGGTCTCGTTCTTCTACCTCCACTCTATATTTGGCCTGTGTTGTTGATGTCTCTACACCTCTGCTGCTACTTGCGCTCTGGGCTTCCCCAAATTTCTGAAGAAGTTGTCCCTTTTCTGCCAGTTCCTTCTGCAGTTTGTCTCTGTGGTGCGTTGCATGATCGAAATCTTCTACAAGGCAGTCCTAGACCATTTTGGAAATCATCTCTCCATCATCCTTCGTGATCGTGCAGTCTGGTGTTGCTTGTTGTGCCTTTGTTTTCTTGCATGGGCCTGTTGCTTGTACATCTGGTCTCTTAGTTCCCCCTGGTTTCTGTGTGATGGGGTTTGAGGCGGTTTATGGTGCTCCCTCAGCTTGTTTCCGCTGTCCATTGGTCAGCTGGGTGGTTTCTTTCTGCACCTTCTAGGTCCCTGGCTTCTCTGAGTTGTCATCTGCCTGGGTCAACTTTCTTTGGCCCGTTCTTCATCTTTTGGGTACTGGGATTTAAGGAGGCTGTGTTTCCACCTGCATAGTCCCTCCTTCTATTGTTTTTCCTGGTACTTCTCTGGGTATGGCTGGGATCCTCCATTCATCAGGCCATTCATTGATTATCATCTCGATATCACCCTCAATGACGCAGTAGCGCATCTATAGCCATTGTTTATCTAGATCCTGCCTTGGTTGTATCCACATGACTTGTCGTCTAGCCCAGAAATTAGCGATGTCCCCATATCGCGCGACAGCCTCTGGTGTTATTCTCCATGCTCGAATGATGGCTTCATGTATGTCCTGTAGGTATGCCTCGAATATGATTCCATTCTCTCTTTTATGCTTGGCCTGTGGACCGGATCTCAATACGCGATATCTCACTCCCTCTGGTTTTGGTCTGGTAGCAAAGACTATGTGTTCGGGTTCTCGCCATCCCATAAATGCTATGGGGGTGATCAACCATGAATAATGAAATTTTGAACCTGCGTCTTGTGCATCTTTACAGTCCACTTGGAACAAGTTTGATAGGTATGGTGCCCAGCTCATGGAGGTGCCTTCTACGCACTGAGCTGCAATAGCAATGACTCCTACCGGTACTTCTTCTTTGCGGCATTTTCTTAGCAGTTTGCAGCCTAAGATATTTGCGCCTAATTGTGTGTTTGCATTGTTGATCTGCTTGATTATGATGCCTCTTATGCCTCTGTCGGTACCATGTTTCTTCTTCATTTCTTCTGCCAACGTATTTTCCTTGGATTTGTCGTCTAGAATCAGTGCAGAATCCATACCCCGGGTGGGTAGTCCTGTTATTTGCACGATGAACTCAACAATTATGGGGACGGGTTTGTCCAGCCATATATCCCCTCTATGCGTAACTACTAACAGTTGCTTGACGCATGTCATCGCGTATTGACCTCTGCCAAAGTGTGGTAGCTTCAGCAATCCTAAAATTCATGTTTTGTCTAGTCCAGCTGCCCACTCATGTGGTTTACTAATCGTTTCCTCGAGTTGGTTCATGACTATGTTCTTCATAAAGACTTGTGGTGCAAGCTCTGGATGTTTGGTTTCATCTGCTACGTCATGGTCGGAGTACTTGAGCTTCTCGACATGACCCAATAGTTGTGGGTCTACATGTACTCCCTCTGGTATGCATGGTAGTACAATCTTTGTTGTCGGTTCTTTTGAGGTGAGCTCGACATCTGAACTCTGTCCTCCTGTTGTGGCGATTAGTTTGAAGTTTCAGCAACTTCTGGTTTCTCCCCTATCATCCACTCTGGCCAAGCCCAGGTAGTTCCGGTGATCTCCTCTTCTGATTGACCTAAGCTAGGTGCTTTCATTTTGTCTGGTTGCTCCTCTGCTCCCAGGTTCTCTATCATTTTGTTCACTTCCACGGCTGCTTCCGTGTGTTCAGGTTGTAGTTCATGCTGGGTTTCTTCTTTTGCGTTCTGAGGTTCTTGCACCATTGCTGGTGTATCATGTTCCATGGCCTCTGCTTGTGGGCGTTGAATCTCTTCCAGTATTGGCATAGAGTCTACTGGTATCTCCTTTGGCGATGGGATTTTGTCAATATCGACGATCTCCGGTTGTTGTTGTTCATTTTCTTCCAGCGGTCCTCGTGATCTAGTTTGAACCCTGGTCGATCTAACTGTCTGGCTCGGTTTAGATAGCTTCGGTGGTGCCATAATGGTGATGGTCGAACGTTTGCTGAGTTCAAATGGATTCAGTGAGCTCTGTGGTCTCACTCTGTTCGTTCTTGTTGTTATTGTGTTCTCTCTATTCTTCTTTCGCAAATAAACCAGGTTCTTTTGTGCTCATGTGTTGTATGGACTTATCCTAAATCTTGTCGAAGACACTTCCTCCATTGTGCGATTAATGCACCATAACTATGGGTTCAATGCATATGTGGCGATTTCATACTTTCCATTACGCCTTCTTTGTTGTCTCCAGTTGGTGCATTTAATGTGGTGTCCCATCGATTATTGTCTTGCTTTAATTATGCCTTATGTTGTCATGTCAACCTGCTTTCATCGACTTTCTTTTTCCCACTTATATCCCTTTTTGATATGACCATTGTCCTTGCTTTTTCGTCTTCGTGTTTCGTATTGCATGTAGCATGTTCGTCGCTGGAGTGCTATTTTTTTTTTGTTTTTTTTTTTTTTTATAAACTGCGCAGTGGGTGGTCGATTGTCCTTGTATGGCTCCAGTCGGCTTCCATTGATCATTCATGTGAGGTTTGCACCTATTAAATCTCTTAACTGTACAGATCCTCCATCCGTGACATATTTTACCTCGTATGGTCCTATCCAATGCATTCTCATCTTTCCTAGGTGCTGCAACGATTTACTGTCATAGAGCAATACTAGGTCTCCTTCCTTAAAAGTTTTCCTCTTGATGTGTCAATCGTGCCACACTTTGTCTCTTGATTTATGCACTTGTTGGTGGAATTCTGCCAAGATTCGGTCTTCCTCCACCGACAGTAGTTGATTTATTCTTTCTTGTACTGCGCCTCGTTCTGTCATTTGTGTGATTGTTGCTATATGTAGACTAGGTATTAAGAATTCTAAAGGCATGACTGTTTCTTGGTCGTAGACTAGTTTAAAGGGTGTGTGCCCTGTCAATTTTGTGCATGTAGTCCGATACGCCCATAGTATTGCTGGTACCTTGAGGTCCCAATCATCTCTTTTGACGTTATAGATCTTTGTCAAAGCATTCTCTAGAATTTTCTTGAAGGCTTCTATTGTGCCATTTACCTGTGGGTGGTATGGTGTGATTTTCTGGTGGTGAACTTCAAACTCTTCGAGCATCATGCGGATGGTGTTGTTTATGAAGTGTGTGCCTTGGTCGCTCATCAAGACTCTTGGGCACCCAAATCTAGTAATTACCTGTTCAAACAAAAAGTGTGCAGTTGTCTTTACACTGCAATCTCTTACTGGTGCGGCTTCCACCCATCTTGTTAAGTATTCCATCGCGATGATAATGTATCTTGCCCCGATTCTTTTGGCTGGTGGGTTAATTGGTCCCACAAAGTCTATTGCCCATTTTCCGAATGCCTCTAATGTCACTTGCGGTCGCAGTGGCATATCGTCCCTTCTTTTGGGTTTGCCTACCCTCTAACAGACATCACATCGTTGACAGTACTCTTTCGAGTCTATGTGGATCGTTGGCCACCATAATACTACGCGTAGTACCTTCTACGTGGTAGCTTTTCCTACGTAATGCCCTCCTGTTATTCCCTCATGGGCTTCTGCTAGAATTTTTTGACATTCGTACTCCAATACGTATCTTTGTAAGATGTTATATGTGCCCAGCTTGTATAGATGTCCGGTGATCAGTTGATAGTCAGTTGCGCAGACTACCAGGTTCTTTTTCTGTGCAATGGTATATTCTCGTGGTGCGGTGCCTGTGCTTAGGTACTGGATGATTTCTGTGAACAATTCATCAGCAATCTGTACTGAGAATAACTATGCATCTAGAAAGTTGTCTTCTAAATTCATCGGCTCTTCTCCATTGGTGACCCTTGATAGGTGGTCTGGTCCTGCATTCAGTTTTCCTGGTTTAACTATTACCTCAAAGTCAAATTCTTGAAATAGAAATAACCATCGACAGATTATCCCCCCCAACACTAGCTTGTTGACTAGTTATTTCAGGGTTAAGTGATCTATAAACATCTTAAAGTGTTTTCCCAATAGGTAATGTCTGAACTTTTACAGTGCATAAACCATAGCTAGGCCTTCTCTTTCTGTCCTGTTGTAGTTTTGTTCTGAGTCTGACAATTTTCTTCTTGTGAACGTTATCAAGTGATCCAAGTCTCCCGCTCCTGGTTGTGCTAGGATAGCTCCAAGTGTTATCGTTGATGCATCTACATGTACATGGAATGTCTTCTCCCAATCTGGAAATACCAATATTGGTGCGGTGACCATCTTTTCCTTCAAGGTATCCAGACCATGTTGACACTCGTCATTCCATTGATACTTTGTATCCTTTCTTAACAATTTTTTCATTGGCGTTGTAATCTGTGTGTAGCCTTTGATGAATTTCCTCTAATATCCTATATGTCCTAACGTTGCTCTTAATTGGCGAACTGTTTTTGGTGCTGGTAAGTTAACAATGATGGTGATTTTTGTCGAGTCCACTAGAAAACCTTGTTTGCATACTATGTGTCCCAATAGTATCCCAAACGGTGTTCCAAATATGCATTTCTTGATATTCGGTGATATCTGGCACTGTCTGCATCATTATAACATCAGTCGTAAAACTTCCACATGGTTTTTCAGTAGGCTATACACTGTCCAATCGTCCAGGTATACTTCAAGGAATTAGTGGATGAATTCCTTAAATGTTGTGATGACCACTCTGGAGAATATCGTAGGTGCACTCTTTAGTTCAAACAGCATGACTATGTACTGGTAATATCCCCATTCCGTCGCAAACATGGTCTTGTGTCTATCCTCCTATGCTATCTTAATCTGATGGTAGCCTGAGAATCCATCGGTGAATGAGTAAGCTTCGTGGCCCCTTACATTCTCTAGTACCTCATACGTGAATGGTGTAGGAAATGGGTCGTGTAGGCATGCATCGTTCAACTCCCTCAAGTCGACGCATATCCTGATTCCTCTCCCCTGTTTCTTGTCCTGTACCACCATTGGGCTTATCCATTCTGATTCTTCGACTAGTTCGATGATGTTGGCCTTGAGCATCCTGTCGATCTCGTCTTTAACTTTTTGTTTGTAGATGGGATTCAGTTTGTAGGGTCGTTGTTTAATAGGTCTTGCGTCAGATCTGAGTGGTATTTTCATTTCTCCTAGTTCTCCGGCTATACCCTTCATTTCTGTAAATGTGGTGGGAAAAAGGTCGCTATATTCGCGCAATAATTCTGTGATTCTTTCTACGGTTTGTTCATCCCAATAATCTCCAATGCTGGCCATTTTGGGTTTCTCAGTAGTGTCGATGTTAACCTTCTTTATCCTAATTGGTGCAGAGATGACTTCTGATTCTATAGGTGGTCCCTCCACATCTCTCTCACCTTCGACTTCTTCGATCTGAATATTGCGTGGATCGTCTTCTTCTGGTGCTTCCTCTTGTACATGGTAGCATTACAGTAGTTCCTTGACTGTCATCTTATTCCGATGTTGTTCTTCTGTGAGAAGTTCTACTTTCATTTCTTCCATGTATATGACGCCTCTGATCCATCTTAGAGCTGCATTGATGTTGGGGTTCTCATCCTCGAATGAGAAAGTAATTATAAAGTTTTGTCGGAGTGTCTCCCATGTCTTGGTTCCTTTGTGCAATTCCTGGTCTGTGTACCAGTTTGTTGGTATGCCTTCTAATGTATGAATTAAGTGATGAGGCCATTCCTCTGGTGGTCTCATTTTCCACAGCGTTTGACACTCCTTCAAGTGTTCCGCTAGTGTCCCTAGTCCTTCATATTTTTGTTGTTTGTTATATGTATGTTCTGCGTCGAACCTTATGTGCAATAGCCGCTTGCATTGATACCAGTCTGTGATAGTCTCCTTGTGTGTGCCCCACCATCTTGCGGGTGTGGCCTTTAGTGCTAAATCCAATGCTAGTAATCTTTGGTTTTCCAATACTTCATCTTCATATTGTGTGAAGAAGGCTTCCAAATCATTCATTCCGTGAAGACCGGGTGGTTCCCTGATTTCTATGCCTACCCATCTTACTGCACAGTCTATTATGGCACATCTTCTCATGGATACTTTGTGTAGTCTTTGTTGCTAGTTTTCTAACCTGGTGTCTGAATCTGTTGCACATGAAGTAATGCTCCACCAACTGAGTACCCCGTCTGCAGTTGGGTTTACGTAATCCTCATCGCATGCAGTTGTTCTGTACAGCTGGACAATCTTGTCTAAATCCATACAAGTGGGTTCTACAAACCTCTCCCCTTCTGATGGGTCTAGTGGTGCTATGACCCTGTAGTCTCCCGACTCAAATGTCATTTTTCTGGTTTTCAAGTTAATTATGTCTTGGTTGTCGAACGCCCAATCCAGACCGAGTAGTGTCAGGTAGGGTGTTGTGTCGTCTACTATTTCGATGACTTCGAAGTCTTCCTTAGTGTGCACTCCATCTAGATCTATTGTTACTCCTTTCAGTCTACCTATTGGTAGGTCTCTATGTTGATTTGCTAGTTTTAATTGAACGGTTGAGTATCCCAATGTGGGTTCTCCCATGCATTTCCATGTGGTATTTGGTAGCACATTCACTTCGGATCCTAGGTCCAGTATAATATCTCCCATATTGAAGTCGTCGATGTTAGCATTTAGTCTAAATTCCCTACTTGTTCTTCTTCTCTTGTGTAGGTGATTAACAGTTTTCAGTTCTGGATTTTGTTCCATCTCACTGCTACATTTCTCTAGGATGTTTTGTAATACTTTGATAGATGAAGGATCAATTAACACTTTAACGCATGATTGCAAAAAGTCTTTGATAGTGCTTACTTGTCCCTTGGGTTGCATTCTGTTGGTATGGTCCAGTGATGGTGGCATCTTGTATTCTGGAGCTTCCTTGTTTTGTTGTGTGGTCGGCGCTATGTCCTTCTTCTGGAATTCTTGTCGGGCTTCTGTAAAGATCTCCTTTTCCTTGTGCACATCGAATTGCTTCTTGGGGTCCATGTTCTTCTTTACCCATTGATTGTGTGTTGGTTCCTGTCGAACTGAGTCATTTCCTGTTTTCGTTCCTCCTCGAGTGACTATGTTGATGTTCCATCCGTCATCTCTTGCTTCAGCTAAAATCCACTTGACATTCTGATTATTTAGGTTCCTTTTTTCCTGAATCTTAACAAGTAATGTTAGACATTCCTCTGTATCGTGGTCTAATGCATGATAGTACATACAAGTCGTCGGTGGCAGTGGACACTCCCGTGCGTAATGTCCTGGTTGCTGGCAATTGTGACATGTGACAGGTCCTCTGCCACGTCTGAAACCTCCTCTGGCTCGTCCTGCTCCTTTATATCATGTGCAATCTCCTTGCGGTGCATTATACTGTGGTGCCTGATTATACTGAGCGATATTATACTAGGACTGTGTCATGTTGTACTACAATTGCACATTATTGTAGGGTGATTGCGCAGTATTATACTGCGGTTGTGTAGTGTTGTATGGGGTTGGGGCTTGATTGAACCATGGCGTTGCTTGCCCAGTCATCATTTCAACCTGTACTATGTATGCGTCTGATGTTCTTTCCCGCATCAGCTCCATAGTTTTTCAATCTTTGTCATCCTGGCCTACTGACTTACAAAAGGTAGAATATGAATTTTTTGGGACTCTCTGGTATTTCTACATCATTGTGCAGTGGTAGGTGTCATGGCACAGTTTCTTACATATTTCACACCATAATCCTCCCTATGGAAGTGGGTTGGGCATACCTGTCGCCATATACTGCGTGAATGTTGGGCACTCATTCTTATGGTGTCCTTCCGTCCTGTAGGTAGTGCACCAAATGGCTTCTCGTTTGTCCTTGTTCTTATTCTAGTTTAGCTGAAATGTTAAGTTCTTCAAATCCTCCTTCAGTTATTCTATAGTTGGGTCCATCTGTTGGTACTGGTTCCTTTCCAATTGTAAGGCTGCCTGTAGAGCCTCGGCCTGCGTCTAAAACTTCTGTTGTCGTAAGGGATATTTTAAGTGTGGGAGTAGTGAGTTGACAAACAGGTGTTGGTGCTGCATGTCGGTCATAAGGTATTTTAACTTGCCTTTTAATCGCTTGAATCTCTTATCAATCTCCCATATAGATTCTCCTGGGTTTTTTCTTATCTCAATCATCTCATTCATGTACTGATCCTCTGAGATCGGCTTCTGGAACTCGTTGATCAATAATTTCTTAATGTCGACCAGTGTCCTTGTCATCCCAGGAACACTATTAGTATCTAGACTCATGTACCAGTCTAGTGCGCGGTCTCTTAGCATGATCACGAGATGCACAAGTTTGGTATCTTCATCAGTGATCTTCTTTGCTACCCAGATCTTTGCGCAAATGAACAAATGTTTCTCAGGGTCTTCTATTGCTTCTCCTCGAAACTCTGGTAATCTGATAGTAGGATCGTGTCCTGCCATTCTGAATACTGAACTACTGCCTCCTTCGCTCGAAGTAGATACTTGACTAAGATTACCTAAACTGGCTCCTCCAGTTGTTTCTCCTTGTGTAGAGGTACTTCTTGTTGTCGGACTTCCTCCAAACTTCGGTTGTCTAAATGGTGGTGTTCTCTTTGGTGTATTGGTCGCACATGGGTTTATGGGTTCCACATTGACATTGATATTGAAGGGATGGTTGTCTGCTCCTCCTGTTCTTGGGCCTCTTTTTTTCCTCTCATAGGTGGCGTGCAAAATTTCCTCAATCTTCTCCATAGCTCGGAGATCCTCTACCTCTTCCTCATCGCTCGCCAAGCCCTCCCTTTCAGCTACGGCTCTCTTCTTGGTGTTCATCTAATATTGGTAGGGTACTCCACTACGCGTCGTTCTTGATGACGCCAAGATCCACTTGAGCTGGTCATCATCCATCAAGATCGGTTTCAAGGGTTCCTCCTTCTTCTTGTCTTTATCCTGCCCTCCTTCCATTCCTCCTCTCTCTGTCAGTGCTTCCCCCCTTCCCCCATGCATGCAGGGAAGTCTAGTTGTATGATTCCATTGTCATCACACCTTTGTTATATAGCAGTATCTTGATAGAAGTATACAAGGATTGAATGTACCTTCCTTGGGGTCCTCGTAGAAATTCTTGCTCGACTACGCTGTATGACTTCGCTGTGTCTACTACAAACTTTGTGATGAATCCTGCCACAATACTATCAAGCCAAAAGTCTACTGCGCGAGTGAATTTGTTGTTCCCTTGTTGTATCTGCTCAATATGTACTGGGGTCCAATATAGCTGTCGAATTCGGTTCATTGCGTGGTTATCCTTCAACCATAGGATCCACTCTTGTAGAAGATGCGAAAAATCACAGAAAAAGACTTTGTGTAAATTAGTAAATACGTATTTATCCAGGTATTGACGCGGTGTGATTCTAGGGTTTCTATTATCTTTTTTTGCAAACTCTAGTTCTTTCGTTCTCAACCAGCCCTCGATTTCCGCTTTTGTGGTGTTCCAAGGTCTCAACACTCCCTTTTAATGGCTCATTTTTATTCGGTTTCACTCCTTCGGTTCTCGTTCACTCTATCTCGTCTACTCAGTCCTTTCTTATTCCTCTTAACACAGAAAAGGAACCATTTGTTGGTTTAGTTTCCTTCTTCTTATCGTCTGAGTTACTGACTCAGGTTTCATGTCATTTGGGTTTCCAACAAAGCCTCTATAACTATCATCCCTCCTAGTAAACCAGAAGGCAATGCAGTACACGGAATGCACTGTGCAGTCTCACCCGAGATAGCTTTAAATGGGTGACTATAAGACTCAAGTGTTTACAGCCTAGGACAGAGTAGGAGATAAGGGTTTCTTGACTAGATTCGAGTATTATGAGTTGTTAGCGAAATCTACTTATTTTTCCCGGTCACATACACAGGTTTCCCGAGTTATTTCCCAAATAGCATAAACAGATTCATAACAATGTATTAACTCATTCATCAAACCTAACCATTAATTATTGAAAGAAACTAAAGACATGCATACATTCATCACATTACACATATATTACCGTGGTTCACCCCTCCCTGGGCTACGTCCACAAAGATTTGGCTCTTGGCTCTTTTATTAAGATCGTTCTGCATTTATGGCGTCGTGTGCTTACAATTTCCTCCTGACAAGTAAGATCTATATGAGGTGAACTAGATCGCACCAGTCCCTACAGCCTGCGGTCTAATCCTCAGATCTACCTTCCCTCTTCCCTCCTTTGCTCAACAGCGTACAAAATTGGTTCACACAAGTAAAACCCATTACATCTCGCATTCGCCCATGCGTAATTACAATAACAACAACTAACTAACCAACCTCCATATGATACCTTCGTATCTATATTTATATATTTCAGGATCTTCCTCCATTTACTATTACCAAAACCCTAACCCTACTGACGTTAGGTCTTCCTCCCATGCGCGTGTTTTTCCTTCTCCAGCTGTCGCTTTCCTTGTGCACGCTTTCTTGAATATGCGAGTGTTGTTCTTTTGCCAGTTGTTCCTTCGACTTCTGTACACTTTCTTGCCCATGATCGTCCTTCTCTTCCCTTTGGCCCGGTGCCAACAAGTGTGCATGATTATGATACACACTAGTGCTTTACATATAATATACGCATTGGTGCTTAGTAATAAGGAATGGAGTCGACATCTCACCTCAAATGTTTGAAATTTCACTTCCCTCTAGTGCACATGGTAATATAGGCATTGGTGTGGACAAATTATACGAGCACCGGTGTGCCATAAAACAAAAATGAGTGACCTAATGCATAATATTTATATGAGCATTGATGTGGCATTACAGAAAAAAAGATGGAACTGTTGCATGATAAATATATGAGCCCTTGTGCTTTTTAGTTTATGTACGCATTGGTCTTTGTTACTTAAGAAAGCACCAGTGTGTGTTACCAATACAAGCATTGGAAAAAAAAACCTCTGCTAAAACCTCCATTAAAACCTCCACACATCCTTTTATTAGTTATAGGGAACATCCATTAAAACTTCCACTAAAACCTTTGCTGCAAATATCGGATGTTGTAGCTAAGGTTTTTTGAAAAAATTTCCCAGTATTGTAACACTTAAAACCTCCACAAAAAGATCTACTACAAAGTGTTATCCTTGTAGTGGTTTTGTAACGTCCCCCAGCTTAACCAAGGAACATTACTTGCGGAAAATACACATAAATACAAAAAAAATCAATTAACTAAATTCATGTAGCTTATCAGCTATGATTTACTCACAGATTTAACCTTTTGCGGATACTAAATAACTAAATGCATCTACAACATTCTAAATGCATATGACACTTGTGTCCCCACTGAGAAAACTCACGCATGCAACATCCTTTGTACTACACGTGACAACTATTCCTCATGCGCGTGACGATTCAGGCACCATGTCGAAATTTCATTACCATTACTACTAAAATTCATTAACAGATGCATTTAAATGCGGAACTACAAACTACATGACATGCAAGCTCACGTGATTTTCCCTACTATCCAAACATGTAAATACAACTCATAAATTCACCACAATAGCATATAATTCATTCTCATTCATAGAGTAAAACACACAGAAATTAAACTCATAAATTAACATAACAAAACATATAAACACTTATCTTTTAAAATAGTTGTACAACCAGCTGCTTGGGAAGGATTTTCCACCCAACCATAGACTCGTTGTTCCAAATCTCAACAGCAAGTCACCCCCAAGTTGGGGCTAGGAATCCACAAGAAAAGGGTGTCTCTCACAGTCCACTCATAGCTCAATATCCTACAACCCACTGGTATTCTCCTACAGCTATCTCGAGTTTCCTCCAACTCTCTTTCTATTGACCTGCCCAACCCAAGGAATGTACCCCTTCATTTCTCTCATTCCATTGGGCATCCCATTCATTTATTAGGGTCTCTCTGGCACATGTAACTAGGAATCTCTCTACTGGGAACTCAAGGGAAGTCATTTCCAGGAAAAACTATCGGCATCAACAGCGAACACTTGTTGTTACAGTGCAACTCACACAAGAGTTCACTCTTCATGCCTGACAACCTGGATCTTCAATCTTCAACTCCAAATCACTCCAAAAATGCTCCAGCATGCTCCAAAATTTACCCAGACTTATTAATCTATCTCCAATCCTCTTTTTCCTTCCTTTGCTTATTGTTCATGCAAAACTGCATCTGTAAAAACTACATGTAACTCCCCATACGAATTTTCCTCTCCCATGACTTACTTTCTTGACTCACAGACTTCCCCAAGCTAATTGTACTCAGCCCCTTTCTCTCCAATAACTATGAGATGTGACTCTCACACCCACCCTCTTACATGAGTTTAATGATTGGACTCTCATACACTCAACATAAATTAGAAGTTAACCCCACTGATAATAAAATTTAGGAAAAACAAATGGATTGAATTAATACCCATAATTAATTTCCCCCTTGGACCCCTCTTAGACACTCTCTTTTCTTATGGAAAAACTCATCCCCCATCTTTGTCCATATTCCCAGCAGCTGGTTTCACTTTTATTTATTTAAAAACAAAAAAATGCATTTGCATATTACATCACTTGGCCATACCCACATTCATATCTACATTATGCATAAATTAAACTGGGGATTATAGTGGGGATGTTACAGGTTTTCTCTTGTGAGATGCTAGGGTTTGTGCTATGCAAGCATACCCTAGAGAAGAACATGGCGAAGGAGGTGACGATAATTTTTCTTATGTCTCTTGTTTTAGCACTAGAGTTTATACCCTATTAGAAGGCAAGTAAAGAAGAGATAATGCCTTATATGATTTTGTAGCCTCATTCTTGTTGGATGCATGGGGGATAGGGAAAGATCATGGAGAGCTTAGCTTTATGAGTCTTGAGCTTGGTGTAATACCTTGCTTAGAACATTATGTTATTGTATTATTGATATTCCATGGAGGTCTTGGTGCTTGAGATGATGCAAGGCTTGAAAACCTATGTTTTGAGGACTCAAACCATACGATGGAGATGTAGAATTGGTGGATGGCACTAGTGTTGTCTTGCCATGTACTTTGTGACGCAACATGGCTAGGGTTTGTAAACCCTAAATCAGCCAAGAGTGATAGTGTGAGAACTTGTATGATACAAGCTAGATATATGTGCCAAGGAGGACTTACCAATGTTGATGCTATCATGTTGAGGATATTTGGTGAAGTGACTAACTTTGGTTGGGAGTGATTCCTAGCTAGGAGGAGTTGGTGGCTAGGGTTTTCTTATAGTTTACCTAGCCAAAGTTTGGAGAACTTGATTTGTACTAGCTTTGTGATGAAGTTGTGGAATGTACATATACTTCATCACTTCTATATATAGGAAGTTTCCAGCTGTCCAAATTTTATGTACTCTCAATTTGATTTTCAGCGTATGGTGTCTTCACCATTGTGTAGACTTTAACCTTGGTTATTCACGTTGATTTGACATAACATAGAATTGAATTAGTTAAGTGATTTAGCACATATATAGAAGATAAGAGGGTATATTTATTGTTGTTATAATTTGTTATTATAAGACATTTTAGATATGTTATATGCTTGGAAAAGTGTGCATTGAGGACTATAAGTTGAAGTACAAATGTTCAATATTTATTTTCTTGGTCCACCTCATGAATTGGATTGGAAAAAAGTGAAATCGTTGCCATAATTTAATATTTTAGATTCATCATTAATATTGAAAGTTCACAAGAAATAGATTCGAGAAAATTCAATGTGTATGAGGTGAAATTTCAAAATTTGCATTCAAAGTCTGATTTTTGAAATTTTAACATGTTATTAGACAATTAATTGGCCTCCCTTGCCACCAACTTTTGTTTACTTCTTTGATCTTCTCTGAGCCTCCATGTAACATTCAAACTCTTTCTCCCAAACAAGAATCCTTGCTTTCAAAAATATTTAGAGTTTGATTGTGATCAACTAGATTTTCAGAATCGGGCCTCCTTTCCACTAAATTCTCATAACGCATAACAATTTCCTAATCAGTCCAAACCTTTGAATCGAACCTCCTTCTCACAAACTCTTGCTCTGATTTCACGATTGGATCTAATGGCCAAATTGGTTCCTCACTCTCAGAAAGATAGTGAGAATGAGTCTCGATTTTTCAATCAACCCTAATGCTCATATCAACCCCCTTGGCTTTCGAACACTTCGCTTGCATGAAAAAATAAAAATGAATTGGATTCTATAACGTATACATTTCACTTGTGTATTAATGGGATTTTAAAGCACATCTTGTTTTGGCTCAATTCAATGGTGCCATAACTCTAACCACCACCTTTCAAACTTACAAATAAATGTAAGCTTGCCCTTTGGGTGTTTGAATTAAAAGTTTGAAGTCGACGCAAAAGCTCATTTGTTTGAATAGTCTACACACTAAAGAGACAATAGGATTCCCCTCATAATTCTTGAAACTATAGAAGAATTCATGATAGTTATATCCCAAAAATAACCACTTATCCATCAGCTTTGCTAACCAGGTACTCGATTCCAAAAGACTCTTGTTCACTTATCAAGTTTTGTTTTTTAAAGAGCTAGTTAGGTGCATTATTTTGTTTTATCTTGTGGTGATATCCATATGCATTCAAACTTTTCTTAGTTCGAATCTAGTTAGTGATTGCATGCATCCTAGTAGATTTCTTCTTCCCACCCTCAAAAAGCATTCATGTCTAAGTGAGCCACTTGCATGAGATTTGATTTCCTTTGTTTTTCCCTATGAATCGATTTTGAGAAAACCTGGGTTTGAACTATAAATATCAGCGGAAATTCAAAGATCTATGTATACTTTGTAAACATGCACCTTAGTCGAGGTCAATACCATCATGATCCTTAAAATTAGTTTTCATTTCAAATTTCTAGAAGGAATATATAAATTCGTTTAATTCAATTTTTTTAGATAAACCCCACATGCCTTATTTCTATGTTGCACTAACATGCAAGAATTTCTATATGGATGGCAAAGGATACTAAAGGAGGAAGAAAGGTGCACATGAGAAACCAATAGTAGGCTAACCAAAGGATCTAATTGAGATCATAGAGGATACTAAGGAAACAATACCAACATGCAAGTAGACCCCCACAACAGCATAATCAACAATTAAAAGGAAGAAGAAATATGGCAAGGGAAAGCAACCAATTGTGGAATACTAAGCCACTAAAGATGTTAAATTGCTTGTTTATACAGACACTTCATACACCATTGTAATTGATGAGGCCCACACATACAACGAATTATTCCATTTGATCAAATATGGAAAAGGGCTCAAGGATGACGAGAACTTGGATGAAAGAGAAGAAGAAGAACTCACCTTAGCACATAATTTGAAAATTTTCTTCATACACAATGTGTAATGCCCCATTCTTTTAATTTAAGTATTAAATTGAAAATAAATAGTCTTAAAATAATGAATAGATAATAATTAATTAAAAAAAGTATAATATTAATAAATAAATAATAAATAAACAAGATTGTTTCAGTATGGGATCAGCTATGATCTCGTGGCAGAGTAGGAAGCAATCCAGTATTGCTCTCAGCACAGCGGAAGCAGAGTACATCGATGCATGTTCTGCTAGCTACGAAGC
>JZKD02S2304003.1:473291-509352 GCA_000966675.3 Picea glauca | reverse complement strand
TGATCAAGGCCTTAGGGGATCTCAATCATGATGACTCAGAGGTTGGTTGGAAGGAGACTCATCCCCCACACATTGTTGTGGCATGCTGGATCAAAGATGGGAGTGTATCGATTTGACATTTATAGTGTTGTAAGTAAGTTGTTTTCTTCAACTCTCAGGTAAGTTTATGGCCACTCACTCCTTCTTGTGAATTATGTGATCAAGATTAATGTATCTTTATTTTTCTAGTTAATGGTTACAAATTGATATGTTTATTTATTGTTATATAAAAAAATTCCTCACTCCATGCATCTTTCTTGGATGGCCTTCCATTTCCCTCTGCAGACTTATATTCCCCTTTTTTGTTCAATCCAGAGCTAAAAATACACATTTTTGTACACATACGCGACCTACCAGTTAGACAACTCGCGTATACGCAGGTTGCTCCACTACAACCTACATACATCAGATTTAGTGCTCAAAAAATAAAAAAATATGTCAAGTTTCCATGCCATGTCACGTGATCCATGATCCTTGACCTTCCATATACTGGAAACGCTCTGACTCGACCCTTCAATTCCATTTGGAGGCTATAAATTGAGCCATATCCAAGCCTTAGACAATCGACAATTCAACATTGAGAGAAAAGACACTCTGGAGAAATTTCACTTCATATTGAGGCTGCATCCCCTTGTCCTTGAAAGTATGAACTTCTTGTGTTAAGCCCCCAAGCTCTTCCTATCTTGTGATGGAGAACCTCATTGAATCTTACTTGTGAGTTTTCATCTATCTTCGGATCCCAATAGTTTATCAGTAACTGGAGCAACCTCACTTGCGCCCTCATTCCTCTGATGGCCCAAAATTTATAGATCCCACATCGTTTCAAAGATTGTTGGGCCCTTGAGTCTCTTTATATTGTTGCATATCCCTCCTCATGCTCCCTTTCCCTCCATTCAATCACCATCTTGCAAAGGAAAGACCAATTTTTGAGTTAATCCTCTTAAAAAACTTGTTCACGGACTTGTACGTGGGATAACCTTATGACAGTCACTTATAGGGATTCATATACATGGGTAGGCTTCGCTTTTTCCACGTACATGAGTTCGTGACATGACCTGATGAACTGTCACCCACATACCACCTAGTTTCTAAGTAACAGCCTCTAATACTCAAAAAATGGTGCCTAAAACCAAAATGTAAACCATTGAAATGGAAGTAAATGGGATGGGCACTTACTTGGTCCAAGCGGTTTCTGATTCCATTGATCATAGCTCCCACAATGGCCACCATAATGTCATGGGTAAAATGGCCTCAAAAGCACTATGTGGGTGACAAACTCAAATGGTATGGTAAAATTTCTTATTTTTACTATTAAAAGAAAAAATTTACCCAGTTTGTATAGTTTTACCCTACCTTTTCTATTTTTGGCCTTATGGACTAATAGCGCAGTGAAAGACTTGGTTTTAAGGGGGTTTGTCTAGGGTTTTTAATGGATTTCTAGCGTCATATCGCATGTTTGTGCCTACGGCAAGTATATTCTTTCACCGGCATATAGGATAGGTTTTCACCATGCTTTACATTCCTGCATCATCCTATGACTGTGATTCATACACCCTAGGTACAAACCCATTTCTTAGTGACACAGAACCTTCTCACTACTACTAGAAGTGTCATTATTAAGTGGTAGAGACTTACCAAACATGGGTACCCTAGTTAGAACCTTTTTTGTCATTTGGTGCCCATGCAGAAGTTATTCCATAGGATCGGGAGTTCCCTATAGTCCCAATATGACTTTGTGTTTGAACCCCATTTTCTTACTCAAGAGCATTCTGACTACTACCTATGGGACTCCCCCCAAGTCTTGGTTAAGCTCTTTTTCGACTCCTGAAAAAACAAAAGGATTATAAAGTGAACTTGTCTCTTTCACACTCGTTAACTGGTTTTGAAAGGACGTATATTTGGTATAAGTTTAACCCTTTTCTGGACCAAGTAGACTATTTACGAAAAAGGAATACTCTAGTCGCCATTGGCTATAAGAGTTCTCATGGGTATTATTTTATACTTTTTCAGGCCTAGGGGACTAAATCTACGAAAAAAAGACATTTTTTAGTTAAGTTGTAATTGCAGTTCATTATCCTACTTGTGTTTTTTAGCCTATTTTAGCTCTCACTTTCTAATTATAAGCATCTTGTCTCAACAATTCTCATCACTATCCAAGCAGTGCCTTTCATATATCCTTTGTAGCTTGACACCCTTTACCCGTAGAGGAAACATCCCCCCAAGTGTCCATCCCTCGCATGCATTCCCTTAAATTGAGAATAGGTATGTTCCACTACTTGGAACTAGTTTCTTACTCGTGACACTTGTTTCCTCTCTTGTATCATAGCATTTCTTTACCTATGAAAAAAAAAAAATAGACAGGCAGGAAAAGAATATTATCTTTTATCAGCAGTAGTCATGTCGCCTTTGAACAGAGCACAAACTCTTGAGTCCATTTTCATCCAAGGTTTGGGTTTAGCATGACCTTAGGAATTTGAGCTCGTTACTTAGAGTTTACTCCTCTGACTAGTTATTCTTCCAGTCCCTATGGAGAGTTTGTTGATGCCTCTTGCATCGCAAGCTTTTGTCAATAATCACTATTGAGTCAATGCTTCCTGCATTATCCATATGTCTCATGCTCTTATTCAATGGAAGTTTAAAGCTTGTGTCGGCCATTCGTCAGAACTCTTAACTTTGCATGTCAGCCATACTCTCAATGTATCTCAGAATCACATGAAGTTGTTGTCCTACCTTGTACCCTAGGCCTACTTTCATCATTGGTAGGTAACCTTGAACCCAGCTAATGACATCACCTCATTGGTCACTGACTGGGGGGTTTCCCTTTTGTTCAAAGGAAAGAAATCTATTCACACATTGGGATTCATGTAGTGTCTTGGATTCCATTATCCCTATTGTTCGTTTTATCGACTTTGTCAGCAGTTTTCCTTATTGGTTGCTATTCATATGGTCTCTTTTGTGCACTACTTGCATCTGGTGCATGCGAGAGACGCACATGGTCATTGGTTCATGGAAATCCTATTCGTCTAAGCTCCTCCTAATCATCAAGCTATCTCTTTGTACCTTGTGATGGATGATGAGAGATTCCTTAATGCTCTCCTTTCAGTGGGTCTCCTTCCATCGACTTCACCTCATTTATTCTAGAAACAAGACCTAGATTCCTATGAGTACCTAGAAGCTTGCAGCCATCAATAGTTGGGTATATATCAATGTCTCTTGATCAATGGATTCTTCAAGTGTTCAACCTGAACACCCTTATTCACACTTGTCGAATGTACTCGGTGCCTTGACACCTACTTTCATTATCGGTGGATTGTCTCGCATTTGTTAGCAGTATACCTTAATGAACGGTAATCAAACGAAGTCTCATTGTGTTTGAATTCAACTCCTCTATTCACATGATGTAGACTTGCACCTTCGGTGGATAGTGTAGAAGACCTTCAGCTTACAGTAGAAGCACCCCATATCTATTGTTGTCTTTCATTGGACCAGTACCTATATGACTTCAGTGATCATGGAAGATCATATTGTACTCCATTGTATAGAGATATCTTCAGTTAATTTTGAGACTGGACTCCACTATGTCTTGTTCGTGACTATGATAGCCTGAGGCATATGCCCACTTTGTATTGCCTATTCATGACCATGAACAACTATTTGATATATATCCACATGGATCTACAGTGTAATTCAGATTGGGAGCCATGTGTACAAAGTCATTGTGGATTGTAATATTATCATGAGCAACTAGTACTTCCAGTTGAGTCTTCATTACTCGACTTCTAAGAACTATAATATATTTCGGCCATCACAGATACTCCTCTGACCTCACACATTAGGGGGCATTTGTTATAGAAAAAAATTCCTCACTCCATGCATCTTGCTTGGATGGCCTTCA
The DNA here is from genome assembly GCA_000966675.3 of Picea glauca. Lineage (NCBI taxonomy): Eukaryota > Viridiplantae > Streptophyta > Pinopsida > Pinales > Pinaceae > Picea > Picea glauca. Next base: position 505,418 of record JZKD02S2304003.1, on the reverse strand, counting down.
ATTTCCCTCTGCAGACTTAAATTCCCCTTTTTTGTTCACTCTAGAGCTAAAAATACACATTTTTTGTACACATACGCGACCTACCAATTAGACAACTCGCGTATACGCAGGTTGCTCCACTACAGCCCATGTACATCAGGTTTGGTGCTAAAAAATTAAAAAATATGTCAGGTTTCCATGCCATATCACATGATCCATGATCCTTGACCTTCCATATACTGGAAATTCTCCAACTCAACCCTTCAATTCGATTTGGAGGCTATAAATTGAGCCATATCCAAGCCTTGGACAATCAACAATTCAACATTGAGAGCAAAGACACTTTGGAGAAATTCCACTTCATATTGAGTCTACATCCCTTTGTCCTTGAAATTTTGAACTTCTTGTGTTCAGCCCCCAAGCTCTTCCTATCTTGTGATGGAGAAACTCATTGAATGCTACTTGTGAGCTTGCCTTTGCGGAGGATTGAAGTGGTGGAGGGACTTAGTTTCTTGATTCTGATATGTGTCGTTACAGAAGTTTGTCACTTATGCACTTATATTGATTACATCAATAGAAATACTCTTTTCTCATCCAATTGATATCTTGCAAATATTTGAATTACTTTCCATGGGCGTACTTTTCATGTATGTTAATGGATTATGCTAATTTATATGCTAACATTATATATCATCACCACATGCTAGCGTATCTTAGTTATTGAGGACAAGTTGCAGGTATAAAGCTTTGGGTCGTGTGCTCAACGATGGTCTTCTTCGAACGTCTGGATGAGGTAGGCTTACATCCTTCTTTTGTTAGCATTTCATTTATATAGCATATTTGATATTAGAGTTTATTTCTCAGTGTCGTTCCGTCTGTTGTGGTTTGCCCCTAGCCATAGAGAAATTTTCCTCGTAACATTTATGCATTTAGATTTATTAGAATTTGAGCCATTACATATGGAATTATAGCTTGGTTAAAACTCTTAGAACCTATGGGACCTTCACATTAAATGGTGTTTCCTCTAGTTTCATTTCGATCACATATTTGATCCTTCATTTTGGTGGTAATGTCATAGGTATGTCTTTAAATAATTTCTTGATATCTTTATTTAATAGTGAACTTAGCACTTTCCTCCTTGCATGGTTGTAATCTTCATGCTTGCATGGGATTCAACTTTGGTTCTAAACAAATGCACTGATGGGCTACATAACCTTCAATTTTGCATTGAGCAACTACATACCCTTCAATTTTGCATTGAACAATATCTGACAGAGTTCTTTTCTACTCTCCAAAGGAGTTGATAACAAATAACATGAAGGCAAACCCAAATCAAATATGCAATACCTAGATGGTTTAAACTCTCTGGAAAATGTTGCGGTCTAGCTTAGCCCGAACCCAAATGGTAGCATCTAAGATTTGAGCATGGTTTCGATGAGGCAGCTCATCCAATGATTTTTAAGGGTTACATAAGAGGTTTGTTTGGAACTTTAAATTACGCCAAAATTCAATCATAGTCCACAATAGTTTTGAATGTCAGATTGTGACCAAAGTCCTAGGAATTAGTTAGAGGAGAATGCATAATCTGTCAAGACAAGATATTTCCAATTCCCTTTCCTTTGTAGATGTTCGATAAATGGCCAATGAGAAATATATGGGTCATTCAACACGTTGGGGTTAGAATCTAATTAACAAAAAAAGGCCCTCTTAATATTGTTTATCCTACGTCATGTTGGGCCTTATATTTTTAGCATCATAGATCCTGGTGATTTCAGAGTTGTAGGAATTTGCGAAGAGTTTTAGAAAAGATATGCATGGTATTTCATGTCTTCAGCTAGTTTCAAGTGCTCAATTTTTGTATAAAGATTCAACGATTCCCACATTTTTTTTTATTTTTTTTGGCGGGGGGGGAGGGGGTTCATATTTCTTTCTAGCAATCCAATTAGGATATACATAATGTACAATTTCATAATTTATTTATTTCATTAATGATGGAAGGTTTTTTACTCTGATTTTGGGATAACACGAATTCCATTGCAATTAGGCTACACTCTCAATTAGTCTCTCCTTTCTTTAGACGAAGGTGAGATGTTGTAATCAAGCACTAAGACGAGGTGAATTGGAACCTGCTTGAGAAAAATAAATTCAATCTATCAACCCCCACTCAAAAAAAATGTAAATTTTTCCCTTACAAGAATACAAGAGATTTACTTGCACCACATTATTTGTAATCCTTACTAGTTAAACTATCTAAGTTTTGAGCTCAATATTCATACTAGTAAAAGAAAAAATCCAAATAAATCATTTTCTCTACATGAACTAAGTTTGTGACAGAGAAAATAAACTTGAGAACGCAATATTTTTTATTATTTGAATGGAATTGTTCTAGAATTAGAAGTTTATAGGCTATATAATTTGGACGATCGATGGAGGTTTGATATTTAGTTCGAATTTAAAATTTGGAGAAGTAAATAAGCCCAGTAATTGCAATAAAGAAACTTGAGAATGGAAGGCACATTGTTGTTTTATTTGGTCTTCTTAATTTTAAATTGCAACGACACATGCTAAATGTAAAACATGAGAAACTTGATAATCGATCCTTATATTTCAAATTGTTGAAGAATATATTTGGTGGATATATATCCTTAAACAAAGTTTGTTTCATATCTTTCACAAACCTTTCACATCCCTTCATTGGGATGAATGATATTAGGTTAAAAAGAAGAGGCATCTAGATACAAAATATGCCTCAAAACCAACAAAACATGCTAAGGATATAAGTAATGTCTTGAGATTTTGTATATGCTAGTTTTATTACCTAAAATATGTATATAAAACCTAGTTTGTGTTATTTTTAGATTCTACCGAACAAGACACTCATAGGACTTGTTTTTTATGTTATCGGCCCCTTTGCTTATTTATTTATTTTATTTTTTGCGTGGTTTATGCTCTAATTTTATTTAGATCAACAAATGACCCTAGGTGCAAGCTTTTGAAAGGTTGAGCCACTAATTCATGTCCCTTGTGATTGTGATTAAGATTTAAGTCGATGTGAGTGATTGTGATTAAGGTTTAAGTGGATGTAAAATTTTAAGAGGGAAGTGTGAATCTTTGTTTAGTTATCAAAGTTTTTATTGTACCCTTATACTCTATTTTCTTATTTTAGTGACACCAAGAATAGAAGAAACTTAAAGCGTTTCTTACTTCATGTTTTAATATGCCTTGTATATTAAATAGTTAAGGTTATGCAAGTTGTTTGGTAAATAGTGAGGTTTTTCAAGAAAATTAATGAAAGGTTATGTTGCTCCGAGGATGTTGCCTCTTGAAGAGGGGAAGAACGGTGAGAAAAATGCAATAAATTAATCAACTTGAAACAAAAAGTGCCATATTGGTTTAAATTTATTATATAAGCACTAATGTTGAGTTAAAAGGTGCGAATAAGTTGTTTTCCTAAAAATAATTAATGCAAAGATCTGATTATTGCATTTATGCTAAACACAGAATGAGGATACAGATAAATTTGTATTTCCAATTTAACCTTGAGATATTTTGATAGAAAATCACATACTTTAAGGAAGCAGAAACAACTTATAATTAGTCTAAATCGAAGGATGGCACCCTTTGATATGTTCCTTATATAATGTTGGAGCTCATAACCAAAGTAAGAAGTCAATAGAATTGTGTTGACTTGCATTGATGAATGTGGGATAACAATCAAAATGTGTCTTATGTGTTTCCCTTGTGTCAGATATTATAGAGTTAGAACCCTGGATATGGACATTAAGAAGAGACCATCATGTATGAAATACTATACCATCACTTAATACGCCAAACTAGCCTATGTAACTTGAGGAAGTAAACAAGACACTCACTATTTAGGCGAGATGTGAGAAAACATAATTGATCAATTTGAAAGAATAGTAGTATAATCCCCTGAAAGTACACATCAAATGAAGTAAAAACTATAAGCAATATACCTAAAGATAGTATGAAACCACCCCTAGAAGGATAGTAGACCTATTATTAGAATGAGAATATGGACAAATAAGTACAAAGAGACAAGGGTTTTAAGAAATGAAGGAAAATTTATAAGTTTGATCTCCAATGTTAGTTGTATATATTTGATAAAGTTACCTATGGATGAAGGGCAAAGGATGAACATGAAAACTTTCTAATGATGATAATGAATGGTAGTCCTCATAACCATAACCAATTTGGAAGGATGATATGAATAGAAAAGAGTAATCAATAGATACTTAAGGTGAGTGAGTGGAAGTTTCCCAAACGAGTATAGGAAATCAATAAGAAGCAATAAATTTTGGATTTGACGTGATTAAATAAATTAGAACTCTTGAGGTATCCCATGGATGAATAACCTTGTGGAAAATGGTTGTGGAATCACAGAAGTGTTACCATATATGAACATGATAAAGATCACTATAAGGTTTAAATAAGGATGAAGTCTATTAGGAAGCAAATATTGTCCATCAACCAATAAAGTTAAATTGTCATGATAATAGTGAAGGTCATTTTAAGGAATTGTAGAAAGTATGGTGACATTACATTAAAGAGGTAGTAAACCCATGAGTGCTTCTAGGGTGGGAACGAAGAAGGTGAGTCAAAAATTATACAAATTCTACAAGCAGAAAGGGGGAAACACCTTAGCATAAAGGTGATATTCTCCTAGCCAGTCAAAGATTAGTATTAGTTGGGCAAGGTGCTTAATTTGAATAACAACAATATGGAATTGTGAATTGAAAAGGTAATAAATCCTAGGGAAAATTTTTGTAATGATAGGGAAGGGGTGTCCCTATCTAGCAACAAGCCCACTTAATGATATTGGTGAGTGGATTGAGCAACATGAATGATGAATAAGGATGATTGGTAAGGATCATAGTTATGACCTATATAATTTTAAAGTGTCAATATGGGAAGTTATGAACAAGAACACTCATAGTTTATGAGGGATGACAAGTGATAGATTGGGAAAAGTTTTGAAGGTTTAAATATGAAAGGATAACAATTTTCTACTTTTTGTAAAGAAAATAGACCATGTGATAAATTGAATCTTAGAGATCGAGGGGTACACACCTATCATGCAAATGATTGGTCAGGTATATGGATTAGGTGAGCTAATCCTTTTGAGATCAACTTAAGATATGATGACCTAGTCTTTACATGATATTGGGTATAACAGTCCTTGAATTAATAATCCAAAGATGTAGGGTGATGTAATAACCTTGGGTAATGATCAAAAGATATACAAAATAGAGAATATAAATATTGGTGAATTATGGCATGCTAGTAAGGTCAATAATAGATCAATGCTAAATTTCACTGAATTTCCCTAGGTGGGAAAGAACACATGACTAGAGATTGTGGCTCTAAATGATGGGGCTGATGTGAAATCCAACACTGTATTTAGATAAGGAAAATATATAAAAAAATTAAGCATACTAATAGGGTGACTATACATATCCCTTAAAGTATCAACCTTCTTGTTGAAATAAGAGGAAATGATAATCAGAAAATGATCGGTGTGTGGATGATCACATGTCACTCATAGTATTGACGATCCTTTGTAAAGTTTGCTTGGACTAACAAACTTAACCAAGTAGATCCATGCACTAGATGGATGTTTTGATTATATTCCTGCATTAGATTGAATAGTTGGTAGTCATTGTTCATATATTCATGCAAGCTAGTAAGTTTAATGAATCATGATAAGAATGCTCGTGATGTTTTTTATTGCTCTACATGTGTTGTGTGTTGAGATGATTATCATATTCATGTTGTTATGTTATGATGATGTGTTAATTTGTGGTTCCATTTATTGCGTTGATGTAATGTTAGATATCTTTGATAAAGATATGTTGAGGTTATAATATTATGATAGTATTTCATTCAATGTGATGGCATGCGGTACTTACATGCAATTTTTATGATGAGATGTTTAATGATGACATGTGGTGTCTTACTATTCAAGATGTCGTTATGATAATGATGTTGTGTTGTCATGATGACATGTGACAATTAGCATGTGTATTATTTTCTATGAGATGTTGATATTATGAGTATAACTAATGCATTGGTTGCATGTTGTGAGGTGGTGATTGACAGGAAATCCACCAGTGGGCCGAGAGGGATAGTTCATTTGATGATCATGTGGGATACATACCTATGAAGGATAATATATACAAAGTAACACCTTATGGGTTGGGGAGAAACTCAATCAACCAACATATTCCAATGGTTCTTTTTCCTTTTATAATTCTTGATGGGAAATGAGACCATATTGAGAAAGCCATAGTGCCTGATATTGGAGTTGTGATGTTGAATTCTAGGAGAAGGGTTGGAGTAGTACTCGTCGATGGTGTTATGGGATTGGACTTCGATACCTGGGCCTGGGTACCCAGTAGGAGTTGTGGAGGAATTTTAGGTCATCCTTTCGAGATGCATGGGGTATGTGAATACCATACTAGATGTTTTTTGGGTAGATGAAGTCTCTAGTCTTGGGGCTCTAGTTATACAGATAGGCTTTAAGCCTAGTTTTGAAAGTCGAAAAGAAAAGCTAGAGGGTACTTACGTTTCCCCGGTGTTGTGATGTGGACTTTCAATGCTTGTTGTGGTCACTTGGATGGCCCTTATACTAGTTACAATAGAGGGTGTTGTTGAAGATATCGGGAGAAAATAAAAACCTATAAGTAACATAATTAAAGTTAACTTTGGGACAAAGTTCCTTGAAGGGGGGAGTATGTAATGCCATGTATTTTTAATTTAAGTATTAAATTGAAAACAAATAGTCTTAGAATAATGAATAGATAATTATCAATTAAAATAAAGAAATAATAATAAATAAATAAAAAGATAATAAAATAACCAAGAAATCATAATAAAAGATAAAAGATAAAAATAAGAGAAATGGCTAAAAATGAATAAAAAAAAAGCTAAATTAAGAAAATATTAAAAACTGCATGATTAATTACTTGATGACAAGTGTAATCCATGCATGGATGGATAAGAAGAATTATATATAATGAAGGTGGAGAAGTAAGTGGAGGGTCTTTTGTTGGTGCAATTGATGGAAAGGCTTGGAACTTGGCATAAGTAGTTGATTGAGGGCTCGGGGGCTCTTAGTCGTGATGACTAAGAGGTTGGTTGGGAGAAGAGTCACCCCCCACACTCTATTGTGACGTGTTGGATCAAAGATGGGAGCATATTGATTCAGCATTCATAGCATTGTAAAGTTGATTTCTTCAAATCTCAGTCAAGTTTATCACCACTCACTCCTTCTTATGAATTATGTGATTGAGATTAATGTATCTTTATTTTTCCATTTAATGGTTGCAAATAGCTATGTTTATTTATGCATTTGAAAATTTATTAGAATTTGAGCCATTGCAAAATGCAACAACTAGATCTCGAGTAATGCCCTATGTAGAAGTGATCAGATATATTATACACTATACAGAGGTTGGAACTAGGATAATTATGAATGGCCAAGGAAAGTGTGTTGGATAATTTGCATCAATAGATTTTGAGCCTTACTACAAGATGTCAAAGGTTGAAATTTACTTCACCAACAAGTGGCTAAGAGTTTTTACTCATGACCATAATTGCTACTACATCTTTGTTAATTGGTATGAGGAAGGGAGGGCTTTCAAATCTCTAAGAAGTAATCCTTTCCCCCCATGCACCTATGGTCAGGATATAGAAGGGAAACCCAATTGGTAAGCATGATCTATGGAGAGAAATATGCAACTCATGTGAGGATAGGTTGGGTGCCAATGATGTATGATATAACTGGAGGAAAAATTTTCAACTGGGCTGCTATCCTCTCCAACTCACTGGAAAAAGCTATAGGAAAGGCTTATTAGATGTGTTCTCAAAGACCCTATAGTTTTAACCTATTGGATGTGATTTCTGCTTCCAGCACATTTGTGGGGTTAGGCTAGTCTTGGTCCCTAGAGAAGCCTCATGTTCATGTCTATTTCAAGGACTTATGAAAGAACATTTATAAATTCCAGTTTTCCCTTATCTATGATGGCTTCCTGGTGCCATTGTTTGAGCTCTTCTTTTGTAAACCTTGCCCAAGAATATCTTCAAAAGCTATAGAAGTATCAAAAGATATTGGAGATTGGTATTTATATGAGTACTCCACCTATATCAATATTTATGGTGTTACATAGGCACCTCATATGCTTACAGCTCATGTGTCAAACAAGTTGATCATTCAAGAAATTGGATATTAGACTACTTGACATGGTTTTAATGCATTCCTCATCAAACATCAAAAGAAGCCATGCCTAATTTACCCATTGTATATATTCATGTATGGACTAGCAAATTCTACTTGGTCCATAATGGAAGGGGAAAAAATTTATTAATATCATTTTAAACTAGAAAGAACTCAAATTCATGATCCCATGTGGATTATTGAAAAACATGGAGTTGAGATGAAGATCTCCTTCCCCTACCAAAATGAAGAGAATGAAACCAAAAAACCTCACAAAATAGCATAAACTTATGAAGAGGTTCTAAATAATATGCAAGTTATTGCCAAGGAGAAAGAGAGAAGAAAGAAAGAGTAAGTTGAAAGGGATTCTACTAAGATAAAATAAAAGAACAAGAAAAAAAGAATATAGGAAGCATTAGAGAAAGCCAAAGCAGGAGCTGAGGACAAAAGAAAAAGAGAAGCACAAAGAAAAGTTGTCAAGAAAGAGGAATTGGAAAAAAAAAAAGAGGTTGATGCTAAAGCCAAAGTTGAATTATCATCAAAGAGTGTAGAAGCAAACATGAAATCTAAAGAAGATGCAGAAGCCAAGAAAAGAGAAGAAGCAGAGAAAAAATCTAAAGTTGATGCAAAGGCTGAGAAGTTGAAAGCTTAGGTTGAAGCATAAAAAGTAAAGCTACATGAATTAACTAAAAAATAAGTTGAAGCAAAAGTAGCATAAGAGAATAGAAGAAGAACTGAGGAAGAAAAAATAGAATGATACTCCAGCATAAGCAGTAAGACAGGAGGGGAAAGAATGAGCACAAATGACCAATGACAATGAAGGCAACATGGAGCAATAAGATTCTCCATTGATGGAATAAGTATTCACTACTCAAACCTTTGCTAGTACCTTTGGTCCAAGCATGGTTACAGGAGGTGATGGTCCTATTCCAACATTGATTGATGAAATTGCTAATGTATAATTGTTTTCATTTGATAAACAAAGGAAGTAAGTGATAAGGAATAATCATAAACGAACGAAGATCAACTTGGATTTCAAAGTCTTACTTGCCAGTAAGAATGTGGTGATGGATACAATAAAGTTGAGTTTCTCTTTCTGCTTCTATTGGTTTAGCTATTTCACAAGCTAATGTTCATAAACTTGTGGATGTAGAGAAGAATATGAAAGAAAAGTCACCTTGTTGGAAAACCAAGTTAACTACTACAAATCTAGAAAGTATCATACTTTTGATTTTATTAACTATGCTTTCAAGGTGCAAAATGAATAGAACAATGTGCAAAGAGAATTCTATGATAGAGCACAACATGTGTAGGCCCGGGTTCAAAATATTGTCGATATCATGACCCATATTCAAGCATGGGAACTTGCATATCAGTAGTCAACATTATAGTTTGGTAAAGTGAGGGACTAGCAATCCTCCCTAGAGGAAATCTGTAAAGAAATTGTTGTCTTCACCCCTAAATCCCTTGAAGAGATGGCTTTCAGCCTCAGATACTAGAAACAAATAGCATGCAATGCTCTCAAGGGAATTACACATGAGGTAATAGACTCTCATTGTGGTAAATAATTGTCATTTCCCCTCTTTTGGACCAAAAGACAATTTATTTCCACAAGTACATGTATCTAAGGGCCTAGATTATTATATCATCACAAGCATAAAAGATATCAACTCTATATCTAAAATCGTTGAAGCAACCATCCAAAAGTTTATGGAGGCTCATACCAAGGACATAATTGATCAAAACTTTGTTTCCCAAGATGGAGAAATTTGAAAAAAGAATGAGGTAGAGTATTGCATCCTATAAATCCCCTTTTAAACATCATAATTTTCCCCAGGGAGTGTATTGAATCAAACTTTTGAGGCATGGAGTACTTATGTAAGGAGATGGAGAAAAGAAAGAGATGAACTTCCACCAAGCCAAGTGGGGGAATCTTCTAGAGGAGGGGATTCAAACAAACAAGGAGGGGATATAAACATACAAGAAGGGTCAAATCCTTAGGAGAAAATGGAAATACAATAGAGGAACCCAAGTAAGAAGGGAAAATGAATAGTCAACTAGATGTACGCAAATAATGGAATTTTCTCCCTCCTTTTCTTTTGTATAAGTAAGAGGAATTCAGTTGTATAAGGGATTTTTACTTCTACAATTTTGTAAACTCTTTTAGAAAATTAACGAATGAGAAGCCATTATTGGCCAAGCTATTTTGGAAACAAACTTCACTTATGAAACTTATGAAGTGTAGAACTTTTTCTCCTAGTTTATTGAGTTTTGGAATGGTGTAAGCATTTTATTTTATAGTGTATACTTTTCTCATGTATGAGAGATCCCCTATTTTGTTTATCTCGCAAATTATTTATCTATAGCCGTAAGAATAGTACTATAGTCGGTCGTTCATTTTCAAACTTTTCTATTGTGCAATTGGTTATTTACATTTATGCTTTTATTTCCCCAACAACTTTTGCTAAATATATAAAGCAATAATATATTTGGTGATATTTTTATCTCGTTGGTTTTGTTAGTTTAGCTTGAGCATTATTCTACATTTTTCATATTAGAATAGTTGCATCTTATTTATTACATCATAGAAAAACCTAAACGATGGACCAGGACACAACAATAAACCCCTCAAAACTAGTAAAAGATTGATGGGCATAATACAGATGGATTTTCTATTCCAAATAGTGTAAGAGCTAATTGGGACCTTTCATTAGGGTGAATCCCTATTGATTAAACATGGCCATTTAGCCCTAACAACAAGTACTCAATTCCCTTATACTCTTATTTTTTACCACTTGATTATATCCTCCTTATCTGTAAGCTCTATTGCACTATGTTTCAACATATTTACAAATTGATTCCATGTCTCTACTTTTTAAATTGATTCTATGTCTCTAATTTTTCTCCTTGTAAATGCAAAATTTCTATTGATTTCCATTCACATAACCAAGCATTGCTACTAGTTGGATCGGCGACATCTTCTAATAAATAGATCCCCATGGCATGCAGACCAGTTATCATATCTGCTAGTAGTTTGAAATTGCCTTTGCATCCAATCTATAGGTCTTCACCACTTATTACTTTATTTCCTTTCCCTACTTGCTAGGTTGACCATTTTCTGATTATGGGAAAATCCCTAACTAAATCTTTCCATACAATTGATGAGCCTCATGTTATATCTACTTTGTTGATGGTTGGTATGGATTTATTTTTAGTGGGTCAAATTCCCGGAAGGACCTGTGATGGTTGGTTTATTTATTCTAGTGGGTGTCAATGTGTTCTCACCTATGATAGGTGGTAGATCTAGCTCATTGATGAGTGGTATGAATTTATTTTCATTGGGTGAGATGCTCAAGAGAACCTATGATAGGTGGTTGATTTCTTCTAGTGGATACCAATGTGTTCTACTTCCTTTATCATTGGCATGGATTTATTTTCAACAATTGTGATCCCTTGGAGGACCTGCGATAGGTGGTTGATTTGTTTCAGGAGATACTAGTGTGTTTTCACCTATGATAGGTGGAGGATGTAATTAATTGATCACTAGTAGGTGATCTATTTTTCAGTAGGTGTGATTATGTATTCTTAGAAGGTGTGATTCCCATGAGGACTTGTGATAGGTGATTGATTTTTTCCAATGGATGTTAGTGTTTAGAGCGGATTGATGCTTATGGTGGGAATGTTTAACCATTTTATTGTTGTTTATTTTTGAAATTTTGGGATGGGATGATTCATTATGTGATAGAATGATGATTATTGGTTGATATGGTTTGGTTGAGTTCCGACTTGAGGGCTTATGGGAATGGTGACCTTGCTAAGATTTAGTGGTTGTTGTAGATGGATGAAGCTTGTAATGTTAACCTTTGGGGATAGTATTGGTTATACAACTTGTGCATTTGTGGAGATATCGATCATGGATGTGGTAGATAGTGTGATTCTAAGCTATTTGATGAATCTTTATAGGTCATCTTGTGCATTTGTACTTTGTATTGGATCTTGGAGAGGGGATCTTTCATGTTGTATTCTCCATATGTATACTCATGTCTTAGATCATTTGGCATCAAAGATGTTATGAACCAACGCCTTGAAAATGATAGAAAATCAATGAATAACAATCTACTTCGAGAGGGAGACCTCCTTTTACAATATATTCAATGTACAAGATGAAATATGATGATCCTTGTTGTTCCTGAGTTTATACTTTAAGGCTCTAAAGTATACTGTCAAGTCATTCGTAAAGGTAAAGGTAATTAAAGGGTAAGAATCAAAATGAAGGGTAAATCAGAGTTGATTTCTCAACTGCCTCTGTCTAGCTTCCCATTGTTCTTGGATGCTAATATCTCTCTCAATAGTTGCCCATGAATGTTTTAATTCAACCCGGTTAGTTGTTGTTTGCAGAATAGTATTAAACAGGTTCAAAGCAATGCTAGTTTGATCTTGGAGGCCAAGGTTCTATGTTGGGTTGTCTATTATTTGGGACAGTCATGGAAAATAAAGTTTTATTTAAATATGAAAAGTTTAAAGATTTGTTGCTTCAGTTTTTAAGGGATGAAAAGAGAACAAGAGTTTTAGAACTCAAAATAATAATATAATAACAGTTGAGGCCGTTTCCTATACTTGAAACAATTTTGAAAATAGTAAAGTAACAAAGTAGCATCACTGAGATAATATGAGGCTTTAATCACGAAAGAATCTCATATTGTAACAGGAGGTAAAGAGGAAAACGAGATTTCTAATGAAGTGTAAAATATAATCATTCAAATGACCTACAGGTCTTGAAATTGCTGATAGCAATCACAGAGGAAAAATTGTAAATGATTTAATAACCAAATCAATTCAAACTACAATAGATGTGTGAAATAAATTTATAGTTGATCATTCATTAGAAATACCTAAGAAGAAAAATATTGTAAAATATTGAAAACAGGGTAAAAGAACACATAGCTTCAAGTTGACAGAATTCAGAATCTCGTCTGTATTATTTATATCACAGTGGATTGGAAAACTTTTTTAATACAATCGTCTCTCTCTAAAACCAAAATCCCTTTCTCAGTCTTGTGAAAATATATTTATACATGATCACCAAAAAAATTTCCCGTTAATGATTAACTAACTTCCTAAGACTAATGGTTACATGAATGAACAATGTCAAACCGTTTACATTTCTATTCTAACTGCTTTATTATTCCAATGATGAAAATCTTCAAAATAGTATTTCATGTCTACGTCGATGAACCTTCTCCTTCTGCTTCAAGACATGGAATACATTTTCCCAGAAACTGTACTAAAACTCTGGGAGCTTCTAGAATATCTTTTGCTTCAAATAAGAAAAACTTTCTCTGCAGTTCTGGCAGACGGTCTTCGATAATCTTTCTTGTGAACTTAATAGTTTGTAGTTTTAAGTTAGGCATTAATATCCACTTGTCAATTTGAGTGAAATTTATTACCTTTATTTGTGGGATCTCTTTCTGAATTTCTTTCAGATCCTCTTTGAATCTTAAATGATGCTTAACAATGTTGATTTCCCCTAACAACCCTGAATAGTCGTTTTTTCCAATGTTCAATGAAGTTTTCTCTAAAAGGTCAAAAATTCTTTGACAGTTGTCATTAACTTCTCTGGTCATTCTTTTGTTTTCTGTGAGGTCTACCTCCCATACCTTGAGTATTACATCACCTTTAATCTGCTCTGAAACAGATAATTTTTTAACCTTCCCGAAATCCTCTTTTGTTGAAAAAGCCGCTGCTTTTTGGAAAGTTTCTCTGGCTGCTTTCACTTCTCTTTCTTTCTGGAGAATATTTTCCAAGGATTTACTTGTTTCCTGAAAGTAATTCTGGACAAATTCTAGGTTAAAAAACACTCCCTGTTGTTCTTTTTCTATCTTCATATGTATTCCCAATACCTGGGCCTGGAAGATTTTAATCTCTACCACTTGATCTGAAATGGAATTAATCTTATCTTGTAATTGTTTATTTATTTCCTCTTGCTTTATGACCTGTGCTTGCGTGACTTGTATTTCCTGATTTGCTTCCTCTAAGATTACTTTCAGTTTTTGAATCTCTTCAATGTCATTTAATCTAGCTCATTCTAGACCTTTGTTTATCCCCCAACTGATATTTCTTTCAGTCTCCTTTAATTGATCCTGTAGCTGAGCTATCATCCGATCTTTCTGCTCCAACATAGTTGTCAAACTACCTACAGAGTATAAATTCGTCGATGCTAAGGCTCCCATTGTGCCCGCTATCTCTGTAGCGAATTCTCCCTCTTTAAGTTTTTGTCCATCTATAATGATCTTGTGCTTTTTAATCATCATATCTCCTCTTGGATGCATTTCTTGTTTTAGGATAGCCTTTCTCTTTTTACTTAAAAAATAATCAGAGGGAGGAATCTCATCTCTAGAAATAGGCTCAAGATCACTTACGTATAGAGCTCCCTCTTGGGGGTTTCCATAAGTAGACTGCAATGGAGTCAAAGAGGTAATGGGACTTCCAAGTTCCGTCGATGTTGTTCCTCCTTCTTTTTTGGGAATATTTTTAGGGATTTCTGAGGGTATTTCCAACTCCTTTCCTTTCCCTACCTCTGATTTTTCTGTCTGAGGAACCTCTATTTCTTGTGAAGGCATTTCAGTCTCCTTCATTTTTTTCATTGTATTTGCTTTATCCTGTACATCTGTTTCAAAGCCTAGGGGAGGCCCTTCCAGCTCTGGAGGAGGGGTCATGGATTCACCCTGTAATTTTTTTGGCAAACAACTTTGCCTGTGACTCTAGAAGGACATGAAACCAGTCTGTAAATCGGGTGATGAGGCCCATACCCTGTTCAATACCTCCTCATAAGTTTTAACCTCCTTGAATATATCATCATAAACTGATTTTTCATGTTCATAAGCTTTCATATTACAGTGCATCAAATGTCTGCTTACTAATTGATAAGGGTCATGCTTTCTGTGCTCAATATCTACCAATTTTATTTCTTCTAAAGCTTCGGCTTCCACTTTAGAATGGCCTAGGTTTAGTAATGAAAATTTCCCGACATACATAGGGAAAATTCTCCAGGATTTCTTTTGTTTTGCCTTTAGCTCTATTCCAATACCACCTTTCACTATTTGATGTGCTACCTGCCTCAATACCAGTCTGTCCAGGAGGAATTTCGGAAGTGCGTGAGGTGGAATTGAGCACCCATAAACCCTATTGTAAGAGAAGTTTTCATCAACAAACCAGTCAGCTATTGCTTTGAGATTTTCTGAGACCGGCTCAGAAATGCGAGGGGGTTCACAGCCATAAAACATCTTATCCATTGGAATTACTACAAAATGACAAATTTCGTAAAATGCATTCCTAGCATTTTCTTCCCATAGCACAAAGTGATACTCGTGAATGAGTTCGAGGCATGTTATGTTCCAAATCCAATTCATCAGGGGAAAAGGAGTCACAAAGCAGATTGTGTCCATAATGTACGCTGACATGTAGAAATCCACTGGCTGACCTTTAGATTTTGCAACTCTATAATTTGAAACTTCTTGAGCTAGGTTATCAGACAAAATCTTACTCCAGTTGAAAGTGTATCCTTCTGAAGCTTCTTCGAAAAAGGGAACCCATTTTGCAGGTAAATGGCAGGGATTCTTTTTCTCGAAAAGTCTACACAACATAATAGCTACATAGACCATGTATTTGTTCAAAGATGTTGTAGCATAAACCCCATGGGTATCAGCCCTAAACTTTGATGGACATCTCCACCATTCTTTGATTAAATCAGGATAGGTTCGGTCTACCTCAGTACACTCCTTCCTTTGAAATTCAGCTAAAAACTCGGCATTATAAATGTACTTTGGATTTGGTGAGAGTTTATACATTACTTGTATATTTTCTGGCCTGAATGAGCCGACGACGACCCCTTGATCATTTAAAATGCTTCTCGTCGGGATATCAACCTTTTCCAAGGCCCAACTGATCATGTCGTTGTATGCCATGAGCTGAGGGTGCGCTGCGATCTTATGAAGCTCTGATTCAGCTACATCCCGAAAGTGATTATCGGAATAAGTAGGAGAATTCTTGATTTCATAATCTAGGAATTCAGAGATTTGTGTCCAGGATTTAATTGAGTCGATAGCGTGTGGCGTAGTGTCGAATATAATATCTCCTTCTGGGTTACGCATCTCCTCTGTATCATCACTCTTCTTCAGTGCTTTCTTCGGTGCCATGGCTTTATGTCAGCTGGAAAACCTGTCACGGAGAAGGCGTGTATGAGCTCGACTGAATGTGTCTTACGCTTGATAGTATGAAATAGAATATGTTGCGAAACTCAGACCTTTAAACTCTCTTTTAATTCATTTAACGATGGAGGGACTGACGCAGCTGACAAGAATTCAATACATTTAATGCATTAGATATTTACTAAGATACGCATTAGTGTCACATATCATCAGTTGTTCTTTATTAAAGTGGCCGCATTTTGGCGCTTTTGAATTCAAAATTCGGAAAATTTCATTCAATCGAAAACCGAAATGTGAACAAACCCTAAAAAATTTGATTGTCATTAATCATGCTTTCAAAACAGAATTAAATCTAGACTAATCACAGATTAAGAGTCGAGACTTCGCGTTTCGGGATTTCGGGGATCGTGTTGACAAGAGTTATGTTATTGTTGAATCTCGATTTCCGAAATTGCGAAATCACGACAAGTTAAAATTAGGACTTAAATTCGTTTTAATAAATTAATTAATCAGTATTAAACTTTCAGGGTTTCGAGGATCGTGAATACATAAGGTATGACATCGATGAATCCCGATTTCCGAAATTGCGAAATCATTAACTTAAGCCATAAACTTTTGTATTAGTGAATTAATTAATCAGGATTAAATTAGACTAAACACAGATTAAGAGTCAAGACTTCGCGTTTCGGGATTTCGGGGATCATGTTGACAAGAGGTATGTCATCGATGAATCCCAAATTCTGAAATCGCAATATGATTAACTTAGTATTTAATAATTAGTAACTTCCATATTTCGGGAAATCAGGGATCGGGATTCTGCGATTGGAAATGCATTAAAACATATGTTTTGAGTAAACCCCGAATTCCAAAAAACTTTTTAAAGGTTAATCTTAACTCCTTTAGGGTTTGAACTTTTCGTGATTTAAGAAATAATTTTACAGAAAGCGCGTCGGGACTTTATAACATTTTTTTTTTTTTTGCCTTTTATTATTTAAAGAATAAAGCTTGTCGGGATTTCGGTACTGGCCTTTTGGAAATGATAGCGAGGGTTATGCTTTATGAAAAGCCGAAACCTGAAAAAGGAAGGTTTTAGTTTCGAAGATAAAAAATTTAATATATGTTTCAACAATCCTAAGACTAGGTCTCCTTCTTATATATATAGGAGATAAAGGGTACAGTGAAGGGTTCTAGCCTACATACAAATATAACACTAGAAATGTAATAATTAATATATATATATATATATATATATGTGGCTTAATAAGGGGTTGTTTACATAACATGGGGCTTTGTCAAGAACTTAACATGCCCCTTCTCTTCAAACAAGTGTTTTCCTTGACACTTGGCTAACCACGGATGTTTTTGCATGAAGAACTCATCTTCTCAAGTCGCCTCTTCCACTAGTAGGTTCTTCCATCTGACACGGTACTATGTAATTGCTTGATTTCTCAGCTCCTTAAACCTTGTTTCAAGGATTGTTTATGGTTCTAGTATGATTTTCCCTTCTTAATTAATCCCTGGTAAATTAGTTTGGACTAGGATCTTGTTGTCAGTTACCTTCTTTAAACAAGAAACATGGAAGACTGGATGTACATGTGAATATGGAAGCAACTCCAATTTGTAATTTATACTTCCAATCCTTTGCAAAGCCTTATAAGGGCCATAATATTTGGGTGTTAATTTAATGCCCTTGTTTTTTTGCTTGAGGGACATCTATTTATATGGTTGTAGCCTCATAAATACCCAATCCCTCACTTCAAATTCCCTTTCACTACGATGTTGATTAGCTTGTTGTTTCATCCTATTTTGTGTCATAGCCAAGTTGTCCTTCAATAGTTTGAGAACCTCTTATTGGTGCCCTATTTGATCCTCCATTGCTTGAACCTTTATAGTCCCTTTCAAGGGTGATGTGATGGATGGAGAATGATATCCATAAAGTGCCAGAAATGGGGAAAAATTTTATTATGTATGGAAGGATGTGTTGTACCACCATTCCACCAAGGGAAACCACTTGACCCATTATGTATGCTTATCGTATGCAAAGAAACAAATATATCCTTGTATATATGTATTCACAATCTCAATTTGTCCATCGAATTGAGCATGGTAAGATGAGTTGTGAGCTAATTAAGTACCCAAACAATGAAATGATGTAGTCCAAAAATTTGTGAAAATTGGATCTCTATCACTTACAATAATCTTGGGGACTCCATGTAGCTTTTGAATTGTTTCCATGAATGATGTGGCTACTATACTTGCTTTAAAAGAACGAGAAAGAGAGCAAAAATGGGCATACTTTGTCAATTGATCCACTACTACCATGATGACAATATTTCCTTCGGATTTGGGTAAACATGTAATAAAACATTGAAACTTTTTATCAATGTTGACTTGGTATAGCTAATGGTTGTAGGAGACCTGGCATCTTGATTGTTTCTCCCTTATTTTGTTGGTAGACCACACATTCAGACACGAACTTTTGAACATCAGTTTTAAGACCTTCCTAGAAAAAATCCTTCTTGACCCTGTGGTACATTTTCAAGAATCTTGAATGTCCTCCTATAGGAGAAGTGTGCAATTCCAAAAGGACCTTTTGTTTGAGTTGGGAATTCTGACATAAATATAGGCAATCATGGTACCATAGAAAATCATTATTCCTTACAAAATTATCTAATGAATTGGGGTCCTCATGTATTTGTTCAATGATCTTACATAACTCTTGATCTTGCTTCCATTATATCCTTGCTTCTTCCACCCAATCAGATTGCGGAATAGAAATAACACATAGTGAACCTTCTATTTCTTCTTCTTTCCTTGAAAGGGAATATGCCACAACATTATGTTTTTTTTTTCGTAGATAATTTCAAAGTCATAACCTAGAATCTTTGTAACTCATTTTTGTTGCTCTTCTGAAGACAATGGTTGCTCTAAGAAGTACTTCATACTATCATGATTCGTTTTTACTTTGAAGTGTCTTCCTATTAGGTAAGGGTGTCATTTCTTAACTACATGTAGTATGGCCAACATTTGTTTTTCATAAATGGGTTTGAGTAAGTTTTTTTCCTTGAAGTTTGCTAATTTCAAAGGCAAGGGGCCTTCCTCTTGCATTAAAACTGCACCAATGCCATGACATGAGGCATCACACTCCATAATAAATGTTTTTTGAATTTAAGTTTGGTGAGGACAGGAGTTGTACACATAGTCTCCTTAAGTTTTTCAAAAGATTTGGTTGTTTCTTGAGTCCAAGA
This sequence comes from Picea glauca, assembly GCA_000966675.3. NCBI lineage: Eukaryota > Viridiplantae > Streptophyta > Pinopsida > Pinales > Pinaceae > Picea > Picea glauca. The sequence goes on along the minus strand of JZKD02S2304003.1, from coordinate 485,748 downwards.
AAATGCTTCCTTCTTTAATAATGTTGTTAGAGCTGCTACTAGTTGACCATAGTTCTTAACAAACTTGCAGTAATATCCATGTTATCACATAAGTTGTAGGTTGGGAAAAGCCTGACCCAATCCACAATAGTGAGACAACTATGAGAGTAGCTACCCATTGTCACCTTAAATAGATACTCCCCTCACTTTAGTGATGATAAGTCACCACAAGGGGGGAATCTCGGTGACCCTACAAGCATTGACATGGAAAGTGGTAGAATGAACAATGAAACCCCTATAGGTCAAATTTGGAAGTGGAAAGAGGCTTGGAAAAGAGTCTTGTTGATGAGGGGAGGTTACCAAAATGTTGTGTACCTACAAGATAATGTTAAACCTTCCCGAGACAAGACAATTGATCGAAATACAAGCCAAATAATCAAAGGGACAAGCAAGTGATGATTTCTATCCTAAATTGCAATAGTAAACAAATATAGATATAGATATAGATATCAACAATGGAAAGAGTTGTTGACTGTAGAATTAACTATCAAAAACATCAAATAGTTATTGGGTGATCAAGTACTAAACATGTAGATAATTCTCCAATACTTAAGCACAAGATTTGATGGTAAAACATGGTTGTTGAATGAAGTTATCAGCACATTATTAGGACATCCTTATGGTTGTAGAAAACAATTGCTACAGTAGCAATATCTATCCACTAAAATCAGCAAACAATCCACCCAAAAGATAGACAATGACAAGTAGATTTAATATGGCAGCTTGTAAGCAAATTTCAATGGTAGATTAGTGAGTAAAGAAAGAGTTTAAGATTTTTTTTTGCAGCCCTAATGGATGTATATTTAAGATATAATATCAAAAAGAATCACTTGACTAAACTAGATGCCTTAGTGGCCCAATCAAGCTTATAACACTAAGAAAAGATTCCAAAGTGAACTAATGCAATATCTCCAAAATTCATGTATTTCAATGCAATGATTTTATTTCTCCAATGCAAGAAGATGAGTGCCTAGTCTATTGAGTTATGGAGTCTTGGGTGTAATTGTAATGTCCCCACTTTTGGACATCATTACATTACAGAGGGTTATGATGACCAGAGTAGCCAGATGGAGGATATAGCGAGTATAGAGATTATGGAGAGGTATTTTGGGGTCCGGCTTGCATCGCTCATCCTATTTCATCATTATGATCCATTCTGCATAGGTTGGCTTTGGTTCCATTCCATTCTGACGAGTTCCATGATTTTCAGTATTTTGAGCTATAAGTTAATTAAATTCACTGAAGAGGTCATTTTGGGAATATTACTTGGAGGAACCTCTCAGTGTAATAGCACATTGGAATCGGGAGGAGCAACACTACAGGATGGGATGGTGAGAAGTGACTTTCAGTGGCTAGGGAAGCCACAAGGAGAGATAAGGCACTTTTCAGAGGTAAAAAGGTTAATTAATTAATTAAAGTGATTTAATTAATTAATTAATTATTAATAAAATGAAAGTCACTTTGGAGGGAGAAGGTGAGCAGGAAGTATAAAGGAAAGGCAAGGGCCTCTATTCATTCATTCATGTATGATTATCTTTTGATATCTGGCTTCTAGCTAATGAGCCCATATCTTGGGGTTTTTGAGGGTTTTGACTTAACAAACCCTAGAGGATGATTCGGTGGTGAAAGATTCAACCTATCTTGTCCCAAGCTTGGTCTCAGGGATGTAATACTCCCCCACACCATTCTAGTTCATATCTACTCAGTGCAGGAGGGTCCTACACTAGCCACAGGAATAGGAAGAAAGAGAGGGTGCACCATTCATTGAAGGAAGGTTTGATCTAGCCAAGGAGAGGGGATTTTGGAGATTTGAGCATCTGGGTTCTTCTTGCGGGGTCTTCACCATCATTTATGGTGCTTTTTGAGAGATTTCTATGGTCATGTGATTTCCTAGAGCAATGGGATGAATTGGAGAGAAGGAGGGCATTTCTGAGATTCAGATCTATTCAGTTTGGAGGGGTTATACTTCATATCTGACCCTGATACTTCACCTAGTGACTTGCAGTTTCCCGATCTATCTTTCTAGCAAGTTTCAGGGCATTTGGAAGCCTCCTTCACCAGGGCCGAAATTGTAGGGCTTGACAGTTTTCAGGAGGGCACAACCCCATTAGAGGATTCAGCATTTGGAGGAGCTTCCCTTGGTATTTTGATCAGATATTTCAGGAGGGGATTCTACTCACCACGATCTATAGTTTGGCATCTTCTACGGAGTATTTGGAGGTCTGCTTCATCAGGGCCAAAATTGTAGGGTTTGGCAGTTTTCAGGAGGGCGCTACTTCATTGGAGGATTCAGCATTTGGAGGAGTTTCCCTTGGTATTTCGGTTTGATATTTTAGGAGGGGAATCTACACCTCCCGATCTACAGTTTGGCATCTTCAATGGACTCATTTGGGGGCTTCTTCAGCTAGATCAAATTATTGAGGGTTTTAGTCATCTACTGGAGCGTGGTTTTTCCTGTTGGGGGGTTTGGTGTTGCATACGGCCTAGATCTCTACTTGTATTCAGTCTTCATCGTGTATCCAGCCTTTGGAGGCTTATAGTATCTTCATGGATTTGTAGCAGCTTCTATTATTTTTATTGGAGCCATTTGTTGAGAATTCCAGATCGGCCTCTTCATTGTAGCAGGTTCTTCTATTTATGAATAAAATCAGAACTGAGGTGTTTTGGCTTGTCTATCATATTGTTGATCTTGCATATAGTTGAGGTATGTTCCATTACAGTATCTTCTTGTTTATTTCTGCAACACACATTAAATTCATCAACATAAACCCTAAGGCCGAAATCAAGAGGTCAACCTGCAAGTAAACACATACAAACAAGTAAATCAGCAAAGTGTTTGACGAAATGCCACAACCGTAAAAAGTTTTAAAAGACACCCAAAACTATTATGTCCATTGCATATTGTCTTGGGAACTTTACAGTAATAGTTAGACTTACTACTTCTCTAGCGGTGTAAGCTCTTTCACTCCCTAAAGCAAGCAAATCCAACAAGGTAAATCTAGGAGGGTGTAAGCCCTTTTACTCCTACTAGCAACCTTATAAAATAACTTATCCAACAACAATTATGATAGACTTGGTGGAGGGTGTATGCCCTTATACTCTTCCAAGGGTTTAGACAATAATAACTTTGAAACAAGAAGAAATTACCAACAATATGCAGAAAATATCTTATCAGTTCTAATACAAAAGCATGCAAAACCCTTATCTACCAAGAATATTCCATCAACATGCAAGATGTAAGCCTCCAAGAGGGTAGGGAACGACTTCCTTCATAAATAGACAAGAACAAGAATCTACAAGATAGGCACAAGAGAGAGATAGAGAAAATACCCAAAAAGGGTGCAAATTTCAGCCAAATATGTAATTCTAAAGTGTTATGATTGTGATCCAAATGAAAATGAAATGACCTTTATTTATACAAGGTCATGTAAAACAAGTTTGTCCACTTAGTTTAGGGTAAAACAAAAAATAAGGAGGTCGACCTCCTTATTTTCCCCTTTACAAAAGTAATTTGATTTTTTACATAAAGAAGAAACCCTAAATGATGATGTCATACCCCCTAGGGGTGATGTTTTGGCACATAGAGCAAATCGTTGAGCTTCTTTGAAGGAGATGTTAGGCCTCCAAAGGCCATTACTTCATGTGTTGGGGCCTTATTTCAAGGTGCTTGCCACATCATCATTAAAACCTCCAATCACCACCAAACCTTATCCCCTAAAAGTGACAGCATGCCCTAGAAAAGGACGTTTTGACTTTCCAAGGTCAAACGTTGGGCTAAGGGGGGATAGGCCTCATCGTTCAAGATGTCTTCTCATGCCTTGAAAGGAAACATTCACCAATCAATGTCTTGCAAACACAAGTGAATTTGGCCTCCAAGGATCTCAAGTCAAATGTATCATGCCAAGTAAAATCACACTTAATACAAGAGCCACCTAAACATGTGCATCAAATCCACCTTTTCAAATTAAAAAAGTGCTCAAAGACCCTATGCAATTGGCCAAGTTTAGATATGGGAGGGGTCTCATAATACCCTATTGGGTGAACCAGTCCCTCGAGTAGGGTATGTTTCCAAGGATGATCCTTCCTAGGTGTTGAAATGGATATGAGGTGGATGGGGTTAGACTTCTAGGCTTTGGGATTCATGATATACAAGGGCTCATATTGTCTCATTTATAGGTGCCTTTGTAGAGGGTGTGTTTCCCTTTGTCTGCGATGCATGATTTTTTCAAGCCCTTTCGCCATTAATTTATTAGAATGTTTCCACCTAAGCATGAAAAACATTGTCTGCCTTAACTCTACCCTAGTCACATTGTGCTTCCCTAAGTTGAAGACGGTGTGTGGGACTTCTACCTAAGAATGAAAAACATTGCGCACATACGCTCCACCTTGGTTGGCATGTTTAATTAATTATTTATTTTGTGGGTCCCTCAATTTTTTGTGAGAAACATTTCATTGTTCTCGGGATCCCTGGGTGAGAATATGGAAGGTTTATGATTGGCTCTTATCCTTTGCTAGTTACAAGCCTCTGGGCCTTTAGCCCCTTCTTCCAATGAAATGAGATACAAGCCCCTCTTGGGTCAATGTGGCCCAAAAACCTAAAATATTGGGACACAAAGGGGAATAAGTGATGAAAAATGGTAAGCATGAACAGGGGCGGTATGATGACCCTTAGAGGGGACCCCTAGTTGAAACACTTTCCCTAAGGGTGGCCACTTACTAGGTAATCATGACACTCACCAAGGTGAAATAAGGCCAAAAGCATAATGTCCAAGCAAATGTTTTATAATCTAAAGAAGCTTTAATGCAACATACTCAAATGCCTCAAGTATTAAGGTGACACTTACCACAATACCTAACGAGCAAGACCCACTTTCCTTTGAAAGAAAGTTGGTGTGGTGAATACCATTGTTATGAATAAGAGAAGTATGGTGGCGAAGCGGGTCTCCATATGTGTATATAGACATTGTAAGGCAATCTGTCTCTCGGTACTACATGTCTGCAACCTGAGGGCCTTGAGACATCATCTCTTTAATCATCCCTAGAAATGGGGATAACATGTGGCTCCTACTTGGGGACGTGTGTTTGTCTTATAGTGCATGAGAACCGCAGCATCTCCTGGTAATACTTGTGACTACACACACCGAAATAGACAAACATGGTTGGGAGTCTAGGATGGCGCACTCATCCTTTGTTCATGTGATCAAAATCCCAAAAATCAAAATTGACAACTAATCTTAGAAAAGAATTTTTTGCACTTTTTTCAAAATTTCTAAACTAACATGTAACATGATGAAAGCAAATGATGTAAATCACTAATGAAAAAATGCAAGTAGAGAAAAATGAAAAATCAAATATGATATGCAAATATAAGTAATTGCAACTAAACTATCATGAGCAAGCAAAATGCAAATGCAAGAAAGCAAAATGACCTACCAACTTACCTGGGGCCTGGGCCCTCAAGAAGTCAGGTTCCTTGAACATAGGGTCAGAGAAGAGACCCATCAACTAGTAATGGCATATTTCTCCCATCCATTGCTGACAAGTAGTACTTCTCTTTCTTGGACTTCTTTTTGACAATGTAAGGGCCAAGCCAAAAAACATCGCTCTTCTAATCATACTTGGGTTTTCCCTTCCTCTTGTCCCACATGAGTGCAAGGCTCCCTTCACTGTAGTTAATGTAGGGTATGTTCTCAATGTAAGGGTATGAAGGTGGTTCTACATTGACCAAATCTTCAATGACCTTTCCACGTTCTTTATCTCTTTTACCTTCTTCTTTCTTTAGTATCTTTATGGACCCTAGCTCTTTTCCTTGGAATTTTGTAAGTCTTTCTTTGTGTTCATTTGTCCTTGGAAGCGGCATATCTATGTAGTCCTCCTGCATAAAAGGAAGGTCCCGTGGATCATGCTCAATGGTATCTGGAGCCTCGTCAAAGTCGTCCTCGCTACAGTAATCAGGATCATTCTGATCCAAAACATGATTCCTAGACACCTCTCAGTTATAGAGAATATTGAAAGTACCATCTCCCATAGGAATATGTGCATCGGTAAGATCCATGCTGAGAAATCCACCAAGCGTAGCAGCCCAACTTATTGATAAGAGCATGCACCAAACATCTAGAACATCAATTACCATTATGCTCATGAGGAGGCCAACGTGAGGGAAATATTCCAAGTAGACCTCCATGTCTTCTATGAGACCATAAACCTTCACCTTCTTAGAATCAATGCCATGGACATTTCCATATGGGCGAGTCGTTTTCAAACCAAGTTGTTTCATAACCTTCAGAGACATCACATTTGCATAGGCCCCAAAATCTAGCATACAATTGTTCAAACGAAGACCATTCACACCCAATGAGATGTAAAAGGGAGGGTTTGTATCAATTTTTCATCCATGGTACATAGTGTTCAATATCACTGAAGGGTCCTCTGCTTCAACTGGTACCTTCAACATCTTCAATACTTCTCTTCTCATAGAATGAATCGTGTACATCTCCACCACAGGAACTGACATATTCACCTTTCCAATTATAGTTGGGACGTCTATGTTCAATTGGATCCCTTCTTCTGCATGTGTTGGTCTTGGAAGTAGATCACGAACTGGAGGTGGGGGAGGTGAGATGACTTTCTTTGTTGGTTGAGGTGGAGCTTCCTTTCTCAATTGATATGAAGCTTGCTTCTCTCTTGGTGGATGAACTGGAGTTTTTGGTGGAGGAACATGAGTTTTTATCCTTATTGCATATGTCAGGATTTCCCTCTTCTTCATTTCTTTCCTTTGATCTTCGGTCAATTGTTTTAGCACTCTGAATCAGCCTTCTCTAGCTCCCCTCTTCCTAACTTCATCAAGTTGCTCCTGGGTAATGTCTACATAGTCACCATCATCCTGGAAAGCACAAATTATGTCTATGAATTTCAAAATATCAGGGGAGTCCTCCTCTCACCTGGGATATTCATCTTATGGATGGGGTTCTTGACAAGGAGAACACCAGGGTGATTTCTCCAAATTGACCATCCCAACAAGGTTGAAAGTATCGAGAGAGTTTTCCTCTTGTTGAGGTGTTTCCTTCCAACCTATAGTATCCCTCTGTTGTTTGACTAATGGAGGTCTAAGAGAAGATTGATTTCTTTCCAGACTTGTCAATCGATTCATAACTTGATTCTGAGTTTGGATGAACTGAGCATTCATTTGATCAAGCTTTTGAGATAGGAGAGTTATTGGATCTAGTGCACTATTTTTTGTCGTCTTTGTTTTTGCTTCCATCCTGGTACGAGGATACTGATATGGCTCAATCTTGGAGTAAATAATATTCTCTTCGATTTCTGCACTATATTCTTTGGCTTGTGCCAAAATGTTGGGTTTCTTATCCCTTAGGATGAAACCAAATTTATCTTCAAAGGAATTCACATAGAGAAGACAAACAACTACTTCAGATGGGAACAAATCCTTTAGGATTTGGCTATATAGTTATCAAATCTGGTGTCAAATTCACTCATTGTCTTGTTCACCTTCTTCTTAATATGCTTGAACTAAGTCATTAGCATTCTGCCATTCTTATTTGTTGCCCATCTTCTTTTGAAAAACTTAGTGAAATCTTCATATGATGTTAGGTGATTGTCAGGAAAGCCTTTGAACCACCTCTGGGCATATTTAGTAAGAGATCTAGCTAGTATCTTCATTGCCACATTTTCATGTTCCACTCCCTCATTTTCCATGTCCTGGCCCATTGCATAGAGGTGCTCTTCGACTATGACCACATTGTTTCCTGGAAACTTTGGCAACCATTTGTTGGTTTCTTTAGGCATAGTATTGGGATATCCAATGATAGCATCCAAGTTCAAGGGCTTATAGAGGTCTTTTTTCGAAGGATGAGCCATTGGGGCAAAGGGAAGGTTACTGTGGAATAGGGTTTTGTCAACATGGGAGTTAAAAGGATGATTTTTTTGGTAAACCTTGGAAGGATTGAATCTTCTAAGGGGAAGGGTCTTTTGGAAAGATGGATTCTGGGAAGCTGGAGTCGCCAGATGAGATTTATGAAAATCTCATCAAGAAAAGGAAACAGAACTTCCCTCAAGTGGAGTCACCAGGAAAGCTAGGAGTAAAGGATTTGGGATCAAAACTTGTCAAAGTGTCATTAAGGCATGAAAGAGAATTCAAAATCCTCTTCAGCAACGATGCCAAAATGTTATTGCACAGATTGTAGGTTGGGAAAATTTCGACCCAATCCACACTAGTGAGATGGCTATGGGATTAGCTACCAACTGTCACCTTTGATAGATACACCCATCGCTTTAGTGATGATAAGTCACCGCAAGGGGGGAATCCTAGTAACCCTAGGGGGATTGAGATGGAAATTGGTAGAATGACCAATGTAACCCCTATAGGTCAAATTTGGAAGTGGAAAGAGGCTTGGAAAAGATTCTTGTTGATGAGGGGAGGTTGCCAAAATGTTGTGTACCTGCAAGACAATGTTAAAACTGCTCGAGACAAGACAATTGATCGAAATACAAGCCAAATAATCAAGGGGAAAAGCAAGTGAAGATTTTTGTCCTAAATTGCAGCAGTAGACAAATATATATATCAGCAATGGAAAGAATTGTTAACTACAAAAGTAACCGTCAAAAAAATCAAATATTTATTGGGTGATCAAGTACTAAACATGTAGATAATTCTCCAATACTTAAGCACAAGCTTTGATGGTAAAACAGAGATGCTAAATGAAGTTATCATTACAGTATTACGGAAACCTTATGGCTGTATCAAACAATTGTTACAGCAGCAATATCTATCCACTAAAATCAGAAAACAATCCACCCAAAAGATAGCCAATGACAAGTAGATTTAATATGGCAGCGTGTAAGCAGATTTCAATGGTAGATTAGTGAGTAAAGAAAGAGTTTAAGAGTGTTTTGTTGCAGCACTAATGGTTGTAGATTTAAGCTATAACATCAACAAGAATCACTTGGCTAAGCTAGATGCCTTAGTGGCCCAAGCAAGTTTATAGCACTAAGAAAAGATTCCAAATTGAAGAAATGCAATATCTCCAAAATTCACATATTTCAATGAAATGATTTTATTTCTCCAATGCAAGTAGATTAGTTCCTAGTCTATGGAATTATGGAGTGTTGGATGTAGTAGTTAGAATTACTACTTCTCTAGGGGTGTAAGCCCTTTTACTCCCTAGAGAAAGCAAATCCAACAAGGTAAGTCTAGGAGGGTCTAAGCCCTTTTACTCCTCCTAGCAAACTTGAAAAATAACTTATCCAACAACAATTATGATAGACTTGGTGGAGGGTGTATTCCCTTATAATCCTCCAAGGATTTAGACAATAAAAACCTTGAAGCAAGAATAAATTACCAACAATATGCAGAAAATATCTTACCAATTCCAATACAAAAGCAAGAATATTCCAAAAATATTCCATCAATATGCAAGAGATAAGCCTCCAAGAGGGTAGTGCACCACTTCCTTCATCAATAGACAAGAAAAAGCATCCACAAGATAGGCACAGGAGAGAGATAGAGAAAATTCCCCAAAAGGGCTCAAATTTCAGCCAAGTATGTAATTCTCAAGTGTTATGATTGTGATCAAAATGAAAATGAAATGACCTTTATTTATACAAGGTCATGTAAAACAAGTTTGTCCACTTAGTTTAGGGTAAAACATAAATTAAGGAGGCCGACCTTCTTAATTTTCCCCTTTACAAAAGTAATTTGATTTTTTACATAAAGAAGAAACCCTAAATGATGATGACATACCCCCTAGGGGTGACGGGTATGACGTTTTGTCACATAGAGCAAGTTGTTGAGCTTCTTTGGAGACGTTATACCTCCAAAGGCCATTACTTCTTGTGTTGGGGTCTTCTTTCAAGGTGTTTTCCACGTCATCATCAAAAACTCCAATCACCACCAAACCCTATCCCCTAAAAGTGACGTTGTGCCCTAGAAAAGGACGTTTTGACCTTCCAAGGTCAAATGTTGGGTTAAGGGGGGCTAGGTCTCATCATCCAAGATGTCTTCTCATGCCTCCAAAGGAAACATTCACGAATCAAGGTCCTACATAGACAAGTGAATTCGGCCTCCAAGGGTCTCAAGTCAAACGTATCATGTCAAGTAAAATCACACTTAATACAAGAGCCACCTAAACATGTGCATCAAATCCACCTTTTCAAATTAAAAAAGTGCTCAAAGACCTTATGCAATTGCCCAAGTTTAGATATGGGAGGGGTGTCATAATACCCTGTTGGGTGAACCAATCCCTCAAGTAGGGGATGTTCCCAAGGACGATTCTTCCTAGGTCATGTAGTGGATATGAGGTGGATGGGGTTAGACTTCTAGGCTTTGGGATTTATGACATACAAGGGCTCATATCATCTCATTTATGGGTGTTTTTGTAGAGGGTGTGCTACCCTTCATCCGCGATGCATGATTTTTTCAAGTCCTTTTGCCATTAATTTATCAAAATGTTTCCAAGTTGAAGCTAAGGTGGGACTTCTACTTAAGCATGAAAAAAATTGCCCAAACATGCTCCACCTTGGTTGGCATGTTTAATTAATTAATTATTTTGCAAGTCTCTCAATGTTTTATGAGAAACATTGCATTGTTCTCGGGATCCTTAAGCGAGCATCTGGAAGGTTTATGATTGGCTCTTATCTTTTGTCAGCTACAAGCCTCTGGGAATTTAGACCCTTCTTCGCATGAAATGAGGTACAAGCTCTTCTTGGGTCAATGTGGCCTGAAAACCTAAAAGTATTAGACCCCCGGTAGCAACCCTTCCCCTAAGGGTGGCCACTTACTAGGGAATCATGACACTCACCAAGGTGAAACGAGGCCAAAAGCATAATGTCCAAGCAGACGTTCTATAATCAAGAGAATATTTAATGCAACATATTCAAATGCCTCAAGTATTAAGGTGACAATTACCACAATACCTTACGTGTACCTCATGGAGCAAGACCCACTGTCCTCTGGAAGCAAGTTAGCATGGTGAATACCATTGTGATGAATTGGAGAAGTATGGTGGTGAAGTGGGTCTCCATCTGTGTATATGGACACTCTAAGTCAATTCGTCTCTCGGTACTCCATGTCTGCAACCTAAGGGCCTCGAGATACCATCTACTTAGTCATTCAGATAAATGGGGGATAACAAACCCGTCAATCCTAAGAATACTCTAAGTTTCTTCCACATTTATTCAAGGTTTTGGGAATTGGTCATTCCCTCATAGCTTTAATTTTGTTAGGGTCCACTTTTACACCTTCATGAGATACAATATGAGCCAAATATTCCACTTATTAAACCCCAAAGTTACACTTGGAAGGCTTTGCATAAATTTGTTGCTCTTCCAGTAGTTGGAATACTTTATTAACATGTTGTACATGCTCTTCCAGTAGTTGGAATACTTTATTAACATGGTGTACATGCTCTTCTCAATATTTGATGTAGATTAGTATATCATCAAAGAATACTAACACAAATTTTCTAAGGAAGGGATTGAAAGTAGAATTCATCAAGTTTTGAAATGTTGAAGGTGCATTAGTAAGTCCAAATGGCATAACCAAAAACTCATAATGACCTTCATGTGTTATAAAGGCTATTTTGGGAATGCCTTCTTTCCTCATTCTAATTTGATGATATCCCGAGCGAATATCCAACTTAGTAAAGAAAATTTATCCATGCAATTCATCTAATAATTCATCAATGACAAGAATAAGAAACTTATCTTTGATGGTGAGTTTGTTGGGCTGTCTATAATATGGAGACATACATTAAGAACCATCATTTTTTGTAACCATCACCACCAATGAAGAGAAATAACTTTGGCTAGGTTGAATGATCTCTGCCTCTAACATTTCTTGGATCATACGCTCAATATCACTCTTTTGTGCATATGGATAAATATAAGGCCTAATTTTAGGTGGTGCGCTTCCTGGTTGCAAATGAATAGCATGGTCATGATCTCGAGCAGGTGGAAGACCCTTATTCATCTCTCCAAATATCTTTTTTTTTGTTTGCTATTTTGTCGGTGACCTGCAGGACTAGCCTGTGGCTGAGAAACCACAACTCAAGGGCATCTAAGCCGTCAAAATCACCTAGGGATCGCACCTGGCCTGAGCCACACCAACCCTTAACATGGTTGGATTTTTTGTCCCCACAGGTTTCGAACCGGTGACTTTAACATCACAGAGTGCCTTAACAACACACTCTGTCTCTGAATGTCCTACACCTCGGGGACATCTCTCCAAATATCTTGGAATGGTTGTTCATAACTATTTGGAGATCCATTGGAGTAGAGGATATAGATGTTTTGTAACAACCCTAGTTGAATAAATGTTTAAGGATTATTAAGTAAAAATTAATTAGGGGATTAATTGTCTTAATATGGTATTAATTAAACAAGATTGGTATAATGATACTAATTA
>JZKD02S2304003.1:434681-450743 GCA_000966675.3 Picea glauca | reverse complement strand
TTCCTTAACTTTAACAACAAGAGACTAGCATTTTCATCAAACTTTTCTTTAGTCTCACATGCCTAGTTTTAGATTAGTCAACAACCCTACCTTGAAGTAATCATAAATTTGAACACGTAATGTATAAATATCTAAAAATGATACACAATGTTCTTCAGTTTTTTTTATGCAATTCCTCCAAGTGTCATTATTTGGAACCTCTCATAAAAGGAGTTATAAAAAAAATGGAATATCTTGCTGAATTCAGGCTTATTCTAGAGAGCGACCTTGTAGAGTGTTCACCTCATGGGGGAGTTATCAATATATAGTAATGCCCTTTGGACTGAAGAATGCCCATGTGGTGTTTTCTAGAGTAGTGGTTGAAACATTCAAGGAATTTATTCATAAGTTCCTTGAAGTGTACTTGGATGATTGGATTGTGTTCAGCCTACTAAAGGATCACATAAAATTAATCAGGCTAATGTTGGATAGGTGTAGACAGTGTCATATTTCGCTGAACTTGAAGAAGTGTATTTTTTGTGCACCGTTTGGAATTTTTTTGGGCCATGTAGTCTGCAAGCAAGGACTACTAGTAGATCCAACCAAGATTGCAGTAATTATGGATTTGGAACCACCTACATCAGTCAAAAAGTTAAGGGAAACTATGGGTCATACATGCTATTACAGGAAATTTATCAAAGGATATTCATAGATCACAACATCGATGGAAAATTTACTAAAGAAGGAAGCAAAGTTCCAATCGAATGAGGAATTTCATAAGGGTTTGAACACATTAAAGTAAAAACTAGTGATCACGCCAATTTTGATCTTTCCATATTGGAACAAGGAGTTCCATGTTCACGTAGATGTATCATACATAGCTTTGGGCACAATACTATCTCAACCAGGGGAGGGAGACATAGATCACCCAATTGTTTTTGCAAGTAGGAAGTTGTCTATAGCAGAAAATAATTATACCAGTACATAACAAGAAGGATTGGCAATGGTCTATGTGCTACAAAAGTTTAGACATTATTTATTGGGGTCTCACTTTAAGATGTACACAGACCAATCTGCATTAAAATACTTAGTGAATAATCCAGTGTTAGGGGGGATGATATGCAGATGGCTACTATTGTTCCAGGAATACGATTTTGAAGTTGTGGTGAAACCAGGAAAGTTGAATGCAGGACAAGATCATCTATCACACATACTATTAGGAGAAGATGAAGGAAATTTAGATGACAACTTCCCAGATGCATAGATATTTGCAGTTAAAATGGTGGATGATTACTTCTTGGACATCATGCAGTTTCTAAGTACAGGAATGGCTCCATCAAACATGACAGTTGCAGAGAAGAAACAACTGGTAGTGAAAGCAGCAGATTATCAGTGGATTGCAGGGTATTTATACAAGTTGGGTGCATATGGAATATTGAGACAATGTGTGTTGGAACATGAAAGACTGATGATACTCGAAGAAGTGCATGAAGGGATTGCAGGAGGACATTATGCAGGGAGAGAAACTCCACAAAAGATTTTGTGTGCAAGGTTTTGGTGGCCCACACTTCACAAATATGATAAGGAATACTGTCGTTCATGCGATGTATGTCAAAGAGTGGGAAAACCATCTAGGAGGGATGAAATGCCTTTAAATCCACAAGTTACGTTGCAAGAATTTGATAAATGGGTCATAGACTTTGTGGGGCCAATCAACCCACAAGAAATAAGATCAGGGGAAAGGTACATAATCACTGCGATGGAGTATTTGACAAGATGGGAAGAAGCATCACCAGTCACAGACTGCACCGCAGAGACTGTTGCACGGTTTTTGTTTGAAAATGTAGTCACACGATTTGGATGGCAATGCATATTACTCAGTGATCAAGGAACACACTTTCTAAATAATAAAAATTCAACATTGACCGAGGAGTTTCAAATTCTTCATTAGAAGAGTACCCTGTATCATCCTCAGGCCAATGGGATAGTGGAATATTTCAATAAAATCCTAGAGAATGATTTGACAAATATCTGCAACATAGGGAGAGATGATTGGGACTTAAGAGTTCTTGCGGTGTTATGGGCCTGTAGGACAACAACCAAAAAGTTGACAGGACAGACACATTTCGTGTTGGTCTATGGGCAAGAAGCAATGATGCCAATGGAGTTTATTCCACCTAGCCTGTGCATTACAACAATCACTAACCTTTCGGACTCTGGTGCAGTAGAAGAGAGACTATCACAATTGGTACAACTTGAGGAAGATCGGTTTGTTTTAGGTTTCCATCAACAAGTTCAAAAGGCAAGAGAGAAGGCATGGAATGATAGACACATTAAAGTAGAAAAAGTTTCAAGTGGGAGATTTGGTATTACTCTATGACAACAAGTTCATGCAGCACCCAGGAAAGTTTAGAATTCACTAGTTAGGACCCTATGTGATTCAACATGTAACAGAGACAAGTGTCGCGCAATTGGAAACCCTGAATGGAGAATTCCTTGGAGGAATGGTGAATGGAAGTCGTTGAAACTCTATAGAGATGATTAACAGTCTGTGCAATAATCTGGGTTGCTCCGTAACACATGTATCATAGTAAATGTACTATAGTAGGAAGATAAAACACAAAAAAACATATAAAAACTAAAAAAGGGAAGAAAAACAAATAGAAAATAGATATAGAAAAATAAAATAGAGTACAAAGGCATAAGAACTTACGCAGAATGAATGATTATCGTGCATCGGGATGGAACTACGCCAAATAAGACAATAATCCACAGAAGAAAAAGACCATGACACAAGAAGATGTCAAAGCAGAATAGTTGCACAGCTTGGCAATGATAAGACTGTTAAAAGCATTAAAGCATGGAAACGACGATGATAATATGATAAATACATGTCATAAAGATGTCGTATAATCTTAAATGTAAAATCGATCAAAAATCACGACAGATTGGTAGTACGAGGCAAAAATCACACGATAGATTTGGAAATAAAGCCGCATTTATTTAACCATTCATCAACCTTGTTGGTGGATTGGACAAGTTAGTTAATATGTGAAGAGACATGCACATTTGGCAAGGAGGCATAAAAGCAGTCGAAGGTCGCTAAGTGTAAATCATTGTCACTAAGAGTTGTATGCAAGAGAGAGCGAGATAGGGCAAACTAGAGCGAACCTGAGTGACTCAGAGCCGAACTACAACTACAATAGAACAACCACAGAGCAAGTAAAGGAACCTGTCGCACAAAAAAATGGCCCCGCCAAAAGTTGTAGAGCCATCAACAATGACAATAAAGCAATCGAAAGTACCAGCAGATGCACCAAAGGTTAGGGAAATACCTAGAGCTTTGGCTTTAGCTTCACAGGTAAACTTCCACAGGGATTATATCCCACCGAGGAAAGATAATGCACCTCAAGTCAAAGTACCAACCGATGGGAAATACCCACTGGCAACATCACCAATCCCACCTAGTGTAGATATTGAAGGAGACATGCTCGACAAGGTTTCCACCCTCAAGTTTGTGGATCACGATATCATAAACGAACAAAAGTTTCCCGAGATGGCCAGGAAAAAGTACTTGTGAGTTGAGATTGTACCAGGCACAGGAGCGATGTTGTTGGAAACGTAGATGTGGGACACAAGACTCAAGAATTCAGGAATACCGAACCTATTGGAGGTTCCACACTTCAGACACAACTTGAAAATCAATGCATGTGTTAAGTTACTGCTCAGTTGTGTCCATGGAGGGACACTGTGGCTTGACCCACCAGTGCTAATTGATATTGCGTTGATTGTGCGGATCATAGGGATACCGAAAGCCGAAGATGTAACTTCCCCAGCCACCAACAGGCCGGGCAAAGCCACGTCTGAACGTCTCTCATGCTTTGATACCATTTTGTAACTTCCCCGACGATCAACCTCTGTCGGGTAACGCTACCCAAACAACTTTATCGTTTCTTATAGCTCTGATACCATTTTTTATTTAAATACATATTTATCTAATGCAGTTTAAATAGTTATAGCATTATGTTCATACACTTATTCATGCGGAAACAACATTAAACATACATACAATATATGCAGACAATTCTAATAACACACAGATTAATGAGGAAATAACAGTAAGCCTACACATACATCATATATGATATATTTAGGCATTATTCATCAATTATAACATATTTACAATTACACAGCATACAATCAACAAAGATTTGGTACTTATCTTTTAATAGATGACCACCAACTGCATGCAGACCTTCCACGAACTTACCAGCCTTAGACCATGCTGCTCACCATGCTCAGCAGTGGGTCACCCTCGAGCTGGGACTAAACTCCATCGGGCAAGGGATTCCTAGGCTTGGCAAGGGCAACAGGAAAATCGCACATATCAACAGGAAGGATTATCTCCCAGGAGCCAGCTCACACTACATCCTACAGCCTCTCATTCCCCACATGACTATCCCACCTCAGGAAGTGTGCCCCTTCTCTGCTCAATAATCCCAAGGCTTCCCCACTTCCCTTCCACGGCTTCAGCAATAAGCTGGATAGGAATTCTCAGAGCACTATAGCTGTCGTTGGGCTCCCTCTGGGAAAATCACTTCCCCAGCAACCTCTCTCACCTGGAGAGAGTGGCTTACAGGCATGACAACTTGCTTCTTCAATCCACAATCCTGACAACCCACCTCTTCAATCCATCTCCTAAGTCAATTCAAGCAAGGGTGATGGAAACAACAAAGCTTGGTATAGATCAGATGATGGCAGCAAGCTATGCTCAGTCAAGGAAATTGCTTTGGCAGCAACATCAAACCATTATGGCACGGAATGGGCTCAGGAAAGGTACAAGCATGTTGTACTTCACAGGAAAGGTACAGGATAGTTCACAGTGCCTGTAGGTTCTAGAGGTGCATGATAGATGCAGAGGGCGACGATGGAGGCAATCACTCAATGCGTGAAACATTGAGTGAATTGGGAAGGATGGAAGACTTCTGAGAATCGTGAGAGTTGCCTAAATGGTGGGGGGATGCCAGAATGGTGAGGGAACGCGGGACTGGTGAAGGAACCCCCAACGAGCTGGTTTTCCCAGCTATAAACTACATGCACCCAGGTCAATGCATGTCTTCCTGAAGCTGCATGAGCTCCACTTAACACTCGTTCCCTTTCCCCGGGAACTTAGGACAACACAGATTATGTCAACCTTAGCCTTTTGGAAAATAATAATATAATATTATTCCTTTAGAGGTAATCCTTTAGCTTAGCCCCTATTCCTAGACACTTATCCCTTTCCCTTACCCTACCTGGTGGAGCTTAGTCCCCCATATCTCTTTCTTCGTGGTCGGTTTACACGCAGCGATGGAATTTTATATTAATGATAGGAGTGTTTACATATACAAAAATAGGCTCGTTGGCCTTAGCATATGGGCTCTTCGGCCTAATAAACACATAAGTATTCAAGCTTATAACACTTGGCTCACCAGCCTATAAACATAATTACAATTTAGCAGAGGCTCGGCCTTGGGGCGTTACAAAAGAGGACCTAACCATTTTGTTCAATAAGGCATGGGAGAGAGCCTTATAAGAAGCAATGAAGGAGAACTTTCACACCTTCAGGGGGGGAAGGGGATTGGATGTTGCAAACATCAATGATAGCGGTGTTTGGTTTGCAACGCAGGTTTTTGCCTACAAATTGTTGTACAAGTTCTGTAAGGACGAAGTATCGGCTGCAGTGATCGCAGCCACAAAAAAATGCTCAAAAGGGGTCCAAATGAACTGGGTCACCTTCTTGGTGAATCAATTTTTAATAGATTGTATCGAGCCCAAGGAGAAGGGTACAAAATTTCATTATGCATGGATTTTGATTTTGATTGCACTGATAGGATGGCAGGAACCAGGCTACTACCAATGCATGGGAACAACCGGTAGAGGTAATATGCCTACGAGGTATGCCAACTTATGGCATACTAAAAACAAAAGGAGGAAACGGGACAATAATGTCACATTTTTTGTATACTTTTACAATATCATGTATCTAATCAAACATACACCTCACATGTCAACCGAGACAGTGGAAACCTACAAGGATATTGCATGATTCAAAGAAGGCATGCACCATATGTATGTGCAAGCAAAGAAGGACCTTGCACACCAGTGGCTTCCAACCAACTATAGGTTGACAACAGAGGATGTATGTCTGATCATGAATGATTGGTAAGATGGGTGGAAAACCCCAGCAGAAGAAATGGGGCACCCAGGAGATGAAGAAGATCATGATAAGAGTGGTGAAGAACTGGATGAGGGGTAGGGGAATGACCAGAACAATGGCGCATGAGATACACCTAGGCCATCAACAACAAAGGCACAACAGACAGTCCCCACAACATGAGTGAAATGCAAAGATAAGGGGAAGGATCCAGTAGGAGGTGCGTGGAAGAAGACCAAAGTGCATAAGGAAATCCCATTTTACAATTTGACCAATGACGACATAGACTGAATCGACTACCAGGTAGGGGATGTCGCAGAGGAAATTAGCACTAGAACGTGCATGAGCAGTTGGTAACACTACAACAACTATTGGAAACAACCAGTATAACAAAAGAACACATGACAGAGGTAGGAACATCCACAATTCTAGTAGAGGAAGTAGAGATTGTTCATCGAGTCTTGACCAAGCTAGCAGCTGGGAACATAATGCTACAAATCAATATGGACACAATTGAGTTCCCAACGAAAGAATTACAAGAATAGGTGAAGGTGATATGCCATCTAAACATAGTGGTGTCATAGATGTCGATACATATATTACAAAGCTTGCAAATAGGCATGTTGCATGAGAATGGGATCTGAGGAGATGAAGCACACCAAGAACTCACCAAAGTACATGATGAAAGGGCTCAATTACAACAACAATATGAAATTGTTCTACAAAAAAAGAGCGTAGTGGAAGGGCAAGTGGAAGGAGTAAGGAAGGAAAAGAATGAGGTTGAGGAAAGGGCCAGGAAAGCTTTAAAGGAAAAGGATGAAGCCGAGAGTATGGCGCAAAAGGCATAAGCAGTCGTCCAGAAGTTGTACAAGGAAATGCCAAAAGTCCTTATAGCAGTAGAGGCTACCACGGAAGAGCAGGTATTGAAGATTGGTGAAGTCATCAAAGGCTTTTGATTGAAGATTGAGGACCTACAGTTGCGAAGTAAGAGCAGGCAGAGAAAGAATGACAATGACGGTCGTCACCAACATCAAGAAGGTGGAAGAAGAGTGCACAAAACTCTACGAGTAGAGTGCACAAATCTGGAAAGACCTAGTGGAAGATCTAAAGATGAAGGTTGTGGAGGCCAAATTAAGAGAAGCATAGGAAAAGGCCCAACAAGCTTCAGAGAGAATAAACACACTTCCACCAGTTGAACGTATGACAACAATTTTGGCATAGAGGTGGTCATATGTGGAATTAGAATGGATGAGAGATCGATAGAAGATCCTTTAGCAACGCTTAGGACCATTGCAAGAAGAAGCATTGAAGGTGATAGGTGAACTGACCACTACATAGGGAAAGGTGAAACAAGCAGCACACGAAGCAGAAGAAAAACTTACAGCCTTGACTGTGTTGGGGGTCGAAGAGATTGTGGAAACAAAGAAAGCAATAATAAAGGAAGTTGTGGCAGTTAAGGAAGCATCCCAAAAATTCATTCGAGGATGGAGGAGTGCACAACAGGCCTAAGTCTCTTGGGATGAGCCACAGGTGAGTGTTGGGGGCTTGTTGGACAAACATTTAGGAAATAATATACATAAAAATACTAAGTATAGAATAAGTGCGTAGAAGAAGAAGGAATATTCGGGAGTGCGCAGTTGAGGCACAACCAGGAGTATAGTGCAAAGAGAGAAGAATAAAACAGAGAAGAAAGTAGGAGAAGAAAACGGGCAAAAAGGAAGGATGACAACTCGACGTACTAAAGATATAAGGACATGCAAAAGTAGGAAGAAAAGCAGTCAGAGGATAAAAGTAGCATGTAGACAGAAAAGTAGGTGAAAGCAGCCCGAACAGTAAGTTAAGTTGAGTTATCATGTATTATAATAGGGTTTTTGGGATGAACAAAGTAGGGTTTTAATCCCTAGAGTTTATGTATAAATATGTAATGGGTTGAGGGAATAGGGATTTTGTTGGTTGTTGTTATGGTTCTTCTCGAGCAGTATTGTGGAGTTTGTTCCAAGTTGTCGAGAGTTCTTGTCAGTAAGAAGAGTGATAGGATAGGCTGAGAAAGAAATAATCTATGTCTGACTGCTAAGGAGATGATGCAGAGAGAGAGAAAGGCTTGCACTGCAACATGGCTAGGCTAGGAGAAAGGAAAGATAACCATGATGTATCTTTGTAAGCGTAGTGCGCAATCCTTAAGCAATTACCAAACACATAATAAAGAAGCGAGTCGTTGTGGACGTAACCCAAGTTGGGTGCACCACGTTAAATCCTATGTTGAATGTCTTTTCTGTGATTGTTCATGGATTTTGTCTAGATGCTTATTAGATTAGATTTGTCTTATGTGTAATCATTGTAAAATTTCTATGACTATTACAGTAATGGATTTATGTTGTAATATGGAATATAATGGTAGTATGAATCTATACTCACTAAGTAGCTAATGAAGAACAAAGACAGAACAATGCTCACATAACCAATAAGCAAGAATGAATAGAATAATCACCTCCCATTCCCTCACTACTACATAAACCTGGTTCCTGCAGTCCCAATAGATACCTCGGGTGAGACTTCATCTACATGCAGGTGATATCGAAAGGATCGGTGTCTGAAGGGTTTTGTTGGTCAAAGATAACTCGAACCAAGGGTATTACAACCGTGTGCAACACAAACAATATTATGGAACTTCCTAGAACAATTTATGGTACCTCCATTTGCAATCATTACCATAAAATCAGGTGCCGGAAATACAAAGAAATTGAGACATGTTGCTAGTTTGTAGTTGATGAAGTTATAGGTACCACCATAATCAACCAACACTATTACCTTCTTCTTTTTTTGTATCATTGTATCTTGAAGGTTTGTGGAGTACTGATGTCAGCCAATGCATGACAAGATACCGTTGGAGTATTCTCTTCTACATCCAAATCTTTTGATGGTTCCAATTCTTGATCTTCTTCTTCTTCGTAGTCTATGTAGAATAATTTCTTCTCACCACATTTATTCCCCTTTCTGTACTTGTTGTCACAATTGAAACATAGTCCCTTTGCTTTTCTTTCATCCTTTTGTTGAGGTGTCAACCTTGTTGGTCGAGTGAAGTTAGGAGAGGGAACATGGTTCTCTCTATAGCTATTAGTGGCCACCCTTCTAGTAGCCATATTTTTGTTTTCCACTTTCCTTGCTGTACTGAAAGCTTGCTCTAGGGATTTAGGTTCAAAGACACGCACCTCATGTTGAATGTTCTCCTTTAAAGTGCACATAAAGAGATGTAACAAATTATCCTCTGGAATGTTCTTTACTCTAAGACTGGGCTTTTGGAATTGTTGAATATGTTATGTAATTGGACCTTTTTACCTAATATTTATCAATTGAATAAAGAATGTATTGCTCTTAATAACCCCATAATGTGATATCAATTCATTCATAAAAATGGACCAAGAGACAATAGAATTATTTTTTCTTTCACAAAGCCATTGATACCAAACAAATTGATCATTTTCTAAATAAAAATATGTGATAAGTACCTTTTGTAAGCGTGGCACTTGGTGTAGATCAAAGTATTAATCCATTTGGAATATTCGTGTAATAGGATATTTACCATCAAACTTCCTCATATTGATCTTTGGAATGAAGTAGTTTCTTGGTGCTGACTTGATGCCTTGATTATGTGGATTTTGAAGTGATGAATAATCATGTTTCTGGGACTTAATGTTTATTTACTCTGCATTTTCAAGGTTGCCTTGCATTTTGATATCTCCTATATGAAGTCTCTCATCTAGAGCATGTAAGATCATGGAATACATGGAATTTTGCAATTCTAACATCTTTTTTTCCATATGCTCATGATTTTCATCCATCTTCTTTTCCATATGCTCTCAATTTTCATCCATCTTATTTTCCATCTCTTTCTTATTTTCATCCATCTTATTTTCCATCTTATTTTTAAGGTACTCTTGAAAATGTGATAAATCCATTGGTTTCAACATACTAGCACTCATTTCATCAACTTGGTTCTTTAATTGGGTTAGCATGTTTTCTAGGTCTTCACTTACTTTGGATGCCATGTTTGATTTGTATGAGGAGTACTCATATTATTTCTTGTAGAACCCTTTGCCATGTGCGAAAATAATAATTATCATCTTTTTCCTATTTATTACAAATTTTGAATCATCAAAAACAAAGATTCCAATAAAAAAGTATGCCAATTGTAAGTTACGTAATTTTCAAACCCTTAATTTGGAGTATGGATGGATGGCTAACCATTGTCCTTATATATCTCTAAACTTTGAACCCTTCTGATTCTGAAATTTCAGCCTGTAGTACTTTGATATGACTTTTGAAGCTTCTGAAAATTTCACGATATGAACCTTCACTGATAAAAGGTTATAGAACAAATATCAAAATGACTTGTTAATTTCGAGATTAGTAAAATGCCACACCTTCCACAAGATATATCTCACAAAACACAATGATTCAATTTCTGAAAAAAATTCCATATGTAATTCGCTATGTCACCTCAGGATTCTGAAAATTTTAGAGTCTGAAACTTTACTGAAATTCATTTACAGCAAAAATAAAAAGATGACTTGTTTAAGACTAATTTCAGGACTAGTCACAAACCCCAACTTCCACATAATATATCTCTGCAAATATAACAACCCAAAACCTAAAATTTGGACTAGAATTACTTCACTATGTTGTCTCAATCTCCACAAAATTTCACTATTTGAAACTTCTCATAAATTTTTTTTATAGCAAAAACTCCCAAGATAACTCCTTTAAAATTGATTTCAGGATGAGTCAAAAACATTATTTTCCATAGTCTGTATCTTCGAAATTATAATAAACCATATCTTGAATTTTTTTCCAGATGTTCTTGCACTTGTATCCTAAGTAACCTCTGAATTTTAATATCTGAATCATCCTAGAAAAAAAAAGTTATAGTGAAAATTCCAAGATGACTCGTTTGAAGCAGCAAAACCCTAGGATTGATGCTCTAATACCGAATGTTATGAACCGATGCCTTGAGAATGATAGAAAATCAATGAATAATAGTCCACTTCGAGGGGGAAACCTCCTTTTACAATATATTCAATGTACAAGATGAGATATGTTGACCTTAAGACTAGGTCTCCTTGGTATATATATAGGAGACAAAGGGTGCAATGAAGGGTTCTAGCTTACATAAAAACATAACACTAGAAATGTAATAACTCCATATATAGGACTTAATAAGGGGTTTTATATATAACATGGGGCTTTGTCTAGGGATTAACAGAAGAAGGGTGTTGAATTACTAATGTAACACACCCAACCCCCTAACCCACATTAGGATGGTGGGGTGTACAAAAATTTTATTTTCTTTCTTCTAAATTACCTTCCTTAACCACACTTCCAAATCCAAATATAAGCTCATAAGTCAGTTCTTCTTCTCGGGATCTTTCCAACGACTGTAATTAATCTCAAATTCAAGCTCGAGATCAAAATTTATGGCCTCCTAAATTTTTCAGGAATTTATCCGCCAAAAACCACCTCATGTCCACGTGGACCCTCGCCACCTATACCATCCAATGTGGCACAACCTAGGCGATGACATGTCAGGACACATAATCCTATGACAGGGCATGTCATGGGCCATTAACCAGTGGGAATAGCTTATACGTCAACATGTAGAACCCAGGGGTGAAACCCTGCCCAAATAGGCACCAGGATCCCATGGATCCCCCAATAGCTGACATAATGAAAATTTTCTTGGTTGCCAGTTAACCGTTTATTTTGTCCCTGAAACCTTAACCAACCAGTTATTTAGTCCATAAATCGCCCACTCACAAACGTCAAAGATGGGTTTCAACTAGCACTGAAGACATGCAAACCTGATATCCCATGCCACCTGACATGACACCTCATAGCTAGATCGAACGTTGAGATGACGTGGCACGAACTTGTGGCAATTGAACTAGAATATTTGTACAAATAGGATAACATGGCATGACATGTGGTTGATGACAAGGCATGACACGTGAAGGCTGACATCACCATGTCCTTCGAGCCTTTGGTGGAACTCTATGCTAGAACCTTGACCCATCATTACACATGTCATGATTTCCTTTGTGACATGAGGACCAACCTCGACATGACCTATGGACTGACATGGCACTACACATCACCACAAGGCATAAAGGGCCCCTCTCCATGGAACCCTTCCCCATAACATTGACCCACTGGGAATCTGGGAAACCAAACTCCTTAGAAGTCCTCACAAGAAATCTTCCAATAATTTGGTGGTCTGGCTATCCTCTCGCCCTAGAACCCCGAAGTGGAACCCTTCATAACCAGAAACTGGGGATCTCAACTTCCATTTCAAACCACTGTGAGGTTCCTCGAGATATTCGTTGCTCTGGATATCCATGGTGACGACTCCCTCCTGAGCTTACCTCATATCTTATCATTCAATGATGATCGAACAGTCAAGATCATCCACCCAACGATCTAGCAATTGTAATCCATCCCAACCCCCACAACTTCCTCGACATTTAATAGGGGCTACCAAACTTTGATAGATCTTACAGGAAGGATCTTCTGCAAATCAACGATCCTCACCCTTTCGGGCTTGTAACTTCAGATTCCTTCCAATACGTGATCTTCCGACGAACGGTTGAGATTTACTCTCGACGTCACGATGAACTGTCAAGATTTAATCTCGACACTTAGGCAAACTTCTCGACTCCCATCTTAGACTAGAAGTCTCATCCATTCCATGCACAAGGCCATGAATATGACCTCCCTGCTCAACTTAAACAATCACAACACCAACTTCATACAAATTCATAGGTTTCAATACTTAATCATTCAAGCGTTGGAGGCAAAACAACTTTCCAGGAAAACAACCCCAGAGATCATGTAGAATTCAGGCCCACTAGCCTAATGTTCTTTCAATTCAAGAAATATTAGCATGAAGCTTGCCATATTCAAACAAGTCATAACCAAGTTGTATCTTGAACAAAGAACTAGGACTCAAATTAATTTAACACCTCATATGACTGCAAGACTTGGCATATACACGTAGACCATGCATTCATTTTGTCTCTCTCTAAACCATATATCATACTCTCCCTTAAGTCTTCCATGATTTCTCAGGATTTTGAGCCATAAATTACTGGTTGTCTGCATATATAACTATTCAAAATAAAATAACCAACAAGAGTGGTATCCAACATACAAGGAATTACTAAGCCAATTCCCTCACTCCATGATGCCCATGAATTCCATGTTATATCATGAGTGCAAAACATGCCTATTTCATTCAGACATTTAAACATGTAGATTGTAAGTGAAGAGTTGTATGTTTAAATAATGTTGACCAAACCATTTGAGCATAATTCTAATCATAAACCATACAAGTCCATAATTCACACAAGCATAGTAACTCATACAGTTTTAACAAGCATTAGTCCATACATGAAAATAACAAGAACTCATATGTATTAGTTGTTGTCCAAACCAACTAAGCATACATATACACTTATCTATTTATAAGTTGTTAGCCAAGCCAATTGATTGAGGGTGAGCACTTTTTCACCCAATCATAGGCTCTATTTCACTTAAACTTTCTACAACAGGCCACCACCATGCCAAGCCATGATACCACTAGGGGAACTCAAGTTTTCTCTCAAAAAGTTATGGGTAAAATGTGAAGGCCACTCTCCTTCACTTACAAACTACATCGAGAATCCCTCTACCCATTGATTCCAAGGCTATCATGAATCTTTCAAATGCCTTCCTTCCGAGATATAACTACAAAAGGGAGTCCCTTCTCTGCCTTTGCAGTCCCTCAACGACCTCCCATCTTAGTGTTAGTTTCCTATCCCAGTAAGCATCAATTTGCGACCCTCTCTGCTCGAGTTCAGGTCTGGGTATTCTTTGCTCTAGTTCGACCATAAGTTCACTGAGTAAGCTTCCTATTTTTCTCTCCAAAATCTTTTCTTTTACCATGCACCCTCATGCATTGCTCTCGTGCACTACGCTTATGTGTCTTCTTCTGGAACATGCTCTCTGTCCTCATGTTTTTCCTTTTTCTTTTACTCGTGGACTCCTCCACAATTCTATCTAGACAATTCTTATTTTCTCATGGGTTCCTGCTACCCAATTATGTTTTGCCTTCCTACACAAACTTTGTTGTTGTTGCATGAGCTTTGTCCATGGATATGCACATCATACTCCTAGTGCTCTCTTTTTTGTTTTTTGTCTCATGCACAACTCGTGCACCTCTTTCTTGTTCCTCTTTTGCACATACCCGTGCATTATCTATCTTCTCCCATAAGCTTCCTGAGTTTTCTTCATGTTGTTGGGGTTGTCCATGGCTTCCCATGGACATACCATCCTCACTCCCATGCATTTACGTTGGGAGTACTTTTCCAACTACCCTACCATACTTTCCATTAATGATTGGCTTCAAATTTAAGATAAAGGGAAATTATGGTTATTTCCCCCAACATAATTCTTCAAGGTGGCTTGGGGTCCTTTAATAAACGAATCCAATTTCTACACCCCATCACTAATCCCTCTCATGGTATCATGGCCTATTTTGATGCTCCACCTATCAGTCAGTTGTGCGACGTATTTCAATTAAACAATAATACATTTTACAATGTTTATATGACATGGCGTGGCAATCATTAATCATGATTAATTACATATAATCAGGGGATTAAAAACAAGGTGTTACATTCCCCTCCCCCTTCAAAGGAACATCGTCCTCGGTGTTCTTTGCATATCAACAATCATGTCATGGCTTCATCTTTCAGTCGCTTCAACAATGTCTTCCTCTTCTCTGTCTGGTACTCTCCCAAACTCCTGGCATTCCAACATATGTCAACAAATATCAAACAACATGCATATTAAAACCAATTCAATGCATAAATATTGTTTGTTGTTCATAATTCAAGAGGAAAATATGCATATCAACATATTACTTATCTATGCATTCATGGATCTGCACCCATATGGCTGCCACATTATACTCAACTCATTATCCTCCTTGCCATACCCATTGTGCTCATGATCCCAATCTGCAGATAACAAGATTTATCCAAGACCCCCCCTCCTTTTGGTCACTCAGCTTCCAAGTTGAGGCATCCCCTTCTCTGTTGCACAGTTCCTCGGACGATCCATCTTTCCTGTCGAGGATTTCTCGCATAGGAAGAGCTCAAAGATTACACATAGTCTTACAGTCGAGGCGTCCCTCTGGCTTGCTCTATCGCAAAATAACCATATCAATGGAAATCATGGCATATCATAGGGGTCTCATGTCACAACAATGGCCCTTTTCCATGCTTTCCAGCTTAGTAGCCATCATATGTCCCTTTAGGACAAATCTGTCATCTCACATGTATCACATGCATACAATAACTGTGAGATACTATCATCAATTTCAATCAAAATTCTTTAAAATTTGTTGCCCACAGATTTCAAATTTTACTTATCAATTTTCATATCCGTTCCATATAGGAACTCAGATCCCACAAGTATTAGACTTCCTTCTCATAATAATTTGGCTCTTTACAATCAACATGCATTGATCTTCCTTATGGTCTTACACTGCTACCATATCCAAGATGATTCTTCCTGCAACTCCAATCTTCATACAACCAAACAGATTGTTAGTATCATGTACACTATACTTTCAAGGCACATTTTCAATGGCTCACAAAGTGATCTCAATATTGTACATACTAACAGTTGCATCACTTTTATTCACTAATCATATAAAATGGAATGATAGTATCATTCCTTATACATGCATTATTTCAGCATACCAAGCTTTCCATAATGCAATCAAACATCATATGCAATTAAACCAATGTACCAACGCTTATGGCCACATTTACACAATGCATCCTTGCATC
>JZKD02S2304003.1:406135-424396 GCA_000966675.3 Picea glauca | reverse complement strand
TGATTTATTCACGGGATTCTATGAACTAATGGAAGTTGATCTACTTAAGGTGGTGAAGGAGTCGAGACAAGGTGGAAGTATTCTAGGTGCCTTCAATGGCAGTAATTCCTAAAAGGGATCACCTTACATTGTTTGAGTATTTTATACCCATAGCCCTGTGTAATGCAATCTACAAGATTATAGCTAACCTAATTGCATCCAGGCTCAACCAATCTTGTATGAAGCTATATCTAGGAAACAAATTGGTTTTCTTAAGCGAAAAATGTATTCATGATGAGGTGAGGATTGCATAGGAGTCACTACCACAATGACGAAAAAGAAGAAGCCAGTGTTCATCATCAAGCTTGACCTCTCAAAAGCTTATGACCGAGTAAGCAACCTTTACTTGAAATTAATTATGATTTGTGTAGGCTTTCCTCTC
Organism: Picea glauca; assembly: GCA_000966675.3. Classification (NCBI taxonomy): domain Eukaryota; kingdom Viridiplantae; phylum Streptophyta; class Pinopsida; order Pinales; family Pinaceae; genus Picea; species Picea glauca. The sequence goes on along the minus strand of JZKD02S2304003.1, from coordinate 423,975 downwards.
CCTTTTATTAAGTGGATTGAAGCTTGCTTGCACTCTGTCACTTTTGTTGTCCTACGTAATGGTTCATCGTCTTCTTTCTTCAATTCTTTGCGAGAATCAATGCATGGGTACCTACTCTCCCCCTCTTGTTTCTCTTGGTAGCTAAAGGGCTTAGTCAGCACATCAATCATATTAAGAGTTCTGGGGGACTGAAAGGGATTCAGATTTCTATAGACCTTTGTGGAAAATGTAATTCTCTATGGAGATGGCAGAATTGGAGATGCAAAAGCCTTTGATCAAGCCTTAAAAGTCTTCTGCCAAGCCATAAGGATGATGATAGATGTTCAAAAATCAGCCATCCTCTTCAATAAAGCTACACCCCAGTATGAACAATCAATCAGGACAATTATTTCCTTCCAAGTTCAATGATTAGATTCAAGCCTAAAATACCTAGGGTTTGAACTAAAACCAAATGCATATGTACCCAAAGGTTGAATGTGTTTAGTTCATAAAATGGAAAAGAGAATCAAAACAAGGTGCAATAGGTGGCTATCCTTGGTAGGAAGGCTCAGGCCATCCCTATACACTAGATCTCAATGGCATTTTTTTCCAAGGAAAACCTCGCGGGGAAACCCAAGGGTTGTTTCCCCACATTTGTGGATGGCATCCCTAGTAAACTCGTCAGTGTAGACCACTACACCTTGTTATTGCTCAAATTGTACTTAATGATAAAAGCCCTAATCCATAAGGTACAACTCAAGGGCAATTTTTAGGACGATCACCATTGTCACCTTAGTAACCTATCCTCTTCACTTTAGGTCAGCTCTCCTTCGACTCAAGGGGTTTATCCCTCGTAGGATTACTAAGACCTAGCAATGAGGCACAAGGTGAACTTGAGAGTAGCCTTAGTAAAATGAAGTTTTGGGGATTTTAGTGTTTTAGAATAAGTGATGGAAGGAGATGGAGATCAGTGCAAATCCAACTAGGGCAATGGACTCAAGGTGTATCAAATGGCAATGAGGTCAAGAAGAAACCCTCCAAGGAGATGGCTTATTTCCTTCAAGGATTAGGGCTTTGAGACTAGAACCAAGAGGAAGAGTAATCCCTCACCCAATGAAGATCAACAATGAATATCAAGGTCTACAAGAAGGGAACCTTCATGGAAAGGCCCTCACCAACTAGATCAACTATGATTTGATGAATTTACTTAATACTTCTTGCTAGGGAACCAAAAGGAAGATCAAAGCAAGGTACCAAATAAACACCAAACCAACAAAGGAAGAAGAAAGGAGAAACCCTAGAACATCTTCCTTCCAAGTGGTAGACTTACACCTCAAATGGATCGATCTTGAAGGCTTGTAGAAGACTTGACTATTTCACCATTTATTATGCACCAAATAAAACCAAGATATAGAAGCTTCAAGAATTGACAACATTCATCCACAAAGAAAGAACCCTTTACACCATAAATGCTCCAAGAAAGATATGTCAATTAGGCTCCAAATAGTGAGAACTCCAAAAATCCAACCATGAGTACAAATAAGGAAGTGCATCTTTATATAGAGTGATGGTATACTTCCTTAAAATAATATTATCTCATGAGATTCCTTAGATCTAGGCCTAAGAAAAGTAAAATACAATTCTCCTACCACTAATTATTCTAAAGCAACATTAAAATAAGGTGTTCAAGCCACATATACAATAACCCCAAGAGAGAGAGGGACTCTCCTCTAAAGAAGGAAGAATGAGTGTCCAAGATGCCATGTTGGCCTCCAAAGGCCCTCTCAAAGTGTGTAGATGCACCATAAATGCCTCAAAATGAAATGGAAGAGTCCTAAGGTTCCTCAAATGTGGACGTACAAGCCCCCTAAGTGAAACCGTCTTTAAAATCATGAAATAAACCCTTCCAAAGGAGCAGCTCCATAAATCAAGCTCATGAATCCTCAAAAGGTGTCTCCAAAGTGTGATCATGTCCAAAACTCAAGCAAAGAACCTCCATAAAGCATGGAAAGAGGCCCTCCAAGTCAAATCAAGTCATAACATCACCCAACAGCTATCATAAAGTCCACACATGTGGGTCGACCCTCAAATCAAGCAATAAATGGCTCACAAAAGTGATGGAATGAGATGGCGTTCTAGAATCTTCAACATGGCATGTAAAAAGGAGACCCATTCAAGTAAAAATGGCCCAAATGAGTCTTGGAGGATGTGACCAGTGCCTTAGGATACATGTACTGCCTCAAGAACTGTGAGACTGCCTCAGGAAATGTGAAAATGTCCAAACATCTGCATGAAGCCAGTGCTACCTTCAAACCCTAGGGTGCTCCAAAAGCGCTATGCGTCATCAAGCACTACACAAATCTTCCATCAAAGCTTATGTAATCAGCAAGTACCCCAACTTTCCAAAACTCAAAAGATACAAGGGCTAGTGAAGCAATTCACTTGGGTTACCCCCTGTCAAAATGAGCGGTAACACACCTCACTCAAGGGAATTTGAACTGAGCACCTGCTGGCACAGAACTAGCCAAATGCCCAACAACATTGGCAAGATAAACCATTGGGCTTGATCTCAATGGATTTTATTCCAAAGTCGGTTATAAATAAAATCAGGAAACTTTGTTTTCGCTCTCTGTGGGTAGGAAGAAGAGAAAAGGGGAGCCCCCTTGTCACCTGGAAGAGGCTGGCTATGCCAAAAAATGTTGGAGGATGGGGGCCTAAAAACCATTCCCTTTTTGGGAAAGCACTAGCTGCCAAGAGTTTATGTGCACTGATAACTACTGAAGGTTATTGGCAAAGAGTATCAGAGGAGAAATGTATAAGCTCATTGTCTATGAAAGCTTGGATAAGAAGCCCAAGCAAAAATTAGTGGGTCAATCTTCCAGAAAGCGTTAGCGCTGGCTTACCCCACTGGTACACAGTTCCCTGGGATTAAGGAGTGAAAATGGGCAGAATGTGAGGTTAGGACTGGATCCCTGCATAGGAGGAAAAGAAGTTACAAACTCTCAAATGATCTCAGAAGTCAGGACCCTAAACCAGAAAGGACTACATACCTTGACTAATGTCTATGATCAGAGGCAGAAAATATGTGGGTTAGGATGGAAGAGTGCCCAAGACGTAGAACAGGAGAGCAGACTGGGAGAAAAATGGAATACCTTCAGACAGGCACTTGTAAAGGCCTCGTCGACACTGAGGGAGAATGTAGATAAGCTAGTTTGGACTGTTAACCTGCAGAAAATGACCTGGCAAGGCTCTAATTTTTGTATGCTATGTAAGGAAAATGGAGATAGTGTACAACAACTATATCTTGACTGTCATTTCACAAAAGCAGTGTGGGATGCAGGAAAGACCGTTACAGGAGGTAAAGGGAGCTGGCAGGGAAACTCAGTGGAAAATGCATTGGACAGAGGGAGGGGGTATAAAGAGGTGGCAGAGCATCCAACACTCTCAGCAATAGTCCTTTGGACTACATGGCTGGCCAGGAACAAAGCTATCTTTACAGAAGAGCAATCCACCCCTCTTCAAGATATAAATACCAATTTGTAATCAGCAGCATCTAGTGGTTCTAACAATGCATAAGCAGGACTTGGGCCAAATTTGAGTTCTATCTTACTACATTCTCTCTCACTACCTAGATAGAGTTTTGACCATATTGGGGCTTAGGATAGACAAGAACAGATTTGGTCATGTTGATTCCAGGTTCTTATCTGGTAATCGGTCTTTGCTCTTACTTGGCCAAGAGTACCTTATTTTATTTGGGCCACAATTGTCCATTTCAAATGGACAATCTCTATTCAATCATATATCACAACACAAAAACCCTCATATGTGCTGACTAATGCAGCGACAATCCCTTCTTGATAGATACATGTCCCGGTAACCTGAAACATGCCAAAAGGGGATTTGGTCCACTAAGTAATATTTAAATGTTATCTTTTACAAGCTGTTAAATTTCTCATCCGTGGAAACATTAAATTTCTCAAGCACAAGAGAAACAAAGAAAATGGAAATCATTTCTTATAATTTTATGCTTTCATAATCCAGAAGAAAAGTGTCAGGAATATCAATCCAGCTGAATGAGGCAATGGGTTCTAAGGCAGAAAGGGGTGGCAGGTGCAGGGTGAATCCTCTTTGATCTTGGAGGAAACATAGAAAGCGATTTTGCATGGGGATTGGAGAAAGCAACAAATAATGAAGCAGAGGCAATAGCCTTATATCAGGGACTTTGCATTGATTTAAATCAAGGAGTCAAGGAAATTACTATCCCTAGTGATTCCTCCATAATCATCCGAGCACTAATCAAAGAAGCAACTCCACAAGCCCCAGAATTAAGAAGAACAATGGTCAGAATTCAAGGGCTAACATAGTGATATCAATCAATCTTTTATTTTCATATATTGAGATCTCTGAATCAACAAGCCGATAGGCTCACTAACACTGGAGCTCGGTTGGAAGAAGGATTGTTAAGTATTAAGGGAGGGCATCTGGTGTTCTTGCCCCTTCCTTGAGGATTATTGTTCACTAGCTCACATCAATGAAGGGTGTGATGAATGGAAAAGGTAGTTTGAATCCCATCTGAATCACAAGCCTTAACCATTGTTTGATCTCAACAAACCTTCGTAATTGCATTTCCAATCAAGCAATAAATCCAATAGCAAGGTCAAGGGATGGACAACACACTTGGCATACGAGTTTGATAAAAGCAACTAAGGCCTGTGCTCCGCCACCCTTGATGTACCAAATCTCAAGCATGGTGATATTCATTTGGCATCAGGGAAGGATCTGGAGGTTTGAATATAGGATGCCTCAATACTTAATTTATCCCTCATCACCGGTCCTAGGTCTCCAGCCTTTGTCTGAGCCCCTTCTCATCCCAGCATGGTGGTATTGGTTGGGAATCATCGTCACTATGGAGCATTGTCAAAACAGGCACTGCATCTCTTGTGAGCTTGCAGGCATCCGCAGGCAAATGAGGGCAATTGTTATGGAGCTGGGGGGGAACTAATCAAGCAGCTGCAAACTTGACTATACAGTACAGAAACTGGGTTCAAAATGGGGGAAGAATGTATCATAGTGCAGGCCCAAGAAAGGACTCGACACTTGCAAAGGATTGCTGTGCAGACTAAGGCCATGCATGCTTTGGAATTCCATCTGGTGAAGTTCATGAAAGTTCAGGACTGTAAAAACCAGAGGATGGAGGTCGCATTGAATTCACTCTCAAAAAAGATAGATGGGATGGCAAGGCACTAGCATAGGTCTGAAGGAAATGAGGCAGCTCGCCTTCCAAGGGTGGAACCAGTTTGGGCAGGTCTGCAAGAAGTCAAAGAAGCACAAAGTGCACCAAGGATGAGGCCAAAGATATTTGCCGGATTCGAGATACAGGTGCCAAGAACAGAGGAATGCAGAGCTGGGGCAGAGGAAGATGAGGAGATGCAGGATGAGGTGTTACATGGTCCTGCCTTTTAGATTTCAATTATAATTTATATCTAATGAATTGCAAATTTTTGTTTTTATTGGGACAATTTGTAAGACAGTAAAGTAGGATTAGTCGTTTCAGAACTTGGCAGCATGATAGTATAGAAAGCTATGTACTTTCGTTTTCAGAAGTCGGGAAGATTTCAGTATGCAAACTACCCCAATTTTTGTATTTAAAGCCGATCAGATCAGCCATGGCCTTTTCTAATGCAATATACCCATCAATGTTAAAAAAAAAATGGGTTCTAAGGCAGCAGATATTTACCAAATTAGTTACTTAAGATAATTTAATTCAAATGCATTTGGCAAAAGGTAGAAACCACTAACAAAATGATCTGTAAGGTGGTAATTCCTGTAACCATACCCGTGATTACTCCTGAAGTATACAGAGAAAGCAGATCAAAGGAGATTGGCTAAGTTATCAAATAGAAATACACACATGGATACAATATAACAAAAACACGAATCTGAAAAATTCCAATACAGCCCAGATACATGAGGATACACCTCACAAATACAAAAAAACATGAAAATTATTCAAAAGTTTCGAAATTTTTTTAATATAGATAGACAAAATTAAAGATTTTATGCTATAAATTTATAATGCATTCAAAATTAAATGTAACAGACTTTTTTATTTTTCAATTTTTTAGTGCTCTTTTATTATTTTTTGGTTGATTTTAGGGTTTTTTTCGATTCGATACAGTACAGCCATAGTTATGCCCATACTGTACTACATGAATATAGATACATTATTGTCAACAATACATTGATTGAACCATACCATACTGTACGGAAAGATATGGAAGTATCCGTATTCTCCCATATTTCTCAACACCAAGGCCTTGAATGGCTGTATCCTGCAATCATGGTGCATATGCATCCAATTGATTGTATTTAGATAGATCTGTCTTTTCTGCTTGTGGTGGGCTCACCATCTTAAGCTGGAGTCTCGTGGATACAATGCAAACAATACTACAACATGTGTTTTCAACTTCTTGTTTGCAGAATCTAGAATAGCTCTGTCATCTGTATTGACAATTTCTAGATTGTCCGATTGCTGGAATAGCATCATTTCATCTGCCCTGAAGCAGATATCACCCAACTCGTAGAGCAAAGGATAAAGAAACATAAATACCATCTTTCATATAAACTACAGTGATTTCAGTTTCTCAAACCTGGAGACAAAAATACCAATAGATAACAAATGCAATATAAAATACACAACCACCAGTGTATGCCATGTGGTTGCTCTTTATTACCATTTATTAATCTCTTGGAAAAAAAGGAAACTAAAGCTAAAGAATTTTGGCATTTGTCCCGACTCCCATCATTTATGCCATTGGTTGTGAATTTTACTCACATATTAGAAATGCCTTGGAAGAATTAAGTTGATAAACAAAAAGGAAACAAAAACCCCTATAACAATATGCAGATTACTCTGAACTCAAACAGCTGCCACAATGTATTAGTATACTAACAGCTGCATCAAGAAGTACTGCTTGGGTATTTCTGTTCATCTATCTCTATATAGATGCTATGCTCCACTAATCTACTACATAGGATTAGATGACGCAAAAAATCTATTTCCAAGAGTCCTGAAAATCGGGATGATTCCAATCAAGACCATCTGAAGTTGCTCTGAACTACTGATACGAATGCTAACTTGCCCTGAACCTCGATTATTCAAATTTGCACGAGCAATCATGGTTGAATTCCTTCCGACTGCAAACTGAGATTGCAGGTTGCAGCCAATAGCAAGATCCCCATGCCAGTCCATAACAGAAAGCCCCAGGGTAGAAAGTGAACGGCCTATTGGGTGATCCTTGTCTCTCAAAGTAGCTTCCAGACTTCCCCCATATGTTGCATCTCCATGACCTGTTATGGCACCCCCATTTAATACCAGTTTAAACCTCTTACCAATCGTCAATCTGTCCTCAAGCTTGATACCACCAGCTATGGCATTGCCCAACAATGTAATGGCAAGTCCTGCTGTTGTTTTATTGTGCTTAAAATTACTAAATATAGTTTCTGTTCGCAAGGTGCATGCAAGTTCCTTACCAACGGTCTGAATGTCCAGTCCTGCCAAAGTCGTTTTCCCCTCTCCATGTTTCAAATTCCCAGCGCACTCCATTTGCAGGTTAGCCTCCTTTTTGTCTTTCGTGACTTGCCCTGAAATTGAGACAGGAATTTTATTGTGAATCACAAACATTTTCTCCAAGTTCAATCCTTCATAACCAACGTCATGGTCCCAACCATGAGTTTCCAAAACAGGTCGCACAAACCACTGACTGGAGGTATCAAGATAGCGATATCTGTGAGTGGGATTATCAGCATCAAAGGACGGTGGTAAAGCCATATCTGGCATCGGTACAGGCACAGATGTTGGACCAGCATAATCCTCTTCCGTGTTTATATCATATTCCTCAGCTTCCTCCTTAGCAGTTCCAGCCATTTTTTTCATAAATCTCCGACGCTGCCTTTCTTCTTTCAACTGTTTTTTCAGAAACAACTTTTCCCTGTACTCCAATTCATCATAGTACGCTTTCCTCTGCTCTTTACTCAACTTATCTAGCTGAGACTTTCTTAAACACCTGAATGGAGGAAGCTTATCATACTCTGATTCATCTTCTGTATCTGAAGCCTCATCCAAGTCCTCATCCGAAGCATCCTCATCTCCCACCTGCTCTTCTGGCAATTTCAGCTGAGGTCTTGACTGCAGCAGCGAAGACAGAAGGAAAGGCAAAGGTGGGACCTTAGGACGAGAACCAAATAGTTTACCAGGTGTGCTGTCTTGCAACTTTAAGAGTGCATTTGCTTCAGCCAGGATTTTAGAAGCAAAACAAAGCAGTAGTAACTGAGGCTTCCAAATCTGCCCATTTGGCAGAACTCTCTGTCCTGCCCTATTGGTCCTGCAAGCAGAATGATTCTCCACAAGAGATACAGGATTCATAAGTCGCATGTCTCCTGCTGCTTGGCGAATAGCCTGCTGAACCACATTGTTGCGCTGAGCTACAAACATCTCGTAGCTCAGAGGAGTCCCATTTGGCCCATCCGGTGGTGCAGATGCAGCATGGGTTAGGACTACAATGGCATTAAACCAGATGGCAGAGCCAAAAGTTTCTGTAACAGTGCGCAATAATGGCAGATCTCCATAATCCCTACTCTGCATATCCATCCTATCAAAATACAAAACAATATCTGGTGGTGTCTTCTTGATAAAACACTTGACTGACTTCAGAACCTTCTCATTGTGGCGCTGATCAGCAAAAGAAGCTAGAAGCCCGGGTGTATCAATTACCCTAATTTTAATGCCTTGAACTGTTCCTACAATCTCCTGGGCCTTCTTTGTTCCTAGCACAAATGCATTTGTTCTAGACTTTACCTCATCAAAAATTGAATTGATGGTTGCACTTTTACCAACTCCAGTCTTCCCAAGTACCATGATGGTACAGGTGAAATCAAGGCCCTCCTGCCCAGCTGCCTCTTGCTGCTCTGCAATTGCACTTGCTCTGTCAAAGCTGAAGGCTCCAGTTCTGCTGGAATTTCTGCTTCCCCTCAGCTGCTCTGCCAGACCAAGCCTGTATAAGACCTGTGCAACAACAACATTGTGTGGAGTCTGACCTAATCTATGGGCAAGTCGCAGAAATCTTACTCTGATCATCTGAAGCTTCTCACGAGTTTCATTATTCTCATCATCTTCAGTGGATTGATCCTCCACAAGTTGGGATGTGTGAGATGCCGAAGTACCATTTGCTCTGGAGTGTTGCACTGCACGAGGAGCGGGCCCTAGCAATGGTGCTGAAGCTCCTAGGCCTGCTGGGCGAGCTGGAAGATGCAATCCTGAACTGCTTGTAGATGTGTTGTTAGAACCTGCATTGGCAGCTGCTGTTGCAGTCAAGGAATATCCTGTGTCCTGCTCTTCTTCATCTTCCTCCATCTCATCACCTGTTGAATCAACCTCTGACTCATCTGTCATGGACTTCTTTTCTCTTCCATCAGTGTCAATCATAGAATCACCCAGTTGAATTTGGTCCAATAACTTCTCCTTCTCCCCCGAGACTACCTTTTCCTCGATAACCAAAGGAATGGCTTCATCTACTACCAGTTCCTCATCATTATTCAGGGAAAGCTCTGAGTTATTGTCATCCTGCACGCCCATTTCTTCAAATGATACTTGGGGTTTATCAATCTTATTGTGGGATCTCGTATTTTCTTCATCATTTTTGTTTTGTGTTTCTTCAATAGTCGCTTCCTTGCTGGCATCTTTAATCTCTTGATTTGGTAAGAGGCCATCAACTTGTGAAGCTAGTACCTCCATACCCCAAGGAGCTTCTCTGATATCATTATCAACATTGGTTGCCATAGAAATCTTTGTCTCTTCCTGCTCGCCTTCATCTTGAACTTTCTCCCCTGATTTCACCTCCTCCCACTCTTGGTCTTCAGATTTCCCTTTGTCTACATTTTCATCTGCACCACGTTCTTCACCTTCTAAATGCTCCTTACCTGATTCTGTGCTTACTGCAGCTGCTTCTTCAACAGCAAGCTCCTCCTTGACCACACTCTCTTCTATTTCTATTGGCCTAATTGATGGCATTTCTGTCATATTCATATCTGTTTGTATTGATACAGCCTTCTCTCCTGCAGTATCTACAAACTGATCAGCTGGTGCATGCGTGTCAGGGGCTTCACACGGATGAGACAATGACGCCCCTCCGAAAGCAGCCTCATTATGATCATTAGCAGCTTTAAATGGTTCTTTCCTTTGTTCTAGTTGCTCATCCTTTTCTTCTCCATTGTCCATCCCATCCTGTTCTACATTCTCACTCTCAAGCATATTTTCCGATGGTTGCTCCGAATTCAATGGACGCAGTATCGGGACATCTCCCTCAACATGATCCGCAACCCATTCAAGCATTCCCAACATATGATTTCCACTTTCGTCCCCATCAATCTTATCAGCTATCTCCAATTCACTTCCCAGTGGACGATCATCCTTTGACAAGATCTCTTCTGCATGTTCAAATTTCTCTTCTTGAGCTTCAAACAATGGATGATCGTCCTTAAACTGGATCTCTTCTGCATCTGCAAATTCCTCTTCTTGCTCGTCAAACAATGGATGATCATCCTTCGACTGGATCTCTTCTGCATGTTCAAATTTATCTTCTTGATCTCCAAAACCTTCGGCTGCTCCAAACCCTCCTTCCAGCAGCTTATCACCTACTTCAAAGCCTTCCATTGCATTCTCCTTTATCTCCTCACTTACATTCTGCTCCTCTGACTGATGCCCATCTTCCAGTTGGTGCACCTCCTCCTCGGTTTCTTCAAATTTCTCCTCCTCATCTTCAGCCCAAACTGGCTCAGATGTTCCTTGCTCTCCAAAATGTTTTTCCTCTTCTCCTTTGTCTTTTATATCCTGCGCCCTGCTATCATTGACCTCTTGCCGATCATCCGATAGGAGCTCGGTATCTTCTTCATATTTGGCAACCCCCCCTTCTTCCTGCTGTCTCTCATGCATTTCTTCCTTTTTCTCATCAATCACTCCCACTGGTTGCCTCCTCTCCTCAGCCTCCACTTCCTCATCATTAGGCCTATGAACCACTTCATCCTCGGTTATAGGCATGGCTCAAAACCAGCCCTCCTTACAAAACCTTAAAAATAAATAAAATTGCTGAAATGGCACAGAAACAACCAATCTACCTCTGTGCAGAATACTTCTAAGAAGCCAAACCCACACTACTATTCTTCATTTACAGAACCCAAATCCTTCAAAAAGTAAAAACCACAAGAACCAAAATACCTGCCAATAAAATAAAACTTTCAAAGGGGATCCAAACCTGACCTAGTTTTTTTCAACAGAAAATTATATTGCGGCGAAGGAAAGCTATACCAGACAAAAACCAATCCGACTGCTCATGTATCGCACACACCTTTAAGAAAACCAAATAAACCAAACAAAACACAAGAAGACGTCTTGCAAATTTTAGAAGGAAAACTTAGCTAAATCAAAAGCTGTACTCACCGCACTGAACAGATGACCTCAAAATCTGGAAGTTGCTCCGCTGAGTAAAGAGAAGTCGTTTGCAAGGTTTCAGTTTTCCTCCATATTTGTATGGATGGGTAAAGCGGTATCCAAAAGAAAAGACTCGTCTTTGTCCGGGCTGTATTTGTCGTTTTCTTATATCAGCGTAGGCTCACCTAAAATGGCCTGGGATTAGAAGGGTTAAGGCAATTTTGTTTTAGGATGATGAACCCTATCTTTGCGGGCCACACTTGGCCTACGAGGCTTCATGTGGGTCTCACGATCACCCTATTCCATAGTGTTTGAATAGTTTGAAAAGAGTCTCAAATAAGAAAGGTCTTGGTGCACGCTCTTTATATTTTCGGGTAGTTGTTACTTTCAAGTAGGTTGTTACTTTCCACTAGGAGCAAGTGGAGCAAGTTAATTAATAATTAGAGTTTTATTATTATTTAAACTTCATCTTAAATGGTTAGGTTTATTTTAAAATGATTTACATCATCTAAATTTTTGAAAAAATTAATAAATCAAGTGAAACATTGTCTTGTTTAAAAAATATATATATATATATAATAAAATAAAGTATTTGTCTACTTATCAACTAAAATGGAGAACACAACATTATTAACGAGGGAGAGGAAGAGTTATTAACTTGAAAAATAAATAATATAATAAAATAAAGTATTTGTCTACTTATCAACTAAAATGGAGAACACAACATTACTAACGAGGGAGAGTTATCAACTAAAATGGAGAACACAACATTATTAATGAGGGAGAGTTATCAACTAAAATGGAGAACACAACATTACTAACGAGGGAGAGTAGCAAAGTATTTATTTCTTGTCTTCATTAATTATGTTTGTAATTTTAGTATTATGGAGATGTACTATGCACATTTAATACAGCTATTATGTTTTCAAAGTTGTTTTGATTATTGAAGTTTGTGCCTTTTTAAAGTAATCAACAATTTATTGGATTTTTTACTTGTTTCGATGTATTAATGGTGCATTGTTTTTTTACTTGTTTTGAAGTTGATATGGGAATGTGTGAACCTATTAAGAGTCGCTATAGTGATCATCATAATCATATCACATTATGATGCCTTTGTTAAAATTGTGTTATCGGTGTGAAGTTTGTTGTGTTGAAATTTTGGAAGTCTGACTTTTAATGCAAATTTTGAAATTTCAACTCATTTACTTGAGTTTTACTTAATCTATTTCTTGTGAACTTCCAGCCTTAGCATTGAATCTGAAATATTAAATCATAACAACAATATTTCACTTTTGTCCAACCCAATTCACTAGGCAGTGCAAGAAAATAAATATTGAACAAGGTGTACTTCAATGAACAAGTTGCAGTCTTTAGGGCACACTTTCCCAAGTATATAACAACTCTGAAATGTCTTATAACGGTGTATTATAATTGCATTAAATCTACCCCCTTATGTTCTATATATATGTTAAATCACTTAACCAATCCAGCGTTTTGTTATGTCAAATTAGCATGAATAACTAGGTCGAAATCTACTCAATCATGAAGATAACATATCTTGAAAATCAAATCTACTAGTACACAAAATTTGGATTATTAGAAACTTCATATGTGTGTGTGTGTATAAGATGAAGTACAAGTACAAATGTCACACAAGAGTTTATCCAACCCCCTATACGAAACACCTTCCATGAATGATGCTCCATGAGATCAACGCCCCTCGTCCAAGATGGCGCACTCTTCAAAAAGTCGTTAGTCCAATGCTCCCCTTTCCATGGTGGTTCACTATATAAGTGTCCTCATGCAAGGTGTTTCTCTTCTAACTATTTTTCGCATGTCCTCTATATGTGCACCAATGTGGTCACTAAACTCTAATGCTCCTCCTTAACATATGTGTATGGGTCCACAACCAACTTCCATGAAGTATGCTCCTCAACCCAAGCATCCCCAAGTCAAGTATCCAACCTCCAAGGTGTATATCACATGGTTCCAAGCTCCTCGGTTTAAGTGCCCTCCTCCAAGTATCTAGTGTTTGTCCTCCTAGGTAGGCACCTCTCCTAATCGAGCACCCAATGAGTTAGTCATCATGTCATTTAGGTTAACAACCTCTTTGATTCAATGTGTTATGCTAACACTCTCATTGAGGTCAAGCATCCACTCAAACTGAGCCACTCATGTGTCCAACAAGCATCTCTAAGGGGCTACGAGACCTAGTGCTCCCCTAGCAAGGTGAAAACACTTTTGGAGTAACCCCAAAAGCTAACACCCCTTCTTTACGAGAAAAGTGTTTTCTGTGATACTAGTCAATTCCCTACAAATCTACAACATGTAACTCCTATGCCTCCACAAACCCAGAAGAATACTCCTCCATCATGATAAAACATCATACATGCACTACAAGCGTCCATGAAAGTCATTCCCACAAGTACAAGTATGTACACCTTAGTATCTAAGCAATCACTACTCACAAAGGTGTGTGTCTCTCTCCAAGAAATTAACCAAGCAATTTGCAACTCAGCATTCGAATGGTGAATTTGCAATGAGAATATAGCAAAGCAACTTGGTTACACCACCAAACCAAGCTACTCCCTCTTCTCCTCTACTAGGGGCTCGAAAATAAGTTGCATTGACCAACTGTGAAACTAAAGGAACATTAAAGTAGATTATTGCTTCTTATTGAACTATTAAATCACTTCAAAACAAGGGAGACGTCAACAATAACCTATCAAAACTTCAGCATCCCTAAAGTCATCATCATGAGCCAAAAGATTTGGCCCCACATCAAGCAATGTTATGGACATCCTGGAAAGATAATCACATCTTCAACAAGATCAAAACAAGTGGATTAGATCTATCAAAAGCATAAGATAAAATCTACATACATCTCACCTCGTCCATCCTAAAATAACAAGCCCATGATAAGACTAACAACAACTCAAAAAGGGTTATCATCACGTTGTGAGCAAGAGAATCCCTCTCATGCTCCTTAAAAACTCTGACCATTGAAGAAACAACCTTAACACAACCAGCACCCTCTTACCAAGAGTATCATTAGGGTCAATTCCCTCTTTCTGAGGAGAATATTACAACTTTGTCATAGGTACTCATCAATAGTCTCGTTAGATGCAGGCTTGGAATCAATGATTGATTCCACTAGCATAAATTTTGATTCTATCTCCAAGTTATGTGTAACACCTCGTTTTTAATCCCCTCATTATACACAATTAATCATGATTAATGATTTCCATGTTATGTCATATAAACATTGTAAAATGTATTATTGTTTAATTGAAATATGTTGCACAATTGACTAATGGGTGGAGCACCGAAACAAGCCATGATACCACAAGAGGGATTAGTGAGGGGGAATAGAAAGGGGATTCATGTGTAAAAGGACCCCAAGCCACCTTGAAGAATTGTGTTGGGGGAAATAACCATAATTTCCTTTTAGTTTAAATCTGAAGCCAATCATTAATGGAAAGTATGGTTGGGTAGTTGAAAAAGTACTCCCAATGTAAATGTGTGGGACTGAGGATGATACGTCCATGGGAAGTCGTGGACAACCCCAGTAGCACGGAGAAAACTCATGAAGCTTATGAGAGAAGCTAGAGAATGCACGAGTATGTGCATAAGAGGAACATGAAAGAGGTGCACCATATGTGCACGAGCCAGAAAACAAAAAAGAGCACACCAGGAGTATGATGTGCATACGCATGGACATAGCTCGTGCAACAACAATAGAGTTTGTGCATGAAGGATGAGCATAATTGGGTAGAAGGAACCCATGAGCAGACAAGAATTGTCTAGACATAAATGTGGAGGAGTCCATGAGTAAAACAAAAAGGGAAAACCTGAGGATGGAGAGAATGTTCCAGAAGAAAACAGAAAAGTGTAGTGCACGAGGGTAGTGCATGAGGGTGCAGGAGAAAAGAGAATACTTTGGAGAGGAAAAAAGGAAGCTTACCCAGTGAACTTTCGGTTGAACTAGAGCAGAGAATACCCATACCCGAACTCAAGCAGAAAGGGTCGCAAATTGATGCTTGTTGAGCTAGGAAACTAGCACCAAGAGGGGAGGTCGTTGATGGAATGTAGAGGTAGAGAAGTGATTCCCTTGTGCAGTTATAGCCCACAGGGAAGGCATCTAAAAGATTCATGGTGGCCCTGGACTCAGAGGGTAGAGGGATTCTCGTTGTAGTTTGTAAGTGAAGGAGAGTGGCCTTCACATTTAACCCGTAACTTTCTAAGAGAAAACTTCAGTTCCCCTGGTGGTACCATGGCTTGGCATGAGGGTGGCATGCTATAGAAAGTTTAAGTGTAGTAGAGCCTATGGTTGGGTGGAAAAGCGCTCATCCTCAGTCGGTTGTCTTGGCTAACAACTTATAAACAAATAATGTATATGTATGCTCAATTGGTTTGGACAACAACTAATACAAATGAGTTCTTGTTATTTTCATGTATGGATCGATACTTGTTCAAACTACATGAGTTACTATGCTTTTGTGAATTATGGACTTGTATAGTTTATGATTATGCTCGGATGGTTTGGTCAACATTATTTAAACATACAAGTCTTCACTTACACTTTGCATGTTTAAATGTATAAATGAAATAGGCATGTTTTGCACTCATGATATAGCATGGAATTCATGGGCAACATGGAGTGAGGGAATTGGATTAGTAATTCCTTGTATGTTGGATAACCACTCTTGTTGGTTATTTTCTTTTGAATAGATATATATGCAGACAACCTGTAATTTATGGCTTAAAATAGTGAGAAATCATGGAAGACTTAAGGGAAAGTATGATAACTAGTTTAGAGAGAGATGAAATGAACGCATGGTCTATGTGTATATGCCAAGTCTTGCACTCATAGGAGGTGTTAAATTCCTTTGACTCTCGGTTCTTTGTTCAGGTTACAACTTGGTTATGCCTTATTTGAATATGGCAAGCTTCATGCTGGTATTTCTTGAATTGCAAGAATGTTAGGCCAGTGGGTCTGGATTTTGCATGAGCTCTGGGGTTGTTTTCCCATAAAGTCGTTTTTCCTCCAATGCCTGAATGATTCGGGCTTAAAACCTTTGACTTCATATGAATTCGGTGTTGTGACTATGTAAGTTGAGCAGGGAGGTCATCTTCACAGCCTTGTGAAGGGAATGGATGATATTTCCAGTCTAAACTGGGAGTCGAGAAGTTTGCCTAAGTGTTAAGATTAAATCTTGACACTTCTTCGAGACGTCATGAGTAAATCTTGGTCGTTCGTCTAAAGATCGCGTATCAAAAGGAATATGAAGGTGCAATCCTAAAAGGGCAAGGATTGTTGATTTGTAGAAGATCTTGCTTGTTGGATCTATCAAAGTTTGGTAGCCCTTGTTAAATGTTGAGCAAGTTGTGAGTGTCAGGATGGGTTACGACTGTTGGATCGTTGGGCGAATGATCTTGAGCATTCGATTGTCCTTGATGAATATGGTTCGAGGTAAGCTCATGAGGGAGTCGTCGTCATTGATATCCAAACCAACCAGTATCTAGAGGAACCTCGCAGTGGTTTGAAATGGAAGCCTAGATCCTTGGTTTCCGGTTGTGAAGGGTTCTGCTTCGGGGTTCCGGGGTGAGAGGATAAGTAGACCACCAGACAACTGGAAGATTACTTACGAGGACTTGTAAGGAGTCTAGTTTCCTGCATTCCCAATGGGTCAAGGTTTCGGGGAAGGGTTCCATGGAGAGGGGGCCTTTGTACCTTGTGGTGACATGTAGTGCCACGTCAATCCACGGGTCATGTCAAGGTTGGTCAACATGTCACGAAGGACATCGTGCCACATGTAATGGTTGGTCAAGGTTCCAGTGCAGATTTTTTCCAAAGGCCCGGAGGATGTTGATCCAAAAAGGATCTAGAGAAGACAAAGAACAACTCAGAACTCACAGAAGCAACTCATGATGCTCAGAATGGCCTCAGCATAAAGAGAAAGGGAAAAACTTCAAAGTTCTCAAAACTCAGTGAAAATGACATCATTGCTAGGAGCACATCGCAAGCTTTCCAACGACGCAAACAACTCGTCAAATGGAGTTATAGATCGAAAGATATTCATGGTCAAAGTTTGGTCAACCTAGCCTAGTCAGCGGGGGGATGAGTCAGCATCTGTACTACTGATGTTAGCATCAGTACAGATGATGTCAGCATTCGTACAACATATGTGGCATGAGTAGGAGTTGACACGTGTCATGTTGACGTCAGCATGGTGACATGGAAGCACTAGAGGTTGTCGCGTGTCACTCATATTTGGAATTTCTGGGTCATTTCGTGTACCAGTAAGATTGCACCACATGGCAATCCGTACAGTGACATGGCAATTCGTATAGTGACGTGGTAGGCTGAGTTGGC